>JAIUJO010000044.1:125718-710718 GCA_023846275.1 Vanilla planifolia | reverse complement strand
CTAAGTCTAGTAATGAGTATTATGTCACATAGTAGAACCTATACATGATGCATAAGATACTGCTACGTCTTTCTCTCAAAGTGGGAAAGAGCTCAATACTATCGAGTTAAGCTAAAATCCCTATATTGCTCTAACTTTATTACACCTAAATGGGGAACAAGTTGTTCAAAGATCCAACTATCATTATAGGTGAGACTTCTTGATATACTAGGAATCTTTCCTATGTTTGATCTTATATGAGAACTATTACACCATCTAAGATTTTCTCCGCATGGTCTGTCATAAAACTAGATTGGACATTGTGGGATAAGCTCATTTTAAAATAATGTTAAAGTGTCAAAACACTCAATAGATATTGGGTCTAGTTCCTTATAAAGCATGAGTTCACAAATATTAAAGGTAGAATTGTTTCCAAAATCCTGAAATTAATCCATTATATATGCATTGATTATTTATTTCTATATAATTCTAAATAGTCCATCAACATGAGCAGGAATTATCTAAGGGTTCTTGCTAGACATCTCTTCGACGTTATGCAGACCATCACTTAGATTATCTTAGCAAATTCCTTGGCTTACATATAAGAATCTGATACTCATTTGTGATTTTGTTACTTTAGTTAATGTTTTTTGGAATATGCTTGGGTAACATGTAAAAATCTTGGCTGTAGGACATAGTGCACTTGAAGTATGAAATTCACAACTTAAGGGAATAAAATCAATTGAACTCTAATGTTGATGATATGAAACAAATTCAAATGGAATCAAATTGTTGTCCAATTAATAGAATTATAGAATGAAAGTTTCGTATGCAATAATAATTGATCCAATGGAAAAACATCTTCGCTCACTAGGTTATGAAGATGGTTGCCAAACATTTTGTTCACTTCTTATGTTATCAAGTCTGCTTAGGGATGACAAGTTGATGAAAATTTAAGTTCCATTCCATAGAAGTGCCAAAGTATGTTTTAGAAGAACTATAAAATCATACATCATGATCTAACAAGATTGTTCAAGCTAAATAATGTAATTTTCTAGCTTCATAGAGAAATAGTTCTAGCACATGTTTGCCAACACTTATGTGTTGCTTGCTTGACAATCACTCTTTTAGGTATTTTTAACATTTCTTCCATCCCATTTTGATGTCATAAGACCATGCATATTTGGAACATTACAGTGTGCCTAAAGTGAATTTTTGGGTGTGTCCTAACACATGACCTTACTAAGTTATGCTATATTAATTTTTATCATTTTATCTTGTTAGTTGACTTTCATTTTTTTTTTTATATTCATTGAGTCTAGAAGTGATCTCTTGATCATAGGTCACTTCTTTTTTGACATTCATGTCTTACCAATTTTTTGTTTACTATTTTGTTTGTTAAATTATCATTGGTTAAGACTTTCATTGATTCCATCAAGTGGTTTCTTTAATATTATCGGTTACACATATGTTTAGTATGTGTTCACTAGCCTCCTCCTTTCCTTAGTACCAAGAATGTCTTTTCTAAATACTTTTTTGTTGTGATTGAAAAGAAAGTTTTTTCAATCCTTCTTACCTAGACAACATTGTGCTTATCAATAGTAGATGGCATCTCAAGCAAATAAGTGTTGGTTCACTAGTATGGATTAGTAGACATCTACATGTAAACTTTAGTAGATAGCCTCATCAATGTTGTCTGTCATGATAGCCGGTCTCACTTAGATTATTTTTCAACTCTTACCTCCTAACACTTTTAAATAGACTGCAATGAATATGGTCTATGATGTGACATAGTCCCTAAATTTTTTCTTTGCACAAGACTTTTCAACATTAATTATTTTCACTTCTAGTGCACTAATTACACTAATAAGCATTTTTGTCATCGATATTAGAGTGGTGAAGAACTTTTGTTTCCTGCTTCACTTAATTTAATACCTCTTTTGGACTTACTATAATAGGTAAGGTTTCATCTTCTTGTGAGAGAGTCTAAAAAACCTTTTCAATCTATACTAAAATTGTTTTGAAAAATTTCACAGTGGAATGTTTTTCAATTTCTCATATGGCTTACCTTGTTACAGTGATCGCAATACTTTTGAATTTTTTTTCAATAAAAGGAATGTTTCTAGCTGTATATATAATATATTTTTCTTTGTAATTCTTTTTATTTTACTAAAATTTTTTAACCTTCACTCAAACATCCTATATCCTATCGTACTCCTTTTGTCTATTTTTATTAATTTTTCTTTTTGATTGCTATAACACATGTAATGGCTTGTTTCAAAGATATTTGAGAGAAAGTAGATAATTTAAGGTTAATAAGAGAATACAAATCTATAATGTATTTTCATATAGTCTACATCCTTTCAATAGGAACTCTTAAACTGAAGGCTTGTTGAAAAATTTCTATGATATATTCTTATGTGATTTATCTTTGTTATTGTTGTAGTTTATTCTACTTTTACTACAATTTCTCCATGTAACATATGGCATAAAATTCTAGTTAGATTAAATTGTTAACTTGGCTCAATGCAAATTTTACAATAGTGTCATTATCTAGTTGAGTATTCAATTGTGTTAATCCATGACTCATTATTTTTCAATTAAGCATTTGCCACTTTATGAATTGATAAATAATTGTATAGAGGGAACAATACTTGTTTTTTTAACTAGGTATCTTATTTCTCAAAAACTATTATACCATAAAAAATTAGTAAATCAAGTGTAGCAAGTACCTTGAAAAGACATTGCCATTCTCGTGCGTTAAAAAGGTCAAATTGATATGATCCTTATTTATATCGCCAACTACTTGGGATTGCTAAATAATCTAGAGTTCCTATAATTAACACTATTTTCTTTTTATGAATTTAATTTTGGATCCATTGTAAGAAGTGATTTGGATTTTTTCATTATGTCTTTTAAAACTTGTATTGTTTCGCTATTAAGACTACCTATGCCTCCAAGCTAGATGGTGAAATAGTTGGCATAGTCACCTCCATTGAAGCTTCTTTAATATCCTGATTCACATTTGTAGTTTACTAATAAACAATTTTCTACTTTCCACTTTCCATTACTATTGAATCAAAGCATTCTAATGTAAAAAATAAAAATGAGCTATTATGAGGTGTTCTCACCCCCAAACCCTAATCAGTAGAACATATTTTTTAAGTATTAGTGGAAGTGAAAACATGATAGTGACAAGGAGAAAAAGAAAAATAAAATAGAGAAGTTGTTTTTTGTCATAAGAAAATGGAAAATTTTAAATGTTTCTTTCAATGATTTCAAAATAAATGAATTTTTTATTCTTGGAGTTATTTAAATTCTTTCAGTGTTTTCTCCAGATTTTTCTAAATTTTCTTTAAATTCTTTTTAAATTTGTTGAATTCCTTCATACATTCCTCCCAAACCTTATATATTAGTCAAAATAAAATTTCTAATTACAAAAATAACAATATTTCTATTACCAAAAACACATTTGCACTTTGACCAAGTGTTGAAATTTAAGTAATTTTGAGTCATCAAGCCACATACTCACCCCTGAAAGCCTTAATTGCATGTGCCTTTTATGTGTCATTTATGTTAGCACATTTTGGATGCACAAGAGTATTGCACTAGGTGCGACCTACTACATGTGTGATGCAAGGGTTGTCAACCCTTAGTGCATCACCAAGCATGTGGGATCTAATGGACCTACCAGTCATGAGCACACATGACCAATGTAAGCATTGATCATACATAAGATTCTTGAAGTCAAGTGCATGTGGGCTAACCATTGAGCACCTACACACATAAGTATTAGCTTTTTCATTTTTTTTAAAATTTTTTTCATTCAGTCTAGTCCTTCAAATGGTGCCTCTATGTAATGATGGAAGATATTCCAAAAGCTATTTTAGCTCATAGATAATTGAGAAAAACATAGGTTTTAATAATATATTTATTAAAGGGACTATCAAATGTTTTATAGGTTTAGAATTGCAAATCCTAGAACCACTAACCAAGTAAGAATTTTCTTAGAAGCCAAGGACTTACATAGATGTTTAACATGAAGGGCCTAAATATATCAAAAAATTTGTTTAAACAAAACACACACAACTACTCACATTGGCAATAAAATAGCAAGCTACAACGATAATCACATTCCTATAACGCTAAACAAGAAATCATTCTCTCACATGCAGTAACGAAAATGATGGATGCAATTAATATGTCCTTCCCAAGTTGAAATAAAGCAATGAAAAACTTTCTTGGTGCCTTCAAAGTATTGGGAATGATGGATAATGGGTTATGAACTCAACATTTGAGCCACTCACTTCACTCCCATTGCACCCATGATGTCACATATTGTTTGCACACAACACACATGAGTCAGAAGACTTGGTGGTAGAACTTCATTACCTCATTTTAAAAACTTTCATCCTACACACTATGGTGAGCATACATATTTATCAAGATCTCAAGGGTACAATAGTAATTTGCCTTACTTAAGATCACTAAGGGACACATTTTAGAATTCTAAGATACTTTTTATAATTCTAAAAATCACAAAAAGTTACAATTTAAACAATTATAGTTTTTTGAAAAAGTAACTTAAAAAGATAAATAATTAATTGACATGAGTAGTTACCAAACAAAGATATGTGATTATAGTGGTGATATAAATTGAGGTAGTGAGTGGTATGAAAAAGGTGCAGCATAGATGGATCAATGTATGATACATCAAGTTTGGTTTCGATAAGTACTGCAATCGATATAGAGTGTGTAAAGAAGCATGCGATGTATGGGGTTTGCCTTTTTGATATTCATGGGTTAGAGACAATTAACACAGTTTGATGGGTAAACACATTCATGGATCTTGTCTAAGTATGTCAAGTGGATTTTACTTTTTTCGGAGGTCAGTATGAGTCGAGTTGGTTGTGACCACTTCTCTAACAGTTGTGGTAACAACAACGGAAAACGACAAAAAAGACCGAAATTAAATTTTAAGATTTCTTGGTGAAAATGTTAACAAAAGTTTTTGCTATTTGAATTATGGGATGGCTATCAAGTGATCTTCAAAGAACTTATACAGAAGTGTAGATGTAAAAAAATTAATTAAAAATCAAATAGAAAATAGAAATGTGAAACAAAAAGGTTTAGTTATAATTGCCCCAACAACCACAATGATAGTGTAAGCTAACAAGAAATATAGGGCCCAATCATGACACCTTAGAGTCTAAATTTGACTAGAATACCTTCCAATGGAACCTATTTATGATGTACTAAAGGCTACTACATCACCATGCCTCTATGCAAAGACCTCGACAAACACAGTATAGTCTGCACCATGATGGTGTTGTACTAAATCTTTGCTAGCAAAGAAGCACCCAACCTTGATTGCCTTGTGTTGTATTAGTGATTTCAATCATTTTGTCTCATCCCTTGATTTTGTCAAATCATATTGGATTTTGTGAGTTTGAAAGTGTTCGTTTTTTGAACAAGATAGCTCAAAATGGTCATGTTACAAAGATAGTGACATTTTATTAGTGTTAGGTAGGACCAAATTGATTTTCATTTGAGCTATATATTGGATAACTATTATGCATAAAAATTGAAAATTTTTAAAAAATTTAGAATAATTGAGTTTTTTATTAGGTAAAATTTATTTAGTAATATTTGGAGGAGTATATGCAATTATATTTATAAAATAATTATGAAGTGTCATAAATGAATTCTTGCAATAACTAAAAAAATGTTTAACATAGAAAGCTGAGATTATAAAATCATGTAATATTTTTTAATAAAATATCACAAAATGTTTTTGAAAACTTTTAGTATTGAATGTGATTTCATTAAATAAAAATTTAGGCATTGTAGTTTGCATGAAATTGCTGTTATGTCTACCCAGTTTTCTTCTTTTGATTTTTATCTTTACCGGTTAAATCTTGCATTCATAATGTCGATATCTCAATCATGCATTATTTGTCTTTTCCAAGGAATTCAAGTATCATATTTTTGGTATAAGAAATTAAATAAATATTAGAAGCATTGCTTTTATAATGGTGCCTCTTCCCATTAAAAAGAACATGGAGCTCAATAATCACCTTCATTTTGAAGATGACAAACGATTTATATAGTGCATTTTTTATTGAAAATATGATATAATAAATTATTATAAGAATTTTCTTATTTCTAAAACATCTCAACCATTTGGCATTTCTACGAAATTTCAAATTCATTACTAAATAATTATCAAGAACTTTGTTTAATTATTCCTTAGTCATTGTTAAACAACTAGGATTTTCCTCCTTTTGCATAATCAAATGAAAAAGCGAATTAAACTTCAATTTAAATTTATCATTCTAATCACATCATCTTTTACAAACTCATTTTGTAGGTAAAGTTTAAGTAATTATATCGAGTACATGATTTTCTTATGGAACCTGTTGTACTTTAATGTTTACATTTTCAACATCATCTATAATAAATTGGTCAAACATCCCCATTTGTTTTGTATGCAAATGCTTGATTCTTGTTGATATTAGAAGAAATAATCTTAAAACAACCTACTTCATCACCTTTTAATAATGTTAAAGGACTTCCAATAATTATTTCTGAGCATGTAGTATGAAAAACCTAAAATGTATTATTACACTTACTATAGCTACACTTGACATGGAATTAAAACTTTTTTCTTAAAAAAATATAATAGCATATTACAAAATGGTGAATTGATAGCTAAAACTAAATTTAAAAAATTTTAAATCCTAAAATTTCCACATTTAATTAGAGAACAACTAAATCATCATTTTATACTTTTTAAATGTCAGATGTGATATCTATCATTTTAACTTAATAAAAAATGAACATTTTCATGTGTAATTAGATATATTCCATCATGTTTAAATTAAATTACCAACCTGAAATCTGTCATTGAGGTAGTTAAGTAATGAAGGATTCTCAACATCGACTAATAGTTTGACTGTTATTAAATCTATTGCTGTTGTTTACATCCACTTCATTTTATTATATTAAATTGGTTAAAGTTTTCTCATTTAAACTTTAATATATATTTACTTCATATTAAAAAATAATTATTATTCTTGCGTATTTGGTTGGTTAATTAGTGGTAATTCCAAGCAAGGTCCACTTAAATTAAAACATATGTGTTAGGGTTATCTCAATGAGCTTTATCTAATTTAATATATTTCTTTATATTTTTACATAAATTATTTTCTAATATTTTTCCTTGCTTTATGATAAACTTTGATTCATTCCTAATTGGACGATAGATAATGCTATACACATTCTTTTTGGTATCTTGTAAGGCTATTTTCTTGTACAATTTTTCTCATTTTTCCAAATTACTGGCATTTATTTTATTATATTACTATAAAACCATAATTCTCCACTTGTATTACCTACACATAGCATTATAGCTTCAATTTTGTTATATGATAATCTTTTAATCTATCTCATTATGTTTTAGAATACATCAATTAAATATAAAAAATGATTTATTATTATTTTAGATTATTTATTTTATTAATTCATTTTAATGATAAATGAGTTCTAGTAGTGAGGAAACAAATCTCGTTGGACTTATCTCGATGAGCTATAACCAATCAAGCAATATTTTTTATACTCTAAATGCTTTATTTTATTTATTTTAAGAGTTTTTACAAGATATTGTAATTCATAATCAATTTTGATGATCTCAAAGATTACACTTGTTCTCTTTTGCTTTATGAAGTGCAATTTATCCACACAATTTATCTTATTTATTTATAACTTTTTTCTTTATACTTGTTATATTACTATGGAACATAAGAACTATCGTTGGGTTATTTTTACATTGCTTTGATTTTGTTATATTGCATTGGCTCATTTTATTTCATTTTAGCTGTAATATATATTTAAATTAAAATTTGAATAAAAGGTTATCATTGTTTAGTTTTACCTACATTAATAACTAAAAGTAATTCCATATGTAGCCTATTCAAGTTGTAAAATCATTGTTTGACTCATCTGAATCTGTTTTGTCTAATTAAATGTTTATTATTATATTTTCAAATACATTATTTTCTATGGTTTAATCATATTTAATGAGGTAATTTGTTTCATATAGTCGTTCTCATTAGTACATTTCAATGAAACTTTTTTTGTATAATTTACCTTATTGCATCAAATTTTAAATTTTTATTTGTTTCTATCTTTGTGTAATTTATCTCTTCTATTGTGCTATGTACATTGCTTTCATTTGGTTATATTATATTATTTTAGATAATATCAATTCAAATTTAATATTAGTTACATAATTTTTAAATAAAAATTTGTAATTATTTATGCATATTTACTTTCTTTTTTCTCACTAACACTTTTAGTGGCTCGATTGAAACTGAACTAGTGCCGTCAGCCTCAACATGATGAGCTCTATCCATTTTAATTGTTATGTTAATATTTTAATTTCTTATCTTTTTATGATTCTAATATGTTTAGTTAGAGATTTCATGGACACATGATTGAATGATTAGGGAAGCTACACTTAAACTCCATATTAACTTGGAAGGGAAATTTTTCATTTAATTTATCTCATTCCAATAAAAGTTTTGCTATCATTTCGACTTACTACAATGAAACTCCAATCCCCTCCCTTGAGACCTTTACATTACTTTTATTTAATAATATTATATTACTTTAATTTATCTCATTGCAGCCTGAATATACATTTTCATAATATTAAAAAGTAATTTATTATTATTTATGATTATTTATTTTGACAAATTGTAGTAAGTCCAAATGGGTTTTAAATGAGATAAACCAAACATCGTTATACTATCCTTGATGAACTATATCTAATTAAATATTTATTTTAATTTTATAAAAATTTAATTTTTAACTATTTATACAAGCATTGCTATATAATTCAATTTGTAGCTATTATGATGATTGATGATATTACATGTGATCTACTTTGTCTCTTAGAATGCAACTTTCTAAAGTGTTTTATTTCATTTCTTTAAATTGTTTTCTTTAGTTATGTTCTACAACTATAAAACTCTAAATGTCCTCTCATGTGACATTTCCAACACATTCATTTTCATATATCACATGGCTTCAATTTTGTTGAGTTTAGCTTCGTTTTATCTCATTTGTTTGAATCTTGAACTTTGATTAGGTCATATAATTATGAAATACTTACGTTCCACTCATGTTATTTTTATTCTGTTGATTTTTTTATATTTTATTAGTTCAATTTATATCATTCCAACATAAATATATATTTACTTAATATTCATATAATAATTTATTATTATATTTTCTTCTTTAGCTTAAGAATTTGTTGTAATTCCAAATGTCATCCAAATAAGAAAAAATTGATGTCATTGGTTAAGGCATAATAGGTTATATGTAATAATAAATTTATGTTTCTTTTTCAAAATATCTTTTTGTAGATTTGGGCATATGTTATGAGATATTTAAATTGCACTTGATTTGATAACTAAGAAGTTACATTTAATCTCATTTGTATCATGGAGTGCATCTTTCTTGTACAATTTGTCTTATTTTTTCACTCTTTTTTAATTTTGTTATATTACTTCTTAACTCTAAATCTTCTAAGACATGACATTCATGTTAATTTAAATTATCTCAGTTTTACTTTAACAATTATTTACTTAATATTAGAATAAAAATTAAAAAATAATTTGAGCAAAGTTTTTGTGATTAATCACTGTTAATCAAAACAAGCTTTTATCCACAT
Organism: Vanilla planifolia; assembly: GCA_023846275.1. Classification (NCBI taxonomy): domain Eukaryota; kingdom Viridiplantae; phylum Streptophyta; class Magnoliopsida; order Asparagales; family Orchidaceae; genus Vanilla; species Vanilla planifolia. The sequence goes on along the minus strand of JAIUJO010000044.1, from coordinate 701,003 downwards.
GAAAGAGTTGTTACTAGACTTTCTTGATTACTACTATCAAGTTAAATATTCACTTTATATTTTAAAATATTATATTTTCAAGTGCTTGGGCACCTCATATGGCTAATTTTGATTCATACCTAATTTGAAAATTTACGATGTTACACTCTAACTCCTTTGTCTCTTAGAATGCATCTTCACTTTATACTTTATATCTAATTTCTTAAACTTTTTTCATATTGAATTGGTTATATTACTACAAAACTCTAATTCTAGCTTTATTAAATTACATTTTTTCAAACTTTCTTATTTTATCTTTTATTTACTTAATAATAAAAAAATGATTTATTCTTATTTATGATTATTAAATTTTTTTTATTAATAGTAATTCCAAATATAGTCTAATCGAGATGAAACAAGCATCGTTCAACTCATCTCGATGTGCTCAATCTAATTAAATATTCATTTTATATATTTCTAAATCTTTTCTTTTTTTTTTGTCAAGTGCATTCTTTACATGGCATTTAAAGTTGTACATAGTTTAAGGGGTGAGGATATTACAATCAATCTTCTTACAAGAAATTATGACTTGTGTCTGATTTGATGAGTAAGTATGTCAACGTTCGACTACTTTCTATATTACATGACTCTAAATCTCCTCCAGTCTGACTCTTGCATTGTTTTGATTTGGTTATATTACATTGCTTTAAGTGATCTTATATTAGCGATAATGTGTTTTTAGTATTATTTTTTAAATTTGGTTTTTCATAGAAATTCTAAATGAAATAAATTTGATTAAGTTATACTTAATTTTTAAGACTTTTATTATCGAGAAAGTTTGTATACCTACATGAAATTTTGTTTCTTGCTGGATTTGATTGGTAAGGATGTTATACTCAACATTCACATTGTCATAGAACTTAACGTTATGGCAAATTTATCTTATTTTTTGAAATATTTCACTTTGATTTGGTTATACTACTAAGAAACTCTAAATCTTCTCTACTGTGAATTATACATTAAATTAAAATAGCACTTTCTTTTATTTATTTTATATTTTGGTACTTCATAGAAGTTTCGCATAAGATTCAATTGTGGCAGAAAGATCTTCATTTTTTTATTTTTAAACATTTTTGTCTTTGCTTTTGGCATGCTTTGCAAGATATTTAAAATCATACTTGATTTTATGATCATGGATGTTATGCGGGTCTATTTAGTATTTTTGAAGGCAACTTTCTAACAAAATTTACCTCATTTTCTAAACCTTTTCTTCTTTGATTTTGATTTAATGCTATTTAGCCAAAAATCATCTCTCATGTGTCGTATTCATTGCTATAATTAAGACATTAAATTTCTTTCATTTAAGTTTGTCAGCTTTAATATATATTTACATAACAATAAAAGAAGAATTTACTCTTATTTTCTCTTATTCGTTTTTGTTACTTCTAATAATAGCAAATAAGGTTCAATCAAAATGAAACAAATGCCATTAGTCTCATTTCAACAAACACTATCTAATTAAATATTTTGTTCAATATTTTTTAATACTCTAATTTGTTAGATTTTGATAAGTTTTATTACATATTTTCGTTCTTCTTTATTAGATGATTGATGATTTTAGTCTCAATGCCATTTGTGTCTTGTAATGCCACTTTCTAATATAATTTATGTCAATACTTAAAAATATTTTAATTGACTTGGCTAAAATTTTATTAACACTAATTTTCCTCTTTTTTTAGGTAACATCATTTCGATTTAAATGTGTAATGTATCATAAATTTGTGTTATTTTTTGTTTAAATATATCTTCAAAATTAAAACAATAATTTTTTTTATTAAGAATAACAACTTTGGTAAGTCAAATTAATTCAAAGTGAGGTCTGAACTAAATGAAATAGACAACATTGCATTAATGTTAAGGAGCTGTGTCCAACTAAATACTCATTTTCTTACATTTTAAATATTTTAATTCCTTGAGATTTTTCATTCCTTATGAGAAATTTCTATTCAAGTAATTATTTAATATTGAGTTTGTTACACTTGTTTCTTCAATATCCTGGAACAAAATTTTTGGAACAATTTATCTCATTTTTGAAAAACATTTTAATTATATTTGCTTATACTACTATGAAACTCTAGTTCTACTCTCTTATGACATTTAATTTAGTTGGAATTTAATATATACTTAATATAAAATTAATAATTCGTAATTTTTTTTGTTAATTTACTTTGGCAATATATAATATTTCTAAATGAGGTTTGTTTGAGAAAAAATAAATATCATTGTACTCATCTTCACGAGCCCTTCCCAAATAAATATTTTTTTTGTATGTTTTTACAGATTTTATGAGATATTATGATTTGTACATTTTGAGATATTATGATTTGTACTTGATTTAATTATCGAGGATACGACACAAGATCAACACTAAATCTCACCTTGTCTGACTTTTATATTACTTTGATTTCACAATAGTACATTTATAATATTTTTCTCATTTTAGCTTTAATAAACATTTACTTACTTTTAAAACAATACAACGTCTTTATTTTGTTCATATTTAACTTTGTAATTCATAAAACATGTAAACCTGGGAGGTTTTAGATAAAAGAAATGAAATGGACGCATCTTATTGAGCTACATGAATTTAAAATCTCAATTCTCTCTATCTAAAAAAAAATTTTAATTTTTTTTTATATGCTTTGCGAGAAATTTCAAGTCATACATAATTTAAAAATCTAGAATATTACACTCAATTGGCTTAGTATCTTGGAATGTAACATTCCCATAACATTTATTTCATCTTCACCAATCGTTTGCCATTCATTGGTTATAATATTGTGAAACTCATATTCTTCTATTACATAACTTTTATGTTTTTATAATTTAGTTATATTACATTTGTTTAATTTATCTGATTTCATTTTTAATATATTCTTAATATTAAATTAATAATTTATTGTTATTGTTTATATTTACATTGGAAATTAATACTAATTACACTTGTCTCTATGAGCTTTTCATAAATAAATACACATTTTTATAGTTTCAAATCTTTCACTTTCTGGAGTTTGGCATTCTTTACCTATCATTCTCATACATTATAGATTTGTTGATCAAGTAAATTACAATAGATATCCATATAATCTTAGATTGTAAATTTCCCATGCAAATTATCTAATTCCATCAATTTTTCTTCGCTTTGATTTTTTTCATATTAATATGTAAGTCTAAGTCACCTCTCATGTGACCTTCACATTGCTTTGATTTTGTTATATTAGAATATTTCAATTTATCTCAGATGATGTTTAATGTATAATTACTTTTTTATTAAAATATGAATTTGTTATTTTTTTTTGGTATTTTCTTTTGTAATTAGAAGAATTTCCAAATGAGGTAATATCAGTTCAAAACAAGTGTTGTCCCTCTAGTCTCGATGAGTTTCATTTAATTAATTATTTGTTTCAAAAAATTAAAATAATTTATGTTATATGATTTTGACATGTTTTGCAAAATATTTTAATTATTACTTGAATTATTGAATGAGTACATTACACTTGATCCCCTCGTATATAGAATGCAACGTTCCAATATAATATATTTAATTTTTTAAAGTTTTTTGTTTCATTTGTTTCTAGTATAATGTAGCTCTAAATCACCCCTTGTGTGACTTTATATAACTTTGATTTTGATATGCTATATTTCTTCAATTTATCTCATTTTAGCTTTAATATATATTTACTTAATATTAAATTTTTTTTTTTCATTTGTGAACATTTTTTTTTGTAATTCATAACTTATCTAAAAAAGGTCTAATCATGATAAGGAAAATATCGTTTGGCCAATCTAGATGAGCTCAATACAATTAAATAATTATTTATATAAATTTAGATATTTCAGTTTCTTGGGTTTTTACTTGTTTTATGATAATTTTCATTTCATATTTGATTTTAAGTTTAGTTTGTGTCAAGGAGTCCATCTTTCTCAAGCGATATATATCATATCTTTATCTTTTTTTCTTTATTTTAGTTATATTATTAACAGCTCTATATCTCTTCTCTATGACATTTATTTCTTTTTTATTTTATTAAATTATAACATTAATGTATCTTATTTATTCTTCAATATATATATATATATTCAACCAATATAAAAATAATATTTTTTATTATTTACACTAATTTACTTTAGTTATTAATAATTATTACAAATGAGGCTCAATCAAGTCGATATAAATGTCTTTCGATACATCTCAATGAGCACGTCCAACCAAAATGTTAATTTATATATTTTAAAGTATTTTAATTTTTTCTTCATAATTTATGTGTTATTTTGAATCATACCTAATTCAAGTACTAAAAATGTTACACTTTATCTCTTTAGGCTCTTAGAGTACTTCTTTCTAAAAAACTATATTTAATTTTATTAAAATGTTTTCTTTGATTTGATTAAATTGCGATGCAGCTCTAAATCTTCACTTGTATGACCATTAAGTGCTTCAATCTTGTTATATTAAATTGCTTCAATTTCTTTTATTTTAACTTCAATTCATATTTTCTTATTGTTAAAATATAATATTTCTTTTTGTTATATTCACATCTTAAAATTTTTATTCATAGTAATTATAAATGACATCAAATCAACATGAAAAAAGCATCATTGGACTTACTTCATCAGCTATAACAAATTAAACAAGCATCTATAGTGACTTAAAATGGAACATTCTTATATAATTTCCTGCTTTTCTCATACATTTTTCCTTTAATTTGCTTATTTTTCTAGCAAACTGCTATTCTTCTATCGTGTGAGCTATACAATGATTTTATTTGATTATATTATATTATTCAAGTTATATCACTTTTTCTTTAAAATATATTAATTTACTATTAAAATAATACATTTTTATTTATCCATTGCCATTTTGATAATTTCATTTAATTCCAAATGAAGTTTGATCAAGAAAAAACTATTGTAATGTCCTTTATCCATCTTAATATTAAATTTTTTATAATTTTAAATATTTAATTTCATTATGTTTTTATATATTTTAGAAGATATTTTTATTTGTTCAAAATTTGTCGATCAAGGAAATACACATATCTCCTTAGTGTCTTTGAAGGGCACTTTCACATGTAATTGAGTTTTTTGACAAATTGTTTTTTATCAATTGGTTGTATGATTATGAAACAAAACTTTTCCTATCATCTGGAATTTAAATTACTTTAATTTTGTCGTATGACTTTGTTACAATTATTCTAATCTCATGCCTGATTTTTATTCACTTAATATTAATATATGAATTTCTTATTCTATTTTCTTATTTACATTGATAATTCACAATAATTCCAAATAATGTTTATTCAAGATGAAACAAGTGTCTTTTGAGTTATGTTAATAAGCTCTATCCAAGTGAATAATTCTTCATATTTCTAAATATATTTACTTTCTATTATTTTGGCATATTTTATGAGAAAATGTGGCAATTGCCTAATTTCGAACTTATTGATGTTACAACCCATCTCCTTTGTATCATTGAATGAAACTTTCCTATATAAATTATTTTTATTTCTTTAATTTTTTTAGTTTTATTTGGTTATGTTACTAAGCAAATCTAAATCTCCTAATATATATCCTTCATAATTCTAATATTATGTTGCTTTAATCTATAAAATTTTAGATGCAATAAATTTGAACTTAATATTAGATAATATTACAAAATGAGAACTGATTGAGATGAAATAAATGTCTTTGGACTCCTACTAGCAAGCTCTACACCTTAAATATAAAATTTACATTATAAATTTTTTGATAGTTTGGCACACTTTTTGAGAAATTTTCATTTTTATCAAACTTGTTTGTCATCAAAGTTGGTTGACTCTATCTCCTTACTATCATGAATTGCAGCTTTTCGATGCAATTTATCACATTTATCTAAATTCACACTTTGATTTTGTTATTTTACTATGAAACTCTAATTCACTCTTGTATGATATTTATATCATTTTTATTTTGTTATATTACATTACTTCAATTTACCATATTTTAGCTTTCATATATTTTTACTTAACATTTAAATAGTAAGTAATCCTTATTTATGATCAATTATTTTAATAATTCATAGTAATTCCAAAATAGATCAAACCAAGTAGAAGAAAAGGTCATAATACTTAGCTCAATAAACCCTATCTAATAAAATATTTAATTCTATACTTAAAAACAATTTGTTTTCTAAATTGTTTTGATGATATATAAATAGTTTTCATTTATTTCTAATTTGGTGATCAAAGTTGTTACACTTGATCTCCTGAATATTTAAGATTAAAACTTTTTATTATAATTAATCCCATGCTTCACGATTTTCCACTTCGATTTGGTTAAATTACATTGCAACTCTAAGTGTTCTGACCAGTGAAATTTACACTTTTATCTAGTTGGACTGTATTATTTGATTTTATGTCATTTTAGGTTAATATATACATTGAGTTTATATAAATATAAAATAAATTTTTATGTTTTTTATTTAGTTTGTGATTTGTTATGAAATGAAGGCATGGTTCAATCAAAACAATACAAATGTTGTTGAACTCATTTAAATTTGTTTTATTTAATTAAATATTGATTTTTGTATTTTTGAATATTTTTTCTATCTTGATGATGTACTTGATTGGAAATTTTGAATCTTACATGTTTGATGATCAAGGATCCTACACTCATTTCAAAAGCATTTTTTCTTAGATTTGAATATATTACAATGATACTCCAAATACTTTATAGCTTAAATTTTACATTGCTTTGATTTGATTGTATTAAGTTATTTCAATTTTTCTTATTTAATTTTTGGTATATTTCTATATAATTTTAAAAGAGTAATTTATTTTTTATTCTTATTTATTTTGTTAATTCATAGTTACTCCTATCACATTCGATATAGAATAAAGTAATGTTAGTGGACTCATCGATGGACTTTATCCATTTAATTTATAATTTTTATATATTATAGTGTTTTATTTTCTAGTGTTTTGACAAGCTTTAGAAGGTATTTTAATTCTATCCTAATTTGATTATTAGTTAGTTTACGCTTGATCTCCCCAAGATCTTTGAATTCAATTTCCATCTATAATTTAACACATCTCTTTAAACCTTTCCCTTTCATTTGGTTTATTATTAAGGAAGTCTATATTTTCTTTCATGTCACTTTTACAAAATTTTGACATGGTTATATTACATTTCTTTTGTTAATATCATTTCATGCTTAATATATATTTATACTATATTAAAATAATATATATTTTATTTTTTAAAATTTTGTTATTCATAATATTTCCAAAAAATTTATTTTTGCTTAAATTATTTTTATTTTTTCTATACACTTTATCTATCTCTTATATAATTTATCTTATTTCTCAAATTTGTAACTGTAACTTTGTTGTTTGCTAAGAGCTCTAATTCTATTCTCATGTGACCGTTACAACACATTGTTTTGGTTATATTATATTACTTTAATTTTTAATACTTTAACTTTAATATATATTACTTATTAATAATGTCATAAATTTTTTTATTTGTGCTTTAATACTTTAATTATTTATAGTAATTCTCGATGGGTTAAATTTGGGTAAAGGAAACGTTAATTGTTTTATACCAAAGATCTCTATCCAATTAAAAATTTATTTATGAATTTTCAATTAGTTAATTTTCTTGAGTTTTAACATCTTTTATTTCATATTCTTTTTTTAATGTGATTTGAGGATTAAGGTACTTGAAATCATAGTTAATTTTTATATGTAGCTAAAGACCTTTGCACCTTCTTATTTTTGTAACATTAATTTTGTTAAATTTATCTCATTTGAATTTTGAAATATATTTACAAAAATTGAAATATTAATTTATTAAAAGTTATGATTAAGCTTTTTTATTTGTTTTGATTCTAAACAAGGTCCAACCAAAATGAGATGTTCATTATCTATTGTCTTCAACGTCTTCATTAGATTAATTGTTCATTTCCATGTTTCAAAGTATTTTATTTTCTTGGGTTTTGACATTGTTTACCAGTGGTTTTGATTTGTACTTAATTTAATGATAGATAAATGTCCTTAATATCTTAGAATATATATTTCATTTATAATTTTTCAATTTCTTCAAAGTTTTTTGCTTTGATATGTATAAATTACAATGTAATTCGAAATCTTGTCTCCTATGACCTCTACATTGCAATGATTTGAATTTATTAAATTACTTCAACTTCTCTCATTGCATTGATTTGAATTTATGTTTATGAAATTATAATTCTCCTTTATTGTTGCTTTGCATTGCTTTCACTTCGATCCATTATATTGCAAGAACTTATCTTGTTTTACCTTTAGTATATTCTTAGTTAACATTAAAAATATGATTTGTATTTATTAATGCATTTCTCTTTTATAAGGCTTTTCTTCTCATACAAGTTTTGATAATTGAGAATTTTTATCGGTCTCCAAATTAAATGGGTATGCCAATTTCCCATAAGATGTAACACATTTCGTCAATATTTTTGTTGTAACTTCTATATAAGCTCTACAAAACATTTCCACTCATACCTCATTTGATGATCGAGGATGTTACTTGTTTTCTAAGTATAGAATCAAGTTTTCTTGTGTAACATATTTCATATCTTCCAATTTTTTCTTTGATTTTCTTAAATTACTATGTAATCCTAGATCTAATCTTGTGTGACCTTCAATATGTTTTTATTTTATGATGTTTTATTTATTTAATTTATATCCTTTTAGCATTACTTCTTTTTACGTAATATTAAAATATTAACTTATTTTTATTTGTGTTTATTTGGTTTTTTTAATTAGCATTAATTCTCAACGAGGCCTAAAAAAGTAAAAATAATGTGTTTTTACAAATCTTGGTAATATTAATTATTTGTTAATTTCTATATTTCATAATAGTTTTTTAATTATTGTGGAATAGTTTGTGAAATTTCTATTTGTACTTGATTAGATGGTTAAGAAAGGTACACAAGATCTTCTTAGTATTTTGGAATACAACATTCCCATAACATCATTTAATTCCTTCAGATTTTTAATTTTTATTGGGTATAATACATGGTAACTCAAAATAAGTTTTTTTTTTAATTCTAATTTGTGTGAGCTTTACATTGCTTTAATTTAGTAATACCACATTTGATGATATTATCACAATTTCAACTTTAATATATGTCGATTTAATATTAAAAATAATAATAATTAGTAATGCCTATTTCTTTTTATAACTCATAGTAATTCGATTTTTGTCTTATCAAGACTAAGTAAAGATCATTGCATTATTCTCAAGGAGCTCTATGAACTTAGATAATAGTTGTTATATTTTATAAATAATTTATTTTCTTGGATTTATTTATTGTATATGAGCATTTCAATTCATTCCTTATTTTATGATCAAGGATGTTGTACTTACTGATCTTAGAATTATTGTAAGTTTAAAAAAAATTATCTCATTTCTCAAAAATTGTTCACTTTATTTGGTTATATTAATAAGAAACACTAATTCTCTTCTTATGTGACTTTTATATTGATTCGAAATTGCTATATTCTATTGCTTCAATTTATCTAATTTTTTCCTTATTTTATATTAAAATAATGTTTAATTTGGTGATTCAAAATATTTAAAATGACATCCCATCATGATAGAAGATATTGTTGGACATATCTCAACAAATTATATCCTATTAAATGATCAATTTTAATATCTGAAAGTGTTTTAATTTTTTAGATATTTTGCATATGTTATTAGACATTTCAATTTGTACCGTACTAGATGATCAAATAATTTAAAAGGGGTGACCTTTCTTTCTTGAGTTGTAACTTACCTTTACAATGTATCATATTTCTATAAATTTTTGTTTTTGATTTTTTTTACATTACTTAAATTTACCCATTGCATCAATGTATCCCACTTCTACTTCAACATATCTTTATTTATTTTTTTAAAAAATTAATTTGTTAATATTTAGGCTTCTTTACTTTGGTAACTCATAATATTTCCAAACATATCAAGTCAAGACAACATACTTTATTGGAATCGTGCCATCAAACACCATCCAATTAAATATTCTTTATTTATGGTTTAAATATCTTATTTTCTTTCTTTTTGTTAAGCTTTTTGACAAATTTCTACAGGTGTCAGTTTTGTCGATTCAGCGATTTATGCTCGAACATTTTGGTAGCTTTGAATTCAACTTTCTTAAAACTTTTATATCATTTAAAATATTTTGCTTTGGCTTGCTTATGTTAGCTTTAAACTTTAATTCTCAAGTCTTTTTACCTTCCCATCACATCAATTCTCCTACATTACAATGTATCAGTTTAGCTCATTTCAACATTAAGAAATTTTTACTTAAAATGGAAATAATAGTTATTTATTATTGTGCTAGTTTAATTTTACTAAAAAATAGTAATTTTTGATAATGTCTGATTGAGATGAAAAAACTTCATTTGATTTATCATGATAAACAATATCTAATTAAATATTAATTAATATTTTTTTTAAATATTTTATATTTTTGGTGATTTAGCCTACTTGTGAGATTTTTAATTCTACCAGATTTGATGATGGGGATTGTTATACTTAATTTCTGCTATACATAGGGACATTACTTTTTTGCGTAATTTATCGTACTTCTTCAAATTTTTTACCTTTATTTATTTGAATTACTATTTAACATTAATTCTTCTATTAAACGACCTTTACATCTTTTCAATTTGGTTAGATTACATTGCTTAAATTTGACTTATTTTAGATTTAATATATATATATATATTAACTTATTATTAAATTGATAATTCTTTATTATTATGCCCATTCATTTTTGCGATTCACATTATTCCAAATGAGGAACGATTAAGAAAAAATAAATTTTCTTTTAGTTGTCTCGGTGAGCTTTATCTAATTAAATATTAAATTTTTTTTTTTGAACGTTGAATTTCCTTCTGCTTTAACATGATTTGTGAAGCATTTTGATTTGTACCTCTTTTGATAATCAAAGATGTTATACATGATCTTCTTAATATCTTGGAATAGAACTTTCTCAAACAACATAACTTATTTATTAAAATATTTTTTTTTGAATTATTTATATAATTCTAAGAGACCCTAATTCACTTTTTGTGAGACATTTACATTAGTTTCATTTGTTTATATTATTTTTTTATATTAATTCAATAGAGCTTTAGTATATATTGACAAAATGTTAAAGTAATAGTTTGTTATGTTTTATTCAAATTTTTTTTATCATTATAATTATTGGAGCAAGATTAATCTAGATGAAACTAATCAATGCTCCACTCATTTTTAAAAGTTCTATCAAACTAAATATAAACTTTTACTTTTTAAAGTATTTTTTTCAATATATTTTGCATCATTTTTTCGAAATTCTAATTTTTACCTTATATGATGTTCTGGGAAGTTACACTTACTCTTCTTATTATATAGAAGTGCAACATTTCCATAGAATTGTGTACTTGTTTCAAATTGTTTTGCTTTGATTTGCTTTGATTTGCTTTTAGTATTGCATAGCTCTAAATCTTCTTTATTATATAAATTACATTGCTTATTTTTTTTATATTTCATTTATTCAATTTATCACATTTAATCTCTAATTTATATTTTCTTAATATTAAAATTATAATTTGTTGTTATTTATGCATATCCGACTTTGTAAGTCTTAATAATCGCAAATGAGGTCTAATAATGAAGAAACTAAATTTATTCCAATCATCTTAAGGAGATTATCCCAATAAATATTTAAATTTATATTTTTGAATATTTTATTTTATAAGGTTTTAACATATTTTACAAGACATTTTGATTCATTTCAAATTTTATAATGATTTCCATAGAATTTTGGAATGCAACATATCATAGAAAGTTTCTCATTTTGCTCACATTTTTCACTTTGATTTTGTTGAATTACGATATAATTCTAAATCTTCATTTGTATGAACCTTCCATTGCCTCAATTTGTAACATTTTAGGCTTAATATAAATATTTTTAGTATTAGAAAAATAATTTGTTATCATTTATTCTAATTTTCTTTTATAATGTATAGTAATAGAAAATCAAGTTCGATAGAGATGAAGCTAATCTCATTAGACTCCTCTCAACAAGCTTTATCAAATTAAATAATATTTTTTCTTATTCATAAATATTTTTTTAAAGTTTTGGAATGCAACTTTTCTATAAAACTTATCTCATTTCTTTAATATTTTACTTTGATCTTTTTTATGCTTGTGTATGTTTGTCGTTCATGGTATTCTAAATGACATCCAATTAAAAAAAACAAATTCATCGAATTCATCTCAACCACCTCAAGCTAGTTAAACGTTCATTTCTTTATTTTTAAAATTTTCATTTTTTTAGTAATTTAACAAATTATATAAGACATTTTTATCTGTACCTAATTTAACAATCAATGAATTTACACACAATGAACCTGGTATCTTAGAATGCAATATTAACACAAAGGTTTCATAATTTCTTCAAAATTTTTGCATTAATTTCCTTGTATTACGATATAGTTTAAGATATCTTTTATGTGACCTTAGCAATGCCATGATTTGATAATCATACATTTCTTCAATATTTTTCATTCAAGCTGTAATATATATATATATATATATATTTATTTGAAAATAAAATAATAATTTTTTATTATTTAGGCTTATTTAATTTTATAAAAAATAGTAATTTCAAATGTGGTCTGATCAAGATTAAAAAGATGTAGTTGGACTCATCATAATTAACATTTATGAGAAATTTTGATTGCTTTTAACTTGATATGGATGATGTTACTCAAGATCTACTTGTTGTCTTGGAACAAAATTTACACATAAAAATTATCTCATTTCTCCAAAAATTTCACTTTGATTATGTCATATTATAATGATTCAATTTATCTTATTTTATCTTTAATATATATATGTATACATAGTTATATATATATATATACATAGTTATAAATATACATATATATATATATATATAGTTAATATTAAAAGAATAATTTAGTATTACTTATGCATATTAACTTTACAATAATTTATACAAATTCCAAACAAGTTCTTATTTAGATAACATAAATGCTTTTTAATCTTGTCGAGGTGCTCCATCTAATTAAATATTTATTTATATAATTTTATTTATTTATTTAAAATAATAATTTTTAATTATTCGTTTTAATAAATTTTGAAATTCGTAATAATTCTAAACAAAGACCAATTCAGACTAGGAAAACACTAATGGACTAATCTGAGTGAGCTCTACCTAATTAAATATTCACTTCCACATTTTGAAATATTTTATTTTCTTAAGTTTTATATGCTTTATCAGAGATTTTGATTTTTATCTAATTTCATGATCTACGATGTTACACTTAATCTCATTAGTTCCAGGGAATGCAACTTTGATGTACAATTAATCTCATTTATTAATTTTTATTTAGTTATATTAATGAGAAAGTTAATTTCTTTTATCACGTGACCATTAGATCATTTTGATTTGATTATATTAGACAACCTCAATTTCTCTAAATTAATATCATTATTTCTTTACTTAATATTAAAATAATAATTTATTAATGTTTAAGCACTTTCTCATTCATAATTTTAGAACTTCCAAATGATTTGATTGAGAAAAAATAAATGTTGTATGAATTATCACAATAAGCTCTATCCAATTAAATAGTTTTTTTTTGTTTTTTTAATACTTTATTTTTTGTGAGTATTTGCATGTTTTACAGTATTTCTTTTAAAAAAACCTTGTTCCACCATTTAGGTTGTTCCCCTCGATTTCATAGTTGTTAGAATGTAAATTCAATTTACAATTTATCTGTTTATGCTAAAGTTTTTGCTTTGAGTTTTCTACAAAACTATGAAACACAAATTCTCGTAACATGTAATAACTACATCGCTTTGATTTTGTAATGTTGCATTGCTTGAATTTTTTTTATTTACACTTTTATTATTTTAATTATTTTTCTTTGGTAATTAACAAAACTTCCGAACGAGGTTTCAAGATGAATCAAATATTATTTGACAAGTTCCAATGAGTAATATACATTTACATATTTAGTATAATATTTTCAAATACTTAATGTTTTATGGTTTATTTAGCTGTTTGAGATTCTTTAGTTTATACCATATTTGATGATCATGGATATTACACTCAATCTCCGTAGCATCTTGAAATGCACCTCTCTAATAAAAGTTATCTCATTTTATTAAATTGTTGGCCTTCGTTTTGTTATATTACTTTGAAACTCAAATTCTTCTCTCATTTGACATTAACATCGCTTCAATTCGGTAAAATTAAATTTCCATAATTTTTCTCATTTCAACTTTATTCTATATTTACCTATTATTAAAAATTAATTTATTATTATTAATTGTTATTTACATAGCCACTTTGTAGTAATTCAAAAAGAGGTCAATTTAGATTATATAAAACATCATTATACTCATTACTATGAGCTCTATCAATTGAAATATTCATTTTTTATATTTAGATTTTTTCCAAGGTTTAAGCATGCTTTAGTAGTCATTTTTTTTAATGACATTTAACGATGAAAGATATTACACTTGATGACCTTTGTATATTGGAGTTTATCTTTTCCTTATAATTTATCTAAGTTTGTTAATAGTTTCCTTATAATTCTTCTAAGTTTGCTAATAATTTATGTTGGAGTTCAGCCCTCATTTTAGGATTTTTCATGCTTTAAAAAGGACTTTGATTTGTCCCTAATTTGATTATTATGGTTGTTACAGTCCATCTCTTATGTATGTTGGAATGCTTCTTTTTCTTATAGTTTATTACTTTTCTTAAAATTCTTCACTTTCATTTAATAATTCATTGTAAATTAAAATAACGCATGATTAGATTAAAAAACTCTACTAGACTCTTCTTGGCAGTTTCTATCTAATTAAAAATTAATATTTATATTAAAAAATACTTTATTTTTTTAAGTTTTTTTTAGCTTTAAGAGACATTTCAATTTGCACTTGACTTAAAAATTGTGGATGTTATTGTCGGCCTCCTTGTCATTCTCGAATGCGATGTTCTTGTATAAATTATTTCATAACTTAAAATTTGTTTTATTAATTTAGTTATGTTATTATGAAACACTAAGTATCCTATCACGAGACCGTTAGAGTGCTTTTATTGTTGTACTATAATGTTTTAATTTTTCTTTTAGCTCTAATATATATAAAATCAATTAATATTATAATGATAATTTGATATTATTTTAGTTTATGTCATAATACAATTCAAAGTAATTCTAAACAAGACATGATTGTATGAAATAAATACATTTGGACTCACATGAACAAAGTATATTGAAATAAATCTTTAACTTTTTATTTTGAAATTATTTTTTCCAATTATTATTATGTCCTTTCCTAGACATTTCAATTTGTACTAGCTATGATAGTCAAGGATGTTATAGTCAATCTCCTTAGTGTTCCAAAATGGAGCTTTCTTGTTAAAATTATGTAATCTCAACAAAAAATTTATTTTCATTTGACTTATTTTGATAAGCTCTATCCCACTAATTAATTATTTTTATTTTTAAAAAAAAATATTTTCCAACATTTTGTAATGCTTTAAAGATATTTTGACTCCTAAATGGTTACTAATCCAGGATGTTACACTCAATCTCCTATGTATTTTGGAGTGTAACTTTCAAATAGAACTTATTTTACTTCTTAAAATTTTTTATTTATATTTGGCTATTTTACTATAAAGCTCTTATTCTCAACACAAGTGACCAGAACATTTACGTTATTTTGTTGTATTGCGTTGCTTTAATTTAACCTTTTTCAACATCAATTTAGGTCTATTTTGTGTTAAAATACTAAATTATTATCATTTATTCTTATTTACATTAGAATTTGTTATAATTCTGAACGTGGTTTGAACAATACACTTGATCTCTTAAGTATCTTAGAATACAAGTTTTTTTAAAAAAATTCATATTCTTTCAGACATTTTATTTTAAAGTACTTTATTATTATGTAATTAAAAATTTCATTATATCTGACCTTTAGAGATGCTTGATTTGGTGATATTACATTACTTATATTTATAACAATTTAGATTTATTATATGTTTACAAATTAACATAATAATTTATTACAATTTATGCTTATTTAATTTGTTCTTCAAAATAATTCCAAATGAGTTCTAACAAAGATGAAACAAAAATTATTGGACTCACCTTGATGAGCACCATCTAATTATTATGTCGGTCTAAATCTCTTCTCATTTGACCTTTACAATTCCTTTATTTGAATATATAATATTATTTCAATTTACCTTAATTTAACAAATGTGTCAATGTAATATTAAAAAATGTATTATTATTTATATTTTTTGGTAATTCATATTTCATTTAAAAAAGTCTGATTGAGGGGAATCAAACATCATTGTAATCATCCTAATGAAACCCATCCCTTTAAACAGTTAGTTATATGTTATCTCTAAATATTTTATTTTCGAAAATTTTTTCTTTTTTTATGGCATATTTTTATTTGTATCTCATTTTACTATCAAAGTTACTATGCTAAGAAGATCACATGTCACATCCTCAATTAATAATTTATGTACAAATTAAATTGTCTCATAAAAAATAAAAGAATTAAAAAATTAAAAATTAAAAAATATAAAAAATTATATTTATTATGATAGACATTGTGAGGACATGTCCAACGACATTTGTTGCATTTAAATAAAATCTTGTTCATAATTACTAAGAGTTAATGTAGTAAATAAGCACAAACAATAATAAACTATTATTTTTTAAAAAAATAAAGTTTTAATAATTAAAAAATTAGATAAATTGAAGTTGTGAAATATAACCAAATTGAAGCTATTTAAAGGTCATATTTTGTAGCATTAGAGTTTCTTTGAGCATATCAAATCAAAGTGAAATATTTAAGGAAACGAAGTAAATTTTTTAGGAAAGTGGCATTACGAGTTAGTAAGCAATTTTTATGAAATATCATTAAAAGAAAAAATTGTACTTTTGGAAATGCTACATAAAACATATATAAATCATAGAAAATAAAAAAATATTAAAATAACTAATTTTGAATATTTAATTAGATATAGCTCATCAAGATGACCCTAGTCACATTTATTTCATCTTATTAGACCTCATTTTTAAAGTTAGGCACAAATAATAATAAATTAATATTTTAATACAACATAGATTTATATATAACTTAAAAGAGGTAAATTGAAGCAAAGTTATATAACAAATGTGATGTGAAAGTTACACAATAATAGATTTGAAGTTACATGGCGATATAAGGAATTAAAGAAAAAATGGGAATAAATAAGCAAACTTATGGAGGACTATTGCATTCCAACATATTATGGTAGCTAAGCAAAGCATTCATGATTATCAAATTAGGTGCAAATCAAAGAATCACATAAAGCAAGGATAAAGTCCACAAAATCACATATTTAAAAAAATAAAAAAAATTCAATTAGATAGAACTCGTCATGGTTAGTTTGTTGATATTTTTTCCCTAAATTGAACCTCAATTAGAAATACAATAAATTGCCAAAATAAATAAACAAAAATAATAATAAATTTTTATTTTAATATAAAGTTAATATCATTAACAAAAAGAATTAGATAATTTTAAGAAAATTCATATAGAAAAATCAATGTAATATTAAGGGGATCAAAAAAAATATATTTGGATGTCAAATCAATAATGATTTAAAAAATCTTATAAAGCAAGTTAAATCCTTAAAAATAAATGTTTAAATAAAAAAATTATATGATAGAGATTGTTGAGGTGTGCCCAACAAAATGAATTTTCCTCCACCATGACTTGTCGAAAAATACTTAGAAATACAAAATTTGATGCACATAATTATTTATTAATCATTATTTATATATTAACTACTATAATATTAAAGTCAAAAATAAGAAAAATAAAAGCATTGTAATATAAAAAAAGGTACGCAATCAAAAAGTTATGTGAACAAAGAACTAGAATTTCTGAGTAATATAAACAATTCAAAGTAAAACATTTAATAAATTGAGTTAATTATATAGCAACCCTATAATCAAAGTTGTTAAAGAACCAGTGCAACATCCTTAATCATCAAATCATATAAAAATAAAACTTCCTCACATACAATGAAAAATAATAAAAAGAAAATTATTTAAAAAAATAGAAGTAAATATTGAATTCGGCATAGAAGATTGAGATGAAGCTAATGATGTTTGTGTCATCTCCATCAAACTACTTTTAGAATTATTGTGAACAACAAATACAAATAAACATTAATAACAATTTTTATTATCTTCACATCAAGTAGACATACATATAATAAAGTTAAAATAAGATAAATTGAGACAATATAATATAACCAAATAAAAGTGTTGAAAAGGTTAAAAAGAGAATAGATTTGGAATTACATAGTGACATAAGCAAATCAAAGGTAAAATTTTAAAAATAATGACAAATAATTTAGGAAAGTTGTATTTCAAGATACTAAGAAAATTGATATTAACGTCCTTGATCATCAAATAATGTGTGAATAGAAATATTTCATATGGTGTGCAATATCCAAAGAAAATTAAAAATATTTAAAACATAAATATTAATATTTAATTTAAATTGCCATCTAGATTAGTTCAATCACATTTACTTTAGTTGGATTGAAGCTCTTTCGCCGAGTAAATTTGCATAAATAATACAAAATTATATTCTAAATGTTAAGTGAATATCTATAAATGCTAAAATTAGATAAATTGAGTTAATATAATATAAGAAAATCTAAGTAATGTAAAGGTCACATAAGCATAGAATTAGTGTTTCATATTAATATAACTAAATCAATGCAAAATATTTGGAGAAATTTTGTAAAGGTTATGAAAGAAGGTTATATTCTAGGATACTAAGGAGATCAAATATGTTATCCTCAATCATAAAACCAAATATGAATGAAAAACTATCCTAAAAAATAAAACCCGATAGAAAATAAAATATTTTAAAAGATAAACTAAAATTTAAATTTGATAGAGCTCAATTAGAAGAATCTGATAATATTTATTTTATCTGAATTATATAATATTTATATTTATTTCAAATTAATAAAGTTAAAAACCTTAAATGTATATTATTTTTTAAATATTTATGTGATATATTTTAAACCAAAGAAATGATAAATTAAAGGAAAATAATACAAGCAAGTAATAGCAAAGTAAAGGTCTCACAAGGATAGATCTATATTTATATAATAATGTAACCAAATCATACCAACAAATTAAAAGAAATAAAATAAAGTTTATGTTAATGTTCTATTCCAAGGTATAAAGGACGTCGAGTGTACATTCCTTAATCATCAAATTTAAAATTAATTGAAATATCTCACAAATTATTCCAAAAAAAAAGAAAATAAATTATTAAAAATTCTAAAAATAAATATTTAGAGAAATAAAGCTTTTTGACATGAGTCTACAAAGGTTTGCTTAATCTTGATTAGACGTCTCATAGACTAATTACAAATTATCAAAATAAAAAATAATATATAATAAAAATTATAACTTTAACATTAATAATATATATCTGTATAATCTAAAAAGTTATAAATTAATGAAAATTAATTATACCAAATCAAATGTAACATAAAAGTCATAATAACAAATATAAGGTTACATAGTAATACAACCAATTAAAAGTAAAAAATTTTAAGAAATGATACTAATTACGAGAAAAGGTTATATTTCAAGGTATTAAGGAGATCAATTATAGCTACCTTGATGATCAAATAAGAAATGAATCAAAATGACCAGTAGAACATGTAAAAACTAGAGAAGCTAAAAAGTTTCACAATATGAAAAAATTCATTATGTAAAGCTTATCTATGTTAGTCCTACGACATTTGTTTTATCTCTATCAAAACATGTTTGGAATACTGTGAATTGTTCATTTAATTAAATAAATATAATAATAAACTATTAACTTAATATTAACTAATATATATTAAAAATTAAATGAGATAAATAAAAGATATATAATATACCCAAATAAAATACAATTTAATATTCAAATTAGGTGATATTTGGTGTTAAATTTTAATAAAACAAAACAAAAGTAAGAAAAATTTAAGGAGATTATATTATTCATGGTAAAGTTACAATCCAAGAAACTAAAAAAATTGAGTGTAACATCTTTGAGAGTTAAATCAGGCATGAATCAAATTGACTCATGAACCATTCCAAATCACAAACAAATATTTAAAAAACTAAAAATAAACATCAAATTAAAGAGAGTTCATAAAGATAACTTCAATGACATTTACTTCATCTCCATTGAAGCTCATATGGAGTTACTACTATTTGACAAAAAAATTAAACACTAATAATAATAAATTTCTTTTTGAAAATTAAGTAAATATATTTTGAACTCATATAAGAATAAATTCCAACAACATAATATAACCTTATCAAAAAGTCATGAAGCCACATGAGAGAAGATTTCAGCCTCATAAAAATATAACAAAATCAAAGCTACACAATTTGATGAAATGAGATAAATAATACATGGAAGCTACATTCCAAGATAATAAGATGATTAGGTATAGCATCCCTGATCATCAAATTAAGTACAAATTCATTTGGCATCATTTGGAATTATAGTGAATCTCCTGAGTAATTAACCATAAGTAATGTTAAATTATTATGTTTTAGTACATAAATATATATTAAGTATGAAATGAGACTATTTGAAGGCAATATGAAAAAATTAAAAAAATGTAAAAGGAAAAGAAGAGGAGATTTTAAATTACATTGTAATATAGGTAATTCAAAGAGAAAATAATTTTAAGAAATTAGATAATTTATACTAGAAAGTTGCATTCAAATATATTAATGACAACAAGGGTAAAATCCTTTATCATCAAATCAAGTACATATTAAACTTTTTTATAATGAATGCGAAAATCCCTAAGAAATAAAATATTTAAAAGAATATATAAAAATGAATATTTTATTAGACGAGCTAGTTTTGATAAATCTAACAACAATTGTTTCATGTTTGTCAGACCACATTTAATTAAAAACATACTAAATCAAAAATGTGTTGAAATGAAACAATGGAAAATAACCATATCAAAGTGATATAAATGTCACTCAAGAAGAGATTTAGATTCACATAGTAATATAACAAAATGAGAGTGAAAATTTAGAAATATAAGATAGGCTTTAAGAAAAATTTCATTCCATGATGCTCGAAAGATCATGTATAACATTTCTAATCACCACAGCATATACAAAATGAAATGTCTAAAGAAACTAAGAAAACTTTCAATATAAAAATATTTTAAAATGAAAAAATAAATATTTAATTTTTGTTGCTTATTGAGAAAGGTACAACTTACGTTTCAACACCACAAAAACTTATTTAGAATTACCATAAGATACAAAAATAAATAAATATCAATAAAAATATATATATTATTTAAATATTAAGCAGATGTATAATAAAAGTGAAGTGAGATCAATTGATCTAATATAGTATATCCAAATAAAAAAGATATAGAGTTCACACTAGAATAGATTTGGTGTTACAAAGAAATATAACTAATTCAAAGTAAAGAAATAAAGTAAAAATTAAATTAAGTGATAAAGTTACATTCCATGATACTTAAAAATTTAGTGTAGTATCGTTGATCATCAAATTAGTTATGAATAAAAATGTCTCACAAAATGTAAAAATAATTTGCAGAATAATATTAAAAAAAAATATTAAATTGAACTTTTAATTTGATTGGTCCAATAAAGATGTGTCCAGTGACATTTGTTTTATTTCGATTAAGGTTTGTTTTGAAATTACTATTAATTACCAAAGTAAACAAGCATAAAAATAAAACATTATTATGTAATATCAAGTAAATATATAATTAAGATGAAATTAAGTAGATTTAAGAAATGTAATATAACCAAATCGAAACATTGTAAAGCTTTCATTTGGGGAGAATTAGCCTTTCGTAGTAATATCTTTGTCAAAGGAAAACCTTTAAAAAATTAGGTAAACAATAAAAAAATTTGTATTCTATGATACTATGGACAACAAAAGTGCTATCATTGATTGTCAAATTAGGTATGAATTGAAATAACTTATAATGGAATTGAAAAACATAGAAAATAAAAGGTTTAAAAATATATGAAATAATTTCTTATTTGACATAGCTTGTTGTGATGAAACTAATGTCATTTATTTTGTCTTGATCACAAATTATTAAAAATTACTCAAATTAGCGAAATACAAAACGATAAATAGCAACATAAGTTTCTTTTAAAATTAATTAAACCTATAATAGAGTTCAAATGGCCTAAATTAAAGAAAAATAATAGAACCAAATTAAAACAATGTCGAGGTTACTTGAGAGGAGGTTTATTATTACAGAATGATAAACAAAATCAAATAGAACATTGTTTAGAAATGAGATTTAATAAAACACACATTTCCATTAAAAATAAATAAAGATACTACGTGTAACATCACAGATCATCAAGTATCCTACAATTCAAAATAACTAGTAGAGCCTTCCATAAAACAAGGATAAAATTTTAGAAATTATAAAAAAGATTATTGAATTGGATAAATCTTAGCAAGATGAGTAAAAGAATATTTATTTGTCTTGATCTAACAAAATTTTTAATTATTATAATTTTTATTATTTTGTAATAATAAATTTGCATTCCGAGATACCAAGGAGATCGAGTGTAATGACTTTCATCAACAAATAATGTATGAATAAAATAGTCTCATAAATTATGCAAAAGAAATAGAAAAATATCTAAAAGTATCAAAAGAATATTTCAATAAATATAGAGCATCGAGGGGACTCCAATCACTTTGTTTTGTCTCCATCAAAACTCATTTCGAAATATTATGAGTTAACAAAGGTAATAAACATAAATAGTTATAAATTATTTTTCTAAATGTTAAGTAGATAAATATTAAAGCTAAAATATGATATATTGTAGTAATATAATATAAAAAATTTAATTTTATCTAATGGTCACACAACAAAAAATTTAGATTTAGATAGTAATATAAACAAAAAGAAAGAAAAAATTAAAGAAATTAGATCGTGTCCAAGGATGTTGCATTCCAACATAATAATTTAATTGAGTGTAACACCGTTGATCATCAAATAATGTTTGAATCAAGATAGCCAATAAATCATACCAAAACCTTAGAAAATAAAATTTTTAATAAAATAAAATTCATATTTTAAAGTTGATACAAATGTAAAGAAGTATAAATAATAAAAAATTATTATTTTAATATTAAAAAATTTTAGATTAAAATTGAAAAGAGATAAGATGAAGCTAAATCATTTTACTACGTGAATGCATTATAAAGGTCACAAGATAGTATATTTATAGCTACGATGAAATAGAGCCACATGAAAGCAACTAATGTCAAAAAATGAGATATATTGTTTGGTAAATAAGCATTCCAGGATACTATGAAGGCTAAGGCAACATTATTGATCATCAAATGTGGTGTGAATCAAATATTCTCTTTAATCATGCAAAACTTCATAAAAATAAAGTGTTTGAGTATATAAAAATGAATACGTAGTTAGATAGAGCTCATTAGAAATAGCACAATAACATTTTATACATTTTTATCGTGTCTCATTTGGAATAATGACGAATTACCTGTTTCAATAAGCATAAGCAAAAATAAAACTCTATTCTAACAATAAAGAAATATATAAAAATAGAATAAATGTAGTAAAGTAAAACAAATGTAATATAACTAAAACAAATTGATGTAAGGGTCGTATTAGTGGAGTGTTAGGGTTGCATAGAGATATAACAAAATCATAAGAAACACTTTAGTGTAGTCACCATAGGAAGCTTTATCCAATTAAATGTTATTTTATATTTTCAGATATTATATTTTTAATATTTTTTTAGACTTTGTGAAACATTTCTATATGTACCAGAATTTACAATTGAGGAAGTTATATTGATTTCACTATTATATCGGAATGTGATTTTCGGCTACAGTTTACCACATTTCTTGAAACATTTTTCTTTGACTAAGTTAAGTTATTATGAAACTCTTATCCTTGTCTTGTTTGACCATTACATCTTTTATATTTAGTTATATCTTATTCCTTTAATTTATATCATTTTACTTTGGTAATTCAAAGTAATTAAAAATATGTTTCCATAAATTTCAAAAAAACATTGTCTGACTCAACTTAACGAGCTCAATCAAATTAAATATTCATTTATTATAATTTCAAAATATTTTACTTTCTTTTGTATTGGATTACTTTACTAGTTATTTTAATTCATAAGTGATTTTATGATCAATGACGATACACTCGATCATTTTATTATAATTTTAAAATTATTATCTCATTTGATCACACACTTTAGTTCAATTAGATTACATTACTTCGAAAATGTAAGTCCCCTCTCTTATGATCTTTAGGTCGTATTCATTTGGTTATATTACATTGTGTCTTTTTTTCTCATTTTAGGTTCAATAAATATTTTCTTAATATTATGATAATGATAAATTACATTAATTTATGCCTATTTATTTTGATAACTTATAGTAATTCCTAATAGGGGTTGATTGAGATAAAATAGGCATCATCTAACTTCTCTAATGAGCCCAATCTATTTGAACTTTAATTTTTATATTTTTTTAAAAATTTTAATTTTGACAATTCTTGTTACTGTCCAAGCTGTTTTGATTCATACTTCATCTAGAAATATACGATGTTACCTATATCTCTTTAATAACTTGGATTGTAACATTGTTGGATAATTTAACTCATTCCCTTAAATGTTTTTCTTTGATTTGGTTATGCTACTAATAAACCCAAATTCTCCTCTCATGTGATCTTTATATTGCTTTTATTTGAATATATTTCATTAATTCAACTTATCTTACTTCAGCTAAAATATTTAATAATTTTTATTCAAGTGATAATTTA
The DNA here is from genome assembly GCA_023846275.1 of Vanilla planifolia. NCBI lineage: Eukaryota > Viridiplantae > Streptophyta > Magnoliopsida > Asparagales > Orchidaceae > Vanilla > Vanilla planifolia. The sequence continues at coordinate 675,985 of JAIUJO010000044.1, read as the reverse complement.
TTATTTCTTATTATTATTTCTTTTTCTAACTCATAGTATTTGAACTCATGTTTATGAGCTCTATCTAATTAAGCATTTATTATTTTAATTTATTAATTTTGCTTTCTATTATTTTCTCATGCTTTACTAAAATTTTTGTTTATAGCTTATTTGGTTCTCCAATATATTAAAATTGATCTCATTAATATCTTGCAATGCAAGATTCAAGAAAACTTTTTCTCACTTATGCAAATTTTTGCTTTCAATTGGTTATATTATTATGTAACTTTAAGTCTCCTATCATGTGAACTTTATATCATATTTATTTAGATATATTATTTTAACTGAAATTATCACCTTTCAAAATTAAAATATATTTTCTTTGTATTAAAATAATATTTTATTATTTAAGATTATTTATAGTTGTAATTCTTAGTTATTTAAAATAAGTTCTGATCTAGAAAAAAAAACATCATTATGAGGCATTATGATTTGTGCCTTATTTTGTGATCTATTATGTTATGCTCAATCATCTTATTATAATTTAATCCAAATTTCATTAGTAATTTATCTTATTTTTTAAAATTTTCTTCTTTTATTTGGCTATATTATTATGAAGCTTGAATTCTACTCTTACATGTGTTTAACATCTCTTTAATTTTGCACTATTTCTTAACTTCAATGTATTCCATTTCAACTTTATTTAATAGTTACTTATCATTAAAATAATTATCCATTACTATTTGGGATTGGAATTGTCTTAATGAACACTATTATGTTGAATATTTTTTTATATTATGAAATATTTCTTTTGGTTTTTGCATATTTTAAGATACATTTTGATTTACACCATATTTGGTGATCAGTGTTGTTAAACTTTGATCACCATAATATCATTGAATGCAATTTTCCTATGCTATTTAACTAATTTTTACAATTTTTTTATTTTTTTATATTATTATGTAACACAAATTCTACTTGTGTTACCTTCACATGTCTTTAATATAGTTATATTCTACTACTTCAAGTTATATTATTTTATCTTTTATATATATTCACTTAATATTCAAAATATAATTTATTATTATTTATGTTTATTTGATTTGGTAACTCATAATAATCTTATATGATGTTTGCTACTTAGCAAACAAACATCATTAAACTAGTCTCTCTTATATGCATACAATTAAATATTAATTTTTATGTTATTTAATTTTTTTATGATTTTAGCAAGAATTTTGAGAAGTTTCTTTTTCGTATTTGATTTGACAAACATGTATGTTATGATAATCCTGGAATACAACTTTTCTATACAATTTGACACTTTTTTAAAAGTTTTGCCTTTATTTAGTTAAGTTAATATGAAACTATAATATTCCTCTCTTGTTAGATTAACATATTTTTGATTTGGTTATATTGAATTATTTTAATTTATCTTTCATTTTTTTATTATTTATTTAATATTAAAATCATAATTTTTTTATTTACATTTTTTATTTTGTAATTTATAGTAATTTCAAATAATATTTGATAAAGAAAAAGAAAAAGTTATTGTTCTCACCTTTACCATCCTTATGTTTTAAATATTTAGTTTTAATTTATTTAAAATTTTCTTTTTTTATAGTTTTCACACATTTCTCAAAAAGTTCTAATTCTTAACAAATTTGATGATCAAGTATGATTAACCTCAAGTATTGTTAACACTTCCCCATGAGTTCTTTTTCATTAAATATTCGTTATTATATATTTAAAAATTTATTTTTGTTGGACTCCGACAAGTTTTTTGAGATGTTTTGATTAATACGAAATTTAATGGTTAAGGATGTCATACTCAATCTTTATAATATTTTGGAGTATAACTTTCTCATATGATTTATTACATTTTCTTAATTTCTTTCTCTATAACTTGGTGATATTACAATAAAAATGTTATTTTCCTCTCATGTGGCCTTTACATTGCCTTAATTCAGCATATTAAACAACTATAATTTATTTTATAATAGTTCAATTAAAAATTCATTATATGTAAATGAATTATTTTTTATTATTTATGCCTAATTACTTTTGCAATTCATAGTTATTCAAAATTAGGTATGAATGAGACAACACAAATGCCATTAGGCTGTCTCAATTGGTTGTATTCAATTAAATAATCATTTTTATTATTTTATTATATAGATTTTTGGCACATTTTATATGACATTTTTATTCATACCTTATTTAGTTATCACAGATGTTATGTTAGATCTGCTTAGTATCTTGGAAAAAACTTTTCCTATATAATTTACATCATTTGTATTAATATTTTTGTTTGATTTGGTTATATTACTCATAACGTTCAACTTGCTTCTTGTGTGGCCTTAATATCTCTTTAATTTTTATTATATTTTTATTTTTCAACTTACCTTATTTTAGCTTTTTTATATGCCACATTAATATCAAAATAATAATGTACTATTCTTCATCCCTATTTATTTTACACTAGTTTTTAGGAACAAACATTGCCTCCATATGATTGGCTCTCTTTAATTATTTACCTTTTTTTATATTTTTGAATATTTTAATTTATAGAGTTTTAGCTTCAATTGTTAGTCATTTTGATTTGTACTTGATTAGATGATCAAGGATATTACAATCTATCTCCTTAGTATCTTTGAATAGAATTTTTCATATATAATGTATCTCATTTCATCAAATGTTTTGCTTTGATTAGATTATAAAAATGAAACACAAATCATTCTATCAGGTGAGCTTTGCATCACTTTGATTTGTTTATATTACATTGCTACAATTTATCTTATTTCATCTTTAATAAATATTTTCTCAATATCAAAATAATAATTTATTATTATTTTTGTTTATTTGTTATAATAACTCAAAACAATTCCGAACAAAGTCTAATGGAGTCTAAAAGAACACTATTGGACTTAGTTTAGCAAGCTTTATCTAATTAAAAATTAATTTTAATATGTTTAAAATGATTTATATTTAATAAATTCTACATTCTTCTTTCATGATTAGTTTTTAACTTCATTTATTATTGAGATTTTTACACTCAATCTCCTCAGTATCTTTTGATATGCATTTCTTTTACGATTCATCTTATTAATTAAAATGTTTTGGTAACATTTGATATTTTCTAAGAATCTCTAACTATCCTTTTCTATGGTTTTTGTGTCACTTTGATTTGGTTACCTTGATTCGATTTATCTCATCTCAACTTTATTATGTATTTGCAAAGTATCAAAAACTAACTTAATATATTCTTGCTTATTTATTATGGTAATTCACAGTTATTTAAAATGATGTTTGATAAAAACAATGGGAACATTATGGGGCTCATCTCGACGTTTTCAAATATTTGACTAGATATTTGACTTAGCAGTAGATTTAATAATTGATAATGTTACACTAATTAATTTAGTTGCTTGAAATTCCACTTATAATGTTTATCCCATTTCTTAAAATTGTTTACTTTGAATTGGTTGTTATGCAATGTAAATCAAAATCATCTATTTTCTAAACTTTACATCGCATTCTTTTGGATTATTACATTACATCAATTTATCTCATTTTAACATTAACTTATATTTTCTTAATACTATAATAATAAATTATATAAATATTGAGGGCCAATAAAAAAGAAATGGATGCCATTAGACTAATCACGTTGAGCTTTGTCATTTTAAAATTTATTTTTAAACTTTTTAAATAATTTTTTATATTGTTTTGTAGTTTTGTAACATATTTTGATTTGTACCTTATTTGATAATGATAACTCATTATCTTTCTAAAAAAAGTCTAATATAGGTAAAAAGAACATTATTAGACTAAACTTAATAAGCTCTAATTAAATATTAATTTTAATTATTTTAAATATTTTATATTGAATGGATTCTACATTTTGCTAATATATTTAAATTTATACCTGATTTGATAATTGAGGTTGTTACACCTGGGTCCTTAGTATATTTTAGTGAAAATTTATCACACAATTTATCTCATCACTTCAATTGTTTTGCTTACATTTCATTATCTTACTAAGAATCTCTAATTGTTTTATCTTGTCACATTCGGTTGCCTTATGACAATTTATCTCAATTCAAATTTATTTATATATTTCTATGATATTAAAAAATCAACTTATCAATATCTATGCTTATTTATTATGGCAATTCATAGTTATTTCAAATTAGGTTTGGTAGAAGCAAAAGGAAAGTTGTTGGATTTGTCGTAGATTTAATAATCAATAATGTTACACTTGATTACTTTGGTAGCTTGCAATATCACTTTCTCAAATAGTTTACCTTTTGCTTCAAATTTCTCACTTTGCTTTGGTTATATTACAATGTTAATCAAAATCTTCTACTGTGTGAACTTTTCTTTGCATTCATTTGGTTATATTAGATTGTCTCATTTTATCTCATTTCAGCTTTCATATTTATTTGCCTAGAATTATAATAATAAATTATTTATATTTATCACTACTTATTTTGGATTTTGTTTTAACTCCAAATATTGATCGATTAAGATGAAACCAATGTCATTGCAGTAGTCCTGTTGAGCTTTATCTGATTAAATATAATTTTTTATTTTTTTAAATATATTAATTTATAATATCTTTTCATTTTTTGTGACATATTTTAATTCATAACTTATTAGATAACATAATTCATTTGAGATAAAGACTAATTGAGCTTAAAAATTGTATGACTAAGTTAATAAGCTTTATCTAATTAAATATTAAATTTTACTTTTTAAAAATGTTTTATATTTAATGGATACTACATTCTTTTGAGATATTTAAAAGCATGCCTAATTTGATAATTGAGATTGTTGGAATCAATCATCTTCACATCTTTTAATACAAATTTCGTATACAATTTATCTCATTATTTAAGATGTTTTTCTTGCATTTGGTTATCTCACTATGAGTACAAATTGTTATGACTCTTGACTTTTACATCACTTTGATTTTGTTATTTATTTCAATTTACCTCATTTCAATTTTCTTATATGTTTATATAATGTTAAAATGTTAACTTATTGTTATTTACACTTATTTATTATAGTAATTGATTATTATTTCAAACAAGGTTTTGTTGAAACAAAAGGAATATTGTTGGACTAATCTTAAGTTTTTCATATATTTTAAGAGATTATCAAATTAATTGTTGATTTCATAATCGTTGATGTGACCCTCGATCACTTTAGTAGCTTCAATTGCCATTTTCTCACAAAGTTTATCTAACGTCTTAAAATTTTCCATTTTTATTTTCTCATATTACAATGTAAATTAAAATCTTCTATCATGTGAACTTTGCCTCACATTGATTTGGTTTTATTATATACCCTTACTTTATCTCATTTTAGGTTCAACATATTTTTAAATAATATTGTAATAAAATCTTATTTATTTTTATCTTCATTTATTTTGGATGTTTTTGTTACTACAAACAAAGGTTGATCAAGATGAAACAATTGTTATTAGAGAAGTCTTCTTGATCTTTATCTAGTTATGTATAGATCTTTATATTTTTCAAATTTTATTTTATAGTATTTTTGCATTTCGTATATAGATTTATATTCATACCTTTTTTTATGAACTTGAATGTCATGTTTAACCTCCTTTGTATCTAGGAATGCAATAAATGCACCATACTTTTAGACTTCTGTGAGGGTCTACGGTTGAGCTTACAACACTTGAGATTCTTAATTCATTATTAGAGAATATAAAGAGTTGCTATGCACTGATTATTGTTTTCTTACTTGTGTGATATTTTAGAACTATTCAATGACTAGCATTCCAAACATATAACATAGATTATTAAGTTGAGTTTGCAGAATCACCTTTAACATTAAGCATAAAATCCTACTAAGTAGTTTTTTTTGTCACATCAAATTTTATTCATATAAAATAGATAATTTAAGGCAAACTCCATGTGGAATGCTTTAAAAAAAATAGAACTCTAACTTTAAGGTGCTACTTAGAAAGTAATAGTTGCTAAAGGGGTTCACCTTTCAGTGATGAGGTCTAGTAATCTATAAGAATTGTTGTTTCAAGCTCCAATGGAGTAAAAAAGGTGATGTGATCATAATTTGGGTTAGTAGAGAAGCTTGGGAGTGTTGGTAGAAGTGTGAATTTGTTGGCTTATTAGCTCTCTCATTTGAATATCTCTCACCATTAATGCTTTTCTCCTGCAAGGGATTTGGTAATTGGATCTCCAGGTGGAAGATCTATCATCTTCAATACTTGTTTCTCACAAAGGAAGTTTGAATCTCTCCAACTGTAGTATGGTGCACATAGCTTTTTCATAAAAGTTGAAACTCCAAAATATGAGAAATTTCATTCCATAATTTCCTATCTCCTACACCTTAATTAGTGTCTTTCTTAATAGAGAGTTCAAAGGTACATTACTAAGTTTTTACAAAAAATAATAAAAAAGATAAAAAAATTTATTAAATAAAGTATTTGCAAAATAAGACATGCGTTGTGAGCTGTGGTAAAGATGACTAGTGAAAAAATGAGCGACAAAATGACTAGGTAATCGTGCGATTGAGATGTTGATCCTACTTTTGAGTAGGAGCTAGTCAAGGAAAAAAATGGCTTGACAATCTAGTGGGTCATCTTTAGTCATTAATGTTAACATGTCTTCGTGGGTTAACCATAGGCCAAAAAGTGCTCCAACATCAATTAATTTGAAATTCAATTTTGAGCCCTTTTTGAGCAATTTTCGACCAAAGTTTGTACTAATGGACTTAATGAACTTGTGTGGTGCTAGTAGATGTATATTTGTGAGCTAATAATAGATGCATCTACATCATCCTCCCCAGGAGGGAGAGTTGTTAGCTAGGTGGTATCAAAGTGATGGGTGCAGTAATGTTCTAAAATGTGTAGTGTGATATATTTTAGGTCATTAAAAGTAAACTAGGAGTTCTCAATTACTGGTTTGATTTTCCAAAAAACTAAAAATTTTTGAAGTTTATACTATTTGTTTGTAATTGTCTTATGATCTAGATTGTCTTCCACATTATCCTTACTCTCAAGGCTAATGTAGCGGGAGGAATAAGTTTACTCAACATGGGAGAGTAAGATTTAAGTGGCTCAGTAGGTATTCGATGTAGTTCTGTACAAGGGACTAAATAATTAATATTAATAGTTGCACCAATCCCTTACTCTTCCAACAAATGCAACACATAAGAATTAGTTCCCAACTTTTTAGTAATCGTAAAGTTTTTGTTATTGTTATACGAAATAAAGAGATATGAGCAGAGAAAAAAGATTGGAAGCCGATTACTAAGAGAAAAAGTTTAGTGAAAGACATTGGCTTGTAAACAATGAGCATGTACAATAAGTGATAGGTATAATAATGTGGTCACTACCTCCTTAATTAAAAGAAACTAAACTATATCTCCTTTATTAAGGTTCTTCCCGACTTAAGATAGTGTTGTCAAGCTTACTTTCCTTTTCTTTTCGTTTGCTTTATAAAAAGGCTTACAATTTTCTATATATTTATTAGAATTAAGTGATTATGGTCTTTCATTAAAGTATGCTAGATTTCGATGTCTATTAGAATTTAAATTAGAGTCTATAATACTTAAGATGTCAAAATTTTAGAGAATATACAAAAAAATCATGAATTAATCAAGGATAAGTGACGTGTGTGGTATTTTAGAACTAATCAATGATTGGCATTCCAAATCTATTATATAGATTATTATGTGATGTATGTGGCAATACATAAATATTATGCTTAAAATCTTACGAAGTAGTTTTCATCACATCTAATTTCACACATAAATAAAGAATATAAGGCAAACTCTTAATAGCACTTTAATATAAAACAACTTCGACTCTGGATTGCTACCCAAAAAAATAAAAGTTACCAAAAAGACACCTTTTGGTGATGATGTTTTATGGTTCTATAGGGACTGTCATTTGGAGATCCAAAAGGGTAAATGGGACATATGATGGTGATTTGGATAGTGGTGAGGCTTTGGGGTGTTGAAAGAACGTAGTACTTGTTTTGTTACTAATTCTCTTAATGGAATATCTCTCACTTTTGATCCTTGTTTCTCACATGGGATTTAATTGTTAACTCTCTTTGTGGAAGGCTATCATGTTTGATGTTTGTCTTAGTAAAGAAGTTAAATACCATGCAACTAGGTTTGGGTTGACACACTTTGTTCATAAAGGTGTAATTAGAAAAATAAAAGAAATTTTATTCAATAATTTTTCATGTTTTAGAGGTTAGTAAGCAACCTTATTTAAATTGACCTCAAACATTCATCAATGATTTTTTATATAAGAAATGGAAAAAAAATAATTGTATTAAGTAGTGTTCACAAGTTCAAAATATTCAAACAATGCCCTTAAGTTAATTAGGGTCATGCAGACTTGTGGGTCTACTTAGGTGATGATAGTAACTATTAATGATAGGGTGACTATTATAGACAATGTTTGGTGGGCTTATGCAGTAAATTTAGTTTTGAAAAATTCTTAAGAATTTTTAAACAAAGGGCTGATTAGTGGACTTGTGGAACTCGTCTTAATCCAAAAAATATTTTTGTGAGCTAATGTTTGACTCTCCTATGCTAGCAACAACATAGTAAAATTTATCATTTCTTTAATTTTTTTTCTTAATTTGGTTATGTTCTTGTTAAACTTTAACACTCCTTTCATGTGACACTTACATTGGTTTGATTGAAATAACATTATATTGCATGAATTTATATCATTTTATTTTTAATTTAAAATTTTTTATTAATTTTAAATAACATATGATAAAGATAAAATGTCATCAATGGACTTGTCTCAATGAGGTCAATCCAGCTTCAAATTCCATTTTTTAAAATATTTTATTTTTTGGAGTTTTATGATGTTTATTGAAGAATTTTAATTTTCACTTGATTTGATTATCAAAGATGATGCATAAATTTACAATCTTAAAATGCTACTTCGCAGTAAAATTTATAACAATTTTGTTAATGTTTCATTTTGGATCAATTATATTACTATGAAACATTAAATCATCTCTATTATGATACTGACATGTCTTTGATTTGTTTACAATACTTTTTTGTAATACTTTTATTATATTTTTAATATACAAAATTATTTCTTTTTTAAATAATAAATTATTTAAGTTATTAAATTTTATGCTTAGTTTTATTTGTGACAAAGCTAACATTTTTTAACTTTTCTAGAGAAACCCTATAAAAATAAAAATTATTTTTTTTTATTTTGAAATAATTTATTTTTGAAGGGTTTTATCTTGCATAGGGATGTATTTTGATTCATACTTGATTTGGTGAATGATGATATTATAGCTCATCTCCTTAATATCTTGGAATATAACTTTCTTATGTAATTTATCATATTTCTTGAAATGACGTTCTTATTTTTTAATTTACTCTTTCAACATAAATTTCCTTTCATGGGACCCTTACATCACTTTTATAAAGTTACATTACATTTTTTTTTATCTCAACTCAGCTTTAATATATAATAACATAACATTAAAATACTTTATTAATATTTATGCCAATCCACTTTGATGAGTTTTAGTAATTCTAAACAATGTCTAATTATGTTAAAACAATCATCATAGGACTCATTCTAAAAAGTTAATTTTTCATTTTTTATATTTTTAATTGTCCTATTTTTATAGGTTTTGTTACCTTTTATGAGACATTTGTATTTGTATGTGATTTGATGATCAATGATGGTACACTAGATCTTCTTATGATTTTGTAATGATACTTAATCACACATTTTGTCTCATTTCGTTATGTCTCATTTTATCATGTCACACAATTTGCAAGCTTTTGTGATGTTACTATTGTAAATGTTTTTAAGATGGTGATGTAGGATTTTTCTTAATCAATTGTTTAATTATTTTTTGTTAGAATTTCAGCAAGGGGTGGATGTTGATCTATGTCTAGTTTAAACTACATAAAATTTCTTATGTCATCTCTTTGCTTGCTTTACGACAATAACTTCTGTAAAGCTTAATAATTTTTTCTTATAATAAGTATCATATTAGCCATTAAGATTTAGAAAGGTTAAGAATGTTTCTCACAAAATTATGAAAATGAACTTTAGAAAGTGATAAAGCCAAGCTCAACTGGGTTTAAGGATAGGCATGAAACACCTAAAGAGTCATGGCGTCACTGTACCCTTTCTTTCTCATCATATTTCCTTTTTACTAGTACATATACAAAAATTTGCTGTAACATTCTTTAGTTCTTCAAAGAAACTACTTTTGAAAATGATTTCTTTATAAATTAAATCCTCCACTTAAACTTTTTATCTTGTCCCCAAAAAAAATAAGTTTGTAGAACATGGATATCTTCTACCACTCAAAGTGACTTAAACAAACTCAAGCAATGGTGAAACATAAGTGAAAAAGAAAAAAATTAATTAATTATCTCCAAAGTGGATAAAACCAAATTAAATTGTGGAAGAGCCTATGTGTTATGTATGCAAAAAATCTAGATGCATCTACCTAAAATGAACACGTGAAAACTCAAAGAAAAAAAATAAGGGAATGATTACCAAGAGGATAGATTTTGACTAAGTTAAATCTTTAGAGATCTAGAATTTCCTTATAGTGAACTTAAAGATACAATTTATAATTTTGTTTATCAATATACTTGAATTTGCATTCATTAGATTTGTGTGATCTCAAAAATAATCACTATTTCTTGGGAGCTAGATGACACATTAATGACACATATTTGGAAACTTTAGATTAGTATTATAGATTACCTAATGGATGGTGTAATTGGGATTATGAATTGGTGCATCTCAAAGTATTAGTCTAACACATCACTTGAATATCACAATGATTCTTTGTCACTCTATGGCATTGAATAAAACCAATAGTGGATTAGTATATTTGCTACCATGCATAATTAATGATCCATTCTGAAGCTGGATGACCAACAAACTATGTACATGCCTTATTTAAAATAAGGCCATTCTATCAATTATGACATCAATTAATGTAGCCTAATAGGGTTGTAGCACTAATCTCTTTTATTAAAATCTTAGATCGTAAAAAATATTACATTTCTATTTGTGATTTTAAAATATAAAAATGTTTTTGTTCATATTGATATCTAGATCATTTAGTTTACTCACATAGTAGCATTAGACACGAACATCGTTAATAAAAGAGTTATGATTATTTCTTAAGCTTTCTTAATGAACAAACCCGTTAGGTAGCACTATTACTATCATATTTTTGTTTGATGAGCAACAAACTTAGATGCAGGAACTGGATTATAACAACTAAACATTTCAAGTCTATTGAATTGTCCATTAAAGTATATTGTTTTAAAATATTTTATTATCTTTTGTTTTTGTTGCCTTATAAGGAGTTATTATTTTTAACTTATTTAAGGATTAAGTATGATACAATTGATCTTCTTAGTATCTGGAAATACAGTATTCCTATACCATTTATCTTACTTCTCAAAAGTGTTTACTTTGATTTGTTATATTACTATGAAACTCTAAAACTCTAGTTGTGTCTTTTCATCACTTTGATTTGCTTATATTTCGTTGCTTCCATTTATCTCAGTTCAATTTTATTATATATTTTTGTTGTATTATGATACTTTTTATTATTAATTCATACTTAATTTTGTAATTCATAAAAATTCCAAAGGAGATCCCATTGAAAAAAAGAAAATACCATTGACTCATCTTAATGAGTTTTATCCCATTAAATATTAATTTTTTATATTTTTAAATATTTTATTCTTTTTAATTTTAAAATGCTTAACAACACGCTTTTATTTGTAACTAATTTGATAATTTACGATGTTAGACTCAAACACTTTAATACCTTGAAATTTAATCTTAATTTTATAATAATAATTTATTATTATTTATCTTATTTAAATAGATAATTATATTTATTCCAAAAGTAATCAGATGAACATGACATAGAAACCATTGGACTCGTCATGATTAAATCTATCAATTAAAACTTTATTCTTATTCTTTAAAAAATATTTTCTTTCATTTTGACATGCTTTATGAGACCTTTGCATCCATACTAGATTTTATGTCTGACGATCTGTTAGTTCATCTTTGAATTTTACAAGTCATGTCATTTTTATTTCTCGTTTTAGGCTAATAGATTTGTTTTAATGTGAATCTGGTTTAATGTTGATGAACAAGCTATGCAATTTTGAAGATGGTAAATTCGTTGTCTTAAAAGCTCCTTGAAATGTTTACTAAGCTTCATGAATTGAGTATATTGCATCATTGTTAATTATTAATTGTGAGTCAAAATTTTTTATTCGATTGTTCAAATTCACATTAAAGACATTCCTTGTGTTAGGAACATAGGATTATATTTTTTATTCATTTAATACTTTAAAATTCAACTTAAACATCTCATTAATTGAGGAACAAAAAAACTCATTTTTCAAATATTTAATTTTTTCATTCATTAAATGCTACTTATAGCTACTAACCAAATTTAATGTTAATCATTAGCTCAATTTAGAAAAATAATATTTCTAAAATCTTCATAATTACAAAAAATATTACATGGCCACATCACCTACTTGTGCAAAAGTGCAAAGCTCCTTAGCGAACCAAGCCTGAATAAGTGCTCACAATCCTAAGATCAAGTGACCAACTAGAACAAAGTTGAGTTGAGTTAGGTCTTAATTAAGTTGCAACCCTAAAACTCACTTAAGTTAACACAAAGGAACAATCAAGGTGGGTAGAACTTCAATCATGTTATGGGTTAGATAGAACAAAAATAATATTAAACTAGTATGCATAAAAGTGGCCTAGGTGATGAATCCCTAGAGCACAAGAGGGTTGCTTGCTATTATTTTAGGTCAAATTAAAGGTATTTGAAAGCTTATTTAAAAACAAAACAACTTTAATATTCTATAATGTGGGACTAATCCTATTTCCAAAGTTCATCACCATAGCACCTTTGCATAAATTCCTATCATTTGATTATTGATTATAAGGCTAATGTTTAACATACTTTAAGCTTTAGTTAATTACCAAAATTGAATCAACTCAATCTCATTTGAATTTATTAGATGAAAAGATCACTTTTTCCCTTATCCTTGAATTATTCTATTTTAGATCATCCATTTTTTATCTTATGACTGAGGTCATTATTACATTTACTATCAATTAATTGAGTGATTTGGATCTCAATTGACGTGATGGAATGGGTCAAATCTGATTCTTCTTGATCCAACTGTACATAGCTCAACCACTTTTGTAGTCGTTGGTGTGATGGCCTATAACTTCTCCAATCAGATTAAAGTAATAAAATTTTATCATTTATGTTTATTTTTTTTATTTATTACAAGTCCTAATGACGTCTGATCATGATGAAATAAATATCCTTAGACTCTTCTTTACTAGCTTTAGCTTTTAAAGTATTGTTTCTTTATTATCAAATATTTTTTCTAGTCTATTGTTATACTTTATGAGAGTTTTAATTTGTATCTTATTTGATGATTAATGAAATTTCACTTGATCCCCTCAGTAACATGGAATGCAACTTTACCAAACAATTTATCACATTTCTTAAAACGTTATGCATTACCCATTTATAATATTATGCATTTTTAGATCTCCTCTCGTGTGAGCATTACTCCACTTTGGGTTTCTAATTTGTAGTAATTGAACATGTGGTCTGATTAAGAATAAAAAATTATTGTTGTTGTCTTCTTGATAAGCTCTAATTAATTAAATATCATTTTTTTCATTTTCAAAAGTTTATTTTTTATGTTTTTAACAAGTTATGAGAATTTTCTTTTCATGTTTGGTTTGATGATTGAGGATATTACACTCCTTTTCCTTGGGCCATGAAAAGCAACCTTTTTTTTGTATAGTTTACCTCATTTTTTTCAAAGTTTTCACTTTGATTTGGTGTACTACTATGAAGCTCTAAATCTCTTTTACTAAAAATTTTACATGGAATTAATTTGGTTATAATACATATTTAAATTTATCTTATTTCAAATTTAGTATTTTTTCTTAGTTTCAAAGAATAATTTATAATTATTTAAGTTTATTACTTTGGAAAATTATAGTGATTTCTCACTTGGTCTAAAGAAGACAAAGTAAATGTCATTAGACTCATCAAATAAATGGTATCTGAATAAATATTTATGTTTCTAAGTAGTTTTGTTTTCTATGGGTTTCATTTTCCTTAAAAGAGATTTGATTCACCCCTGATTTTGTGAATGAGAATTTTACGTTTTTTCTCAATATTATTTTTGAAAGAAATTTTTCTCAATTTTGAAATTTGTTTATTTTACTTTGTTATATTATATAGCTTCAATTTATCTCATTTCACTATTATTATATATATATATGCTTAATATTTAAAAAGAGTTTATTTTTTTGTTGCTTATTAATTTTGTTAATTCAAAGTAATTTTAAAATACTTCTAATCGAGACAAACAAATATTTTTTAAATCATCTTAAGAAGCTCTTTTAGAAAAAAATATTCATTTATAATTTTTAAAATTTTAAATTCCTTTATTTTTTTATTATTTGCAAGGCATATCAATTTATACCGAATTTGAGCATCAAAGGTGTTTCATGTGATCTCCTTATTACCTGGAATTCAATTTTCTTGTCCAATTCATTGTATTACTTGAAATTCCTTCACATGGATTTGGTTATATTAATATGTAGCTCCAATTCTCTTTTTGTGTGACTTTTACATCGTCTGATTTAGCTACATTACATTTTCTCAAATTATGCCATTTACCCTTTCATATACATCAATTAATATTAAAAAAATAAGGTTTTATTTCCTTTGTATAATTTCCTTAGTAACTTATTGTAATTCAAAATAAAGTCAAATGAAAAATGAAAGATTGTCATCGGACTCATCTGTCAAGCTTTATCATGTTAAATATTCTTTTCTTTTTTTAAATATTTTGTTTCTTATGTTTTGACATATTTTATACCATTTTTTTATATGTATCTAAGTTGATAATCAAGGATGTTATATTTGATATCCTTAATATGTTGTCAAGTAGTATTCCCATATAAGTTGTCTTATTTGTAATCTTTTTCACTTTTATTTGGTTATTTGACTTTCAAACTTCAATTCCCCTCTTGTGACTTTTACATCACTTTAACTTGTTCATATTAGATCACTTTAATTTATCTTATATGAATTTTAATAAATGTTTATTATATATTAAAATAATAATTTATTTATATTTATCTTTAATTATTTTATAATTAGTAGTGATTTCAAATGAGTTTTAAATGAGAAGGCAAACATCATTAGACTTTTAATGATGAGGTTTAACCAAACAAATATTTTTTTAATATTTTAAAAATTTTATTTTTGAGGCTTTTGGCATGAATCATGAGATCTTTCTAATCATACAGAATTTGATGACCATGGATGTTAAAATAAATCTATGAAGTATTCTAAAATGTAATATTTTCATTCCATATATCTCATTTCTTAAAAAGTTTTACTTAAATTTTATTATGTCATTATTGAAACTCTAATTATCATCTCTTATGATATTTACAATGCTTTGATTTGGTTATTTTATATTATTTCAATTTATCTTTTTAAATTTTAATATATATTCACTTAATATAAAAATAGTAATTTGTTTTATTATTGTATCATTTTTTCGTTATTTGTAGCAATGCTAAATAAGATCTTGTTAAAAGGAAACAAATTTCCTTAGATTAGTATATAATTAGCTATTGATGTTTTCATTTTAGGTAGTAGATTTTGTGAGGATTTTGTACACATTACAAGATATTTTGATTAAATCGAGGATGTTACACTAAATCTTTTAAGTACCTTACCTAGAGCCTTACTTAAGACATAACTTATCACATTTTTTATTTGTTTTCATGTTTTTTGGTTAGTTTACTATGTTATTTTGAATTTCTTTTCATGTCTCCTTCACATTGGATTGATTTCATTATAATTACATTGCTAAAATTTATTTTATTTTACTTATAATACACATCTACATAATTTTAACATAATAAGTTCTGCTTCTTTATCCATATCTACTTTGATAATTCATAAAAAGTAAACACAAGATCTTATTTGGGTGATTCAAATATCATTGGTCTAAATACAATGAGTTTTATCTAATTAAATATTAATTTTTATATTTTTTGAATTTTTAGTTTCTTGTGTTTCTTAATGTTTTTCATGATAGTAGCTTTTGTGCCTTATTTGATGATCGAAGATGTTAGACTTAATATTTTTAGTATATGGTAGAATGAAACTTTCTTGTACAATTTGTTTAAATTTTTAAATTATTTACTTTGATTTTGTTATATTACTAAGTAACTCATAATCCCATCACATGTTACCTTTACATTGATTTGATTTTATTATTTGCATTGTTTCAATTTTTCTTATTTTAAGTTTAATATATATTTACTTTATAGAAGAAAATTATTCTATGTTATACTTATTTACAATAATATTTTCAAATAATTCCAATTGACATCCTAATGAGATGAATTAATTATTGTTGGTGTCATCTTTAAGAGCACAAATAAGTTAAATATAATTTTTATTTTTCTAAATATTTAATTTTCAAAAGTTTTTAATGTTTTAATAAATATTTTAATTTATACCTAATAATATGATGATGTATATACATTTGACCTCCACAGTATTTTAGAATTTAAATTTTTTATAAAATTTATTTTAGTTCTTCAAAATTTTTATCTTTTGTTGTTTTACAATTTAAATATAATTCTGCTCTAGTGTTAGCTTTACATTTGTTTGAATCGGTGATACTATATTGGTTCAAGTTATAAGAGTTATACTTTAACAAAAATTCACTTGATATTGATGTAATAAGTTATTATTATTTAACTTTATTTGTTTTGGTAACTTGTAGTAATTTTGAATGAGGTCCAATGTAGCTCAAACTTAATTTGATGGACATATCTCAGCAAGCTATATAGAATAAAATTATTTTTTATATTTTTAAAATATTTAATTTTTTTAGGCTTTGAAATTTTTATGAGACATTTAGATTGATATGTTATTTGATAATCATAGGTGTTACTCTTAATCTTCTTATTATCTTTAAATGCAACTTCGTTTTACAATTTATCACATTACTCAAGTTTTTTCACTTTAACTTGGTTATATTGTCATGTAACTCTAAATTAAATATCGTCTTACATTTTCATCACATTGATTTGGTTATACTATGTTTTTTGCAATTAATCTCATTTTATCATTAAAATATTTTTACATCATATTAAAATAATAATTTATTATTATTTTAACTAATTTACATTGCTAATTTATAGAAATTACTAATATGGTATGAACAAGATGGAAAGAATATATCATTAGAATTATCGAGATGAGCTCTACATGGTGAATATTTCCTTTTTTAATAATTTCATGTCTTTATTTTTATTTTTTATCTCTTTTTAAGTGATATTTTGGCTCATTACTTATTTAATAATCAAGAATTTTACACTCAATCTCTTTTCAACTTGGAATCTATTTTTTCATTCCAATTAATCTCATTTCTTCAAAGTTTTTATTTTTATTTGTGTTTATTACTATGAATAACTATTTCTTATCTTGTGTGATGTTTAAAAAATGTTGAATATTTATGTTATGTTTTTAAATTTATTTCATCACATCTTTATTAAAAAGTTTCATGATATTAAAGCAATAATTTAATCCTTTTTATGTTTGTTTACTTTGCTAATTTTTGATAATTCGAAAGATCGTTAGTTCAACTCAAAACAATCATTATTAGACTCATCTTAATCTGCTTAAAAAAATTTATATTTTAACATGTTATTTTTAAGGATATTTGTACACTTTACAAGTCATTTAAATTTGTACGTCAATTAAAGAGAGAAAATGTTACATTTCATCTCTTTAGTGCCTTGGAATGTAAATTCTTATTGAATTTACCTAATTTGTCAAATTTCTTGCTTTAATATTTTTGTATCTCAATTTTACTCTAAATCTCCACCCATGTGAGCATTAAATAATTTTCATTTAGTCATTTACATCTCAAAATCTATGATTATTTATGCTTATTTTTTTTTGCAATTCATAGCTTTCCAAAGTGGTTGGTTCTGCACAAGACAAACATCATTGGACTTGTCTCAACCAGCTGAATCCCTTTTAGAAAATGTTTTTATCATACTTGATTAGGAAATTGAGGATTTTGTGCCTAATCCCTAATCCTAAATCCTTAATCCCAACACTTGATCTCATTGATTTCTAAAAAAATATAGCATTTCGACACAATTACATTATTTGTTAAAATATTTTGCTTTGATTTTGTTATATTAGCAAGAAATAGTAATTTGCCTTTTAAGGCTCCTTTATATTACTTTGATTTGGTTATATTACATTAGTTTAATTAAACTCATTTGATCATTATTATATATTTACATAGTAGTAAAAATGATAATTTAACAATACTTATTATATCCACGTTGGTCATATACATAATTGCCAAATAAAGTCTGATAAGATGAAACAAGTGTCATTGAACAAACCTTGACATGCTCAATAAATACAAAAAATATTTTTACATTTTTTAATATTTTTTTTTCAAGAATTTAGCTCCTCTTATAAGGCATTTTGTTTCATTACTAATTTGATGATTTAAGATACTGCAATTGATCACTTTAGTATCTTTAAATATAATATTTTCATTTAATATATATTTATACAATGATAAAATAATGATATAATAATGTTTATGATGTTATTAATTTCTTTAATATCATGGAATCCAACTTTCCTAGAAAGTTCAAGTAATTTATTTAAATTTTGTTGTTTCATTTGGTTGTATCATTTTATAGCTCTAAATCATTTTTCATTAGAGCATTATATTACCTTGATTTAGTTATATTACATTACGTCAATTTATGTCTTTTTTATATTAATTTATATTTCATTATTAATAAAATTTTAATTGTGTTTTGCTCATGCAAATTAGTTTTGGAAATACATAATAATTCCAAAGGACATAGATTTTGTTTGAACCAAACGTTATTGGTGACTTGTCAATAGGGTATATCCCATTAATTATATGCTTTCATAACTTTTTTAATATTTTAATTTCTTTGTCTTTAACATACCTTATGAGTCATTTTTACTGATAAATAATTTGATGATTCAGAAAGTTACATTCAATCTTCTAATTATATTGGAAAATAGTTTTCTAGAATAACTTAGCCCATTTTTTCTAAAATTATTTTCTAATTTGGTTATATCACTGAGAACTTTAATTCTTGTATCATGTAATCTTTGCATCACCTTTATTTGAATAAATTGCATTGTTTTTTATTGTATATTTACGTAATTTTGAAAAAATAATTTATCATTATGTATGCTTATTTTTTTGGTAATTTACAAAACTTAAAACTACTTTTAATGGAGACAAAACAAATATCAGACATTACTTGACAGGTTTTTTATTAAATATTTATTTTTTAATTTTGTTAATGTTTTATGTTCTAGAGTTTTGTCATAATTTAGAAGGCATTTAGACTTTTATGTAATTCAGAATGGAAATTTTGCACATAATTTACCTTGTTTAATCTTATTTCTTGTTTTGATTTGGTTAAATTTCCATTTAATTTTGAATCTCCTACCATTTAAACATTTCATCTCCTTCTTTTGGTTATATTACATATTGTAATTAGTCTTATTCACTTTAGAATGTACCATTCTGGTTCAATTTAACTCATTAATTCAAATTTCTCACTGTGATTTTTTAGTACTATTATTTAGGTTTTAATCCCTTCTTATGAGAGCATTAAATTATTTGGTTGGCTCTATTTCTATCCATTCTTTCAAATTTATGATTACTTATGTTTACTTATTCTTGGCAATTTATTGTTCTACTATCATGGTTACTTTAAGAGGAATAAATTTCACTAGAATCATATTGTTTTGCTATACCTCTTTTATGGGATATTTTTATTCGTACTTCATTTCATGATCAAAACTGTTATACGTGATCTCCTTAGTAACTTGTAAATCATATTTCGTGTAAAATTTATCTTATTTTTTAAATTGTTTTACTTTTTTTGGTACTATTGCTATGAAACACTAGTTCCTATTCCATGTGACATTTACATCGCTTTGAATTGCTTATTTTACATTAATTCAATTTTTTTCTTTGAAAGCTATAATTATTTATTATTTAAATAATAATTATTTATTTTTATTTATTATTGTAGTTCATAGTAATTCCAAACCAAGTGTCATACAGACAAAAAAATCATCGTTAGAATCATCTTGAAAAATTATTTCCAATTGAAAAATAATATTTTATTTTCTAAAAAATTATTTTTTGTAGTTTTAACTTGCTTTTTGAGGTGTTTTTATTGGTGCCTTATTTCATGGTCAGTTAATCTACACAAGATATTCTTTATTTCCAGTAATATCAATTTTTTACACAATTTATGTCTATAGTGTTTTTATCTGAGTAAGATAAATTTTTTCATATTAATATGAAAATATAATGGCCCTTTGGAATGACATTTGAATTTGCATTTTTAGTACCATTATATTTTTCTAAATATAAAGATAATATTCATCAATATTATTCACTACATTCTAGTAATTTATAGAAATTCTGAACAAGGTCCAATCAGCACAAAAGAAATGTCATTAGAGTCATGTTAATGAGCTAGAAAAAATTAAATATCCATTTTATAATATTACATGTGTTATTTTTAAGGGTTGGGGTATGGCTTATAAAACATTTAGGTATGTGCTTATTTTGATGATCCAGCAAGAAATTTTTGACATTCTTATTATCATGGAATACTACTTTCCTTTGCAATTTATGTCTTTCTTTAAATTGTTTTCTTTGATTTATTTATATTATATTTGTTTATTTTATCTTACTTAAGCTTTATAATATATATTTATTTTATTAAAAAGTAGTAATTTTTTAGTATTTTTGTTAATTTAATTCCACAATTGATGAAAACTCTAAACAAAATTCAATAACGGTGAAATAAGTGTCATTAGAGTCACCTCGAAAAGCTTTATCAAACTATGTAATCATTTTTATAATATTAAGTATTTTATTTTGTATGGTCATGAAATACTTTAAGAGTCATTTTGGTATATATCATATTTAATGATTGATAAAGTTGCATGTCCTCTCCCTAGTATTTAGTAACGCAACTTTCCCATATGATTTATAACATTTTTTCAAATGTTTTGCTTCAATTTGTCTATATTACTAATAAAAACTTTTTCTCCTCTCATTTGACATTTACATCACTTTGATTTGGTTAGACTACATTGCTTTAATTTATCTCATTCTTGCATTATTATATATTTAGTTGAATTTGAAATAATAATTTTTTATTATTTATGATTATTTTATTTATTAATTAACAACAATTCTAAAAGAGATCGAATCAAGATGTAACATACATCACTGGAGTCATCTTGACGCGCTCTATGTAATCGTACATTAAATGTTTCATTAAAAAGTTGTTTTTTGAGTTTTCGCTAAGTTTTATGAGACATTTTGATTCATACATGGTAATCCTAAAATACTATTTCCTCATATGATTTATCACATTTCTCCAAATTGTTTGCTTTAATTTTATTTTTAAATTCTATGAACTACTTATTTTCCTATCATGCGACATAGGCATTTCTTTGATTTCGTTATATTACATTTCTTCAATTTATGTTACTAATATTTTAATTTCCATTTACTAAATATTAAAATAATAATTTATTATTATTTTTTATAATTTTCTTTGTATTTTCTAAAAAATATAAAAGGATTGTTTCGTAGATGAAACGAAGATCATTAGATTTCCCTAAAAAAAGAACTATACACTATTTTTTATTATTTTTTTTATTTTTTATGACTTGGTACATGATATTTTAATTCATACTTGATATGATGATCAAGGAAGTTACACTTTATCTCCTTAGTGTCTTGGAATACAACTTTCTCATGTATATTTTATCATTTCTAAAATTTTTTTTAAAGTTTTTTATGTTTGTATCCTCTCATGTGATATTTACAATACTTTGCTTTGGGTATATCACAATACAATTTATCTCATTTATACATTAACATATATTTCATTAATATTAAAAGGTTGATTTATTATTTTTTTTGTTTATTTATTTGAACATTTTATGGTACTCTTTAACGACTGCTGATCGAGATGAAAAAATTGTCACTAGACATAAATAAATGAACATTATCAAATTAATAATTTTTTATAGCTTCGAATTATTAATGTCTTTTAGTAGACTTTTATAATTTTGCATCATTTAAGGAAGGAGGATGTTACACTAGATCACATTACTATCTTGGAATATAGCTTTTCCAAATAATTTTTCTCTTTCCTTCAAAATTTTGTTTTTGTCATATTATGTCATTATGAAACACTAATTCTCCACTAATGAAACCTTCGTATGACTTTGATTTCGGTATATTATTTTACTTCACTTATCTCTTTAATGTGTTACTATATGTTCACACAATATTAAAAAAATTGATTACTATTTATTATTATTTAGTTTTCTAATTTATAATTTTAAAAAATATTATTATCTTGAAATTTTAAATAATTTATGAGATATTTTTTTATACATGATTTCATAGTAATGTTTGTTACACTTGACCTGCTAAGTATCATGGAATGTAAGTTTTCCTTCCAATTTATCACATTACTTCAAATTATTTGCTTTCATTTTGTTATATTACTATGTAATTATAAATCACTTCTAATGTCACCTATACATGTCTTTTATTTGTTCATTTTACCTAGCTTTAATTTATCTCTTTTTGTCTTGAATGTACTTATACAAAAATTAAAATAATAAATTGTTATCATAATTTACAAAATTTTTATTAATAATTCATAGTAATTCCAAATGTGATTTGACTAAGAGGTTAAAAATATCATTGGCCTTGCTTTAATGAGCTTTATTGTATCAAATCAAGTAAAATTAAAATATCACATAAGGTGTAAAAATAATAAAACTAAATTGTATTTAATCTACCAGAGCTCGTTGAGACTAGCTTAATGATATTTTTTTGTTCAATTAGACCTCGTTGGTAATTATTAAGAATTACTAAAGTAAATAATTATAAATGATAATAAATTCTTTTTTAAACATTTAATAAATATATCTCAAAGTAATAATTGGAAAAATTTTAATAAAATATATTGTATAAATTAAATCAAACCAAAGAAAAAATGTTGGAGAAATGACATAAATTAAAGTAGAATATTATGTTCATATATAAAAATAAGATCTGTGTGACATTATTTAATTAGATAGTGTTTATTGAGATGAATATAATGATATTTGTTGGCTTGATTTGATCTGCTTGGTTAAGAAATAAAGGTACCATTATAAATAATAATAAATTATATTTTTTTAATTTTTTAATTTTTTTTAAAAAAATAATAAGGCTAAAGTGACTTAAAGTGAATCAATGTTGTTTTTGCTAAATCAAAAGAATGTAAAGGTCACATGAGAGAATACTTCTTTTTAAAAGATAATATGAACAAATGAGATAAATGGCACAAGAAATGCCATTTAAAGTGATAAATAGAAGCAATGTAATATAACCAACTAAAATTGATGCAAAGGTTACAATAATGGAGAGATAAAATTTCCTAGTAGGATAATAAAATCAAAATGAAATATTTCAAGAAATGTGATAAATTATATCAGAAATGCCCATCCCAAGATATTAACTATATATAGCTTGTTGAGATGAGTCCAATGATGTTTGATTCATGTCCAATAAGCATTTTTTAGAATATCTATGAAAATCATATTAAAGAAACAAAAACAACAAATAAATTATTTTACTATTATTTATTAAATATATATTAAATCTAAAATGAGGTAGTTTTATTCAATATAATATAAGAAAATGAATGTAATGTAAAGGTCATTAAAGAGGAGAATGAGTGTTTCAAAATAATATTACAAAATAAAATTTAAAATTTAAAGAAATTATATAAATTATCTAAAGAAGTTCCTTCCCAAGCTATTAAAGAGATTAAGTGTGGCATCCTCATTCAATAAATCAATTTCAAAATGAATTGTTTCGTAGAACACCCCACATCACTAAAATAAAACAATTTAAAAAATAAAATAATTTTTTTTAATAGTGGTCTTTAAGACTAGTAAAACGATGTTTGTTTTATCATGATCCAACCTCATTTGGAAATACATGCAATCACCAAAGCATATAAATACCAAAAATAATAGTTATTTTAATATAAAATAGATATATATTAAGGTAAAAAATAATTAAATTGAAGTAATGTAATATTGCAAAACCAAGGCGATGTAAATGTCGCTTGAGATGATGTTAGAATTACGTTGCAATATGACCAAAAGAAAGCAAAAGAAAATTGAAGAAATTAGATAAATTATATAGAAAAATTGTGCTTCACGATACTAAAGAGTTGAATACAACATTCTAAAAAAACTAGAAAAAAAAAAAAGTCATTTAATAATATATTTAAAAAAGAATTAATTTGATGTAGCATGTTGACATGAGTAAAATGATGTTTGTTTAGTGACAATTGGACGTCATTGTAATTACTGTGAATTTCAAAAGTAATACTACTAACTTAGAGACATGTAAAGCTCAAAAAGGATGAGAATTAGTTTTATTTTATATGATAACCAAATCATTGTTAAAATTCTTTAAAAATATTTTGTAATGCTTGAAAAGAACCATTAAAAATATCTAAAATTGTTCAAAAAAATTAACATTTAATTATATATATTCTATTAAGACCATCTTTAGTGATGTTTGTTTCATCTCCATATAAACTTATTTGCAATTTCTATTGCCTAGAAAAAATAATAAGCACACACAATAGAAAATTATTTTATAAATATTAAGGAAATATATTGTCAGGCTAATATGAAAAAAATAGAGAAAGGTAATATATCAAAACCAAATAGATCTAAAGTTCGTTCAAGTGGATATCTAAAGTTACATGGTAATATAATAAAATTAAAGAAAAGTACTTGAAGGTAACATCATCAATTAGCAAATATTGTACAAATTAAAAAATCTCATAATGCATGCCTAAACTAAAAATCATGAAATATTAAAAAAATATAAAAATAAATTAGGTAAAGCTCATCATGATGAGTCCATAATAGTTTATTTTGCTCTTATCAAACCTCTTTTTGATTTACTAAAAATGACCAAAATAAATAAGATTTAAAAAAATAAAATTTGTATTTAGTACAATGTCAGCAAGTAGTATATCTAGATCAAAGCATTGTAAAGCTCACGTGAGAGAAGATTTTAAATAACTTAGCAGTCTAAATAAATTAAAAAAAGTAATTTTAAAATAATAGATAAGTTTTACTACAAACATTACAAAATTCTAAGTAGTTCGAATGCAATATTCTCAATTATTAAATATCATATAATTTGAAATGTCCTACAAAGGCACATAAAAAGTCAAAAATAAAACATTTCAAAAAAACAAAAAGAATATTTAAAGTCATAAAGCATTTCAAGACGAGACCAATGACATTCATTTTATCTCGATTGATGCTTGCCTGTATTTATCATAATTACCAAAATAAATAAGCATAAATAAAACTTGGTTCTTTTCTTTGTGATAGTACAAAATTTATTAATGCTTAATAGGGATAAATTAAAAGAAAGTAATGTCACATAATAAAAGTGACCTAAAGGTCACTTGAGAAATAATATAGAGTTACACAAAAAAAAACAAAATCTATGAAAATCTTTCGACAAAATGAGATATTTTTTTGGAAAAGTTGTATTCCGAGACACTAATGAAATTTAACACAACAACCTTATCTTTCAAATGAGGTTTAATCGAATGCCTCATCAACCAAGCAAAGATGTTAGAAAATAAGATGTATAAAATTATTAAAATTAACATTTAATTGCATAGAGATCGACGACATTAATTCAAATGAATTTGTTTCTTCTCGATTGGACATCATTTTTAATTATAACTTATTACAAAAAGTAAATATGATAAAAAATTATAAATTGTTATTTTAAGAGTAATTAAATGTGCATTAGTGCTACAAATGACATAAATTTATGTAATAAAATATACACAAATCAAATCTATGTATCAACTATTTAAGAGGATACTAGAGTTAAATATGTAATAATGTGTACAAAACAATCTCAAATAAAATATCAAAAAAAAAAATTCAATATTTAATTGGATATGGCTCATGGAGATAGCTGCAATTATGTTTGATTCTTCTCCAATGGACCTTGTTTGGAATTTTTGTTAACTATCAAATGTCACAAAACAAAGAAAAAATAAAATCTTATTTTAAAATTTAATAAATATTTGTTAAAACTAAAATGAGATAATTTAATTGAAACCAAAGAAAAGTTAAAATTTAAAGAAATGATAAACTATACAAGAAAATTACATTCTAAGATACTAAACACCTTTAGTGTGAAACCTTTTATTAGATATCCTATTAAGCATGACATAATCATTAAAAAAATAATAAAAAAATCAATATTTAATTAGACAAAAATTGTTGAGACTAGCACAACAATGTCTATTTTATCTCGTTTCGTAACATATTATGAAATAATTTAATTTATAAAAGTAAATTGGAATAAAAAATAATAAGTTATGGTAATTAATTAGATAAACTTATTGAGTCAAGCCCAATGGCATTTGTAAATTTTGATTAGACCTCGATTGAAATTACTATAGATTACAGAATAAATGAGCAAAAAAAATAAATTACTACTTTTATTTTATGTAGATGAGTATTAAAGCTTTAATAAGATAAATTGAAGTAATATAATATATCTAAGTCAAACACATAAACAATAATCGAGTGAATAATTAGTGTCACATAGCATAATAACAAAATTCTTGTGAAGAATTTTTAGAACATTTGAAAAGGTCGAGAGAAACTCAAGAAAATAAAATATTTGAAGGTAACGTGAAAGCTACAAGACTGCAGATTTAAAGGTACTTGATAATGTAACCATGTCAAAGAAAAATATTTGGAGAAGTTTGATAAAAAAAACGTGAAAATGTATTCCAATATACTCAGGAGATCAAGGGTAAATTCTTCTATTACTAAATATGAAATGATTCAAAATGTCTGATGAAGAATATATAAAGCAAAAAACTTAAATTTTAAAAAATATAAAAATTAATATTTAATTAGAAAAAGATTGTTAGGATGTCTCCAAAGTAAATTTGTTTTCTGGATTAGACCAAGGTGCATCTACTGTAAATCACTAAAAATCAATAAGCTTAAATAAAACGAAAATAAAATTTTAATATTAAGCAAATATTTATTAAATTTAAAATATGACATATTGAAGCAGTGTAAAACATCTAAATGAAAGCATATTAAAGTTTACATGAGAGGAGATTTAAATTTTAATAGTAATATGCTAAATCTAAGCAAAGAATTTGAAGATATGAGAGAAATTGTAGTAAAAAGTTTGTTACAAAATCCTTCATTCATCAAGTAGAACATCCTTGATTGCCAAATGTTGTACGAAATAAAATCTCCTATAAAACTACAAAAACAATAAAATTAAAATATTTAAAAGGGTAAAAAGTTTGAAGTTTTAATTAGATAAAGTTCTTTGTGATGAAACCAATGATCCTTGCTTGATGTTGACCATACATCATTTGGAATTACTATGGAGTATCAAAGTAAATAAGCATAAATAAAAGTTAATTACTTTTTAATAATATAAAAATATATATATTAAGACCAAATTGAGATAAATTAAAAATATTTAATCTCACCAAATGCAAGAAACTTAAAGATTACTTGAAATTACACAATTATCTCGCCAAATCGAAGTTAAATATTTAAAGAAATAAGATAACTATTTCGGATAGTAGCATTCGAAGAGATTAAGAAGATTTAGTGTAATATCTTAGGCCATAAAATCAAACAAAAATCAAATCCCTCATAAAGCATTAAAAAAAATTAAAAAATAATAAAAATTAAAAATTATTAAAATAAACATTTTATTCGTTAAAGATTGATAACACTAGTCAAATGATGTTCATTTCCTCTCAAACGGACATCATTTTCACATATAGCTTATCGCAAAAGTAAACAAGAATAAACAAATATAAATGAATAATTAGCAAATAAGAAAAAATATATTCACAAAAATAAGATAAATTAAAGCAAAAAATTATAACCTAATCAAAGCAAAAAAGCAACCATATAGGAGATATTTAAAGTTAATTATCTTATAACTAGCATGAAAAACATGGAAATAAATTATCTTAAAAAATTTAAAAATCAATATTTAATCAAAAAAAGCAGTTCAACATGGGCCTAGTGAAGTTTCATTCGTTTCCATCAAACATTGTTTGGAATTTATGTTAATAACTATGGTACAAAAATTAAAATATAAAATAAAATTTTTTTTTAATATTTAGTAAATAAATATGAGAGCTAAACTAATAATATTTGATTGAATATAATATAACCAAATTAAATTTATTTAAAGATCATGGGAGAAGTGAAAAAGTGTTCATAGCAATAATGCCAATTCAAACTAAAAATTTAATGAAAAGATATATTGTATAGGAAACCTATTTTCCAAGATAATGAGGAGATCAGGAGTAATGTCTTTGATCATTAAATAAAATACAAAATGATACATCTCATAGACCATGCTATAACCGTAAAAAATTTTTAAAAAATACAAAATAATATTTCATTGGTTAAAGCTCTTAGAGATTGGAACATCGATGCCTTTTTCGTCTCAATCGAGGCGTTTTTGGAAATATTACAATTTGTAGTTTTAAATTAGCATAAAAAATAAATTAGAGTTTTGTAAATATATATCAAAGTCAAAATTTGATAAATTGATGCAATGTATTTTTCCAAATCAAACATATCTAAAGTTTGCATGGAGGAGAGTTTGTGTTTCATTGTAATATAACAAAATAAATGTGAACAATGTGATAAATATTGATAAAATATATAGGAAAATTACTTTCCCCAATGCTAAGGGGCTTGAGTGTAATAGCCTCTATCATAAAAAAGGTCGAAATTGAAAATATCCAACGAAACATGCAAGATCCAAAAAACTAAAGTTTTTTTTAAATATTTAAAAAAATTAATTGAATGGAGTACACTGAGTCGAGCCCAACAATAATGTGTCATCTTAATCAAGCATCATTTGGAATTACAATTAATTACAAAATAAATGAGAAAACAAAATATTAAATTATCAAGTTAATTTTAAGTAAATAAACATATTGAAACTCAAATGAGATAAATTCAAATAAAATCATGACTAAATCTCGTCAATATTTTGTAAATTAAAATTTTATTTGATAAATCTCGTCAATATTTGTCTAATGTTGTTTCTTTCATCTCCATTGAAATCAAATTGGAATAACCATGAATTTAAAAAATTAATAAATGTAAATAATAACACTTGATTCTATTGACATTAGGTAATTACATTATAAAATAAATATGATATAATCTAAAGAAATGTGATATAAAAAAATTAAAATATCGTAATGCTCACACGAGTGGAGATTTAACGTTATATGGTAATATTTAAAAATGAAAGCAAAATAATTAAAACAAATAAGATACATTACATGGAAATGGTGCATTCCAAGATATTAAGAAGATGTAAAGTGATCCCCTGATTGTTAAATAAGGCATGAATCATAATGGCTCATTAAAGATGTCTAAATCTAGAAAAATAAAATATTTAAAAATATATTAAAAATGAATATTTAATTATATAATGCTTACTAAGTTGTGTCAAAGGATTTTTATGTCATATCAATCGATTCTAATTTGAAATTACTATTAACCATTAAAATAATGAAAAATAAAAAAAATAAAAATATTATTTTAATATTAAATATTTATTAAAGTTTAAAAAAGTTTAATTGAAGCAACATAATATATCTAAATCAATGCTTCATAAACATTACACCAGAGAAGATTTATAGTTATAATGTAATACATAAAATATAAGCAAATAATTTTAAAAAATTTGATAAATTATTACAGAAAGTGTTATTACAAAATTCGACGTAGAACAACTGCGATATTCTCGATTGCCAAATAACTTATCAATTGAAATATCCTATGTGAAACTAAAAAATGTAGAAGAAAATGTCTAAAAAGATAAAAACAAATATTTAATTAGAGAATTCTTATCTAATTGGCAAAAAGAACATTTGTTTGATCTTGACAGAAATATATTTTTAATTATAGTCAATTACCAAAGCAAATAAACATAAATAAAAGTTGATTTCTTTTTTAATAATAGAAAAATATTTAATAAAAGTAAATATAGATAAATTGAATCAATGTTAGGTCACCAAATAAAACTGACCCAAAGGTCAAATGAGCAAGATTTTTAGTTACACGGTAGTCCAACCAAAACTAACCCAAACATTTGGGAAAATGACAAATTATTCGGGAAAGTCATTGTTATACCCGGTAAAATATTATAGGTTTAATCTTCAATAATTCAATTGTGGCTTGGATGATTTCACCCAGTCACACCAGAGTAGCTCTCCTCTGTGCTCCCAGGCAGCATGCCAGCGGGACACGCCCATCTCTGCGCATGCATGGCGCCTAGGCAAAGCATGCCAGCGGGACACGCCCATCTCTGTGCACGCATCACAACGCCTAGCACCCGACACCACAGCGTCTCTCGTCAATCAATCTTCTGGAGACTATAGACAGAACCAGTCACATAGATCTCTAGCCAACGTGAGACACCCCTACCACCCTCAGGCACGCAGGCCTACACACTTGACTAGCCACGGCGAGTGACCCCTGCCACTGCCACTCTCAGGCGCGCAGGCCTAAACTCATGGACCAGAAGAGATCGACTCAGCCACCGTCCCAAGAAGTCCTCTCCCAACAATTTCCATAGAAGCCACGCCCCTACAATCATTGCCAAGCTCTAACTCCAAGATTCGGCAACATGTGTCCAGATACAACAAGGCGCATACCAGTCCACATATATACTGTGGAAGCTAAGTCTGTACTGCACAGTTACCTACCACAACTACCCTAAAACATCATATAGGGCCTATAGTAGTCCGGTCCAATATGCCAATCCATGAAATATGCCAACACTGAGTAAACTGACTCAATCCATGTCATTGTCATCCAAGCAACACAAACTGTACCAAAATTATGACTATTCTGGTAGCACCCAAGTGTCACACTTCCTTCCAACTAATCCAGCTGCACTGAATTTATGGGTAATTTCCAACAGTCAATTTCAACTTGGCTACGTGATTTCCAAAAATCACCTCTTCCTCACTTCAGGAAATTTTAATTTCCAAAATCAATTTCTGCCCTTTATCCATTTTCCGAAATTCGGAATAAATTTCCGAATTTAAAATCCGCATATCCTTTTTACGAAAATTCGGATTAATTTCCGAATTAAAATTTTTTTTTTTTTTTTCTTCCGCTTCTCTCTCATCCGCGCCGCACTTCCCCTGAACCGGTTCTCGTCGCCGGTTCGGAACCCTTACGCGCTGAGCCGAGAACCCCGCCGACCGAAGTTAATAATCCGAATTCGGGCCGACGCTTAACATATAAATATTAATAATTAAAATAATTATTCACTTAATAATCAGACTAATCCCTAATTAGCCCTAATTCATCCCCTTCCTTCGCCCGTCGCCCGCGAAATTCTAACCGTCGACTTTCCAGAAGTCTCCGTTTTTTCCCATCAATTTCCGGCGACCGAACGCAAGGGAACGCTAGCCTAAAGCTCGTACTAGCCTAAAAATTTCATATAATCAAGTCGCGAAGCTAAATGTCCATGCAAAAATTTTCGCCGAAGTGTTGTCCGATCCAACTATGCCAATTCATGAAATTAAAATCATTCTAGCATTCAGATAACCTGAATAATGGCAATATGATAATATCAAAACCTAAGGCATGCTTCTATGCACAGAAATTCCAATTCGGCGGAAATTTTATATATTCTTCTTCATAAAAAAAAGAAACCCTAAAATGCAAAAATCAATAAATTGCATTAATCAATTCCAAAAAAACCCATATCCGCATGCTCAAGTAGCTCTTTGCAAAATAATCCATATTTTTAATTTGCTAAATAACTAATTTAATCTGAATTTCCTACCTTTGCTCGCCGGCGACGGTGAAGCTCGCACGCGATCAACCGCAGCTCCTCGCCGAACGAAACCGGTACAAAAATGCTCGCCTCTGTCCCGCGAACCTCCGGTTACCAAAAGCCCATTGGAAGGCTGCCGGAAAGTACCGCCATTCGCCGCGAACACTTCGCCTCTAGCCACCGTTCAAAACCCTAACAGCCGAACAGTTTAGGTTAAATACCCAGCTTAAACCGGTAATAACCCGTTAAGACCCATTAAGCGCCGGTTGACCTTCCAAAAACGCCGCTTAACACCCGATCAGCCGGTTAATCTCCACCGCTGATCTCGCCCGTCCGATCCGCTTATCCGCGGCTTATCCAAACGCACGCGCAAACGCACCTCGGCGAACCGCCCCGCCTTCGCTGAACTGCTCCGGTCCGGTTCAAGCGCGGTAAAAGAAAAAAAAAATCGAAATTCCGGTTTTTAAAAAAAATCTCGGTGCTCCGAAAAATCCCCAGAAAATTTCAGAAATTCCAATAGCCTCCAATTGAGCTCCTGGCTCATTCTACTGTCGATCTGAAATCATCCAAGCCACAATTGAATTATTGAAGATTAAACCTATAATATTTTACCGGGTATAACAATCTCCCCACCTTATCAGGAATTTCGCCCTCGAAATTCAGCAAGAAGTTCCGGCCACATTTCCGCAACATCCTGCTCTAGCTCCCAGGTTGCCTCCCTTTCGTCATGTCTATTCCACAGAACCTTGACCATAGGAAACGACCTGTTCCTCAGCTGCCTGCTGCTCTCCTCGAGGATGCAAACTGGCAGTTCCACATAAAAAGAATCTGGTGCCACTGGCAAACCAGGAAGATCATCACCAATACAATGAGAAGGATCTGGCACATATCTCTTGAGATTCGAAACATGAAACACATTGTGAATCCCAGACAGATGCTCAGGAAGTGCCAACCTGTAAGCCACTTCACCAATCCTCTCCAGAATAGGATAGGGTCCAATGTAACAAGGTGAAGCTTAGAAGACTTGCCAAACCTGAATAGACCTCGCATAAGACTGATCTTCAGGAATACCCTATCTCCCACAGAGAACTCAACAGCTCTGTGCTTAGGATCATAATATTTCGTCTTGCGATCTTGCACAGTACGTAATCTGTCCTGCAATAACTTGACTTTCGCTGCGGTCTCCTCCACAATCTGGGGTCCCCACACTCTCCTGGAATCACCCTCCTCCCAACAAAGAGGAGATCTACACCGACGTCCATATAGTGCCTCGTAAGGTGCCATACCAATCGACGCCTGAAAACTGTTATTATACACAAATTCTACCAAGGGTAACCGTATGGCCCAATCTGCTGAGTAAGTCTGTATGCTCAGGCGTAGCAAATGCTCTAAGGTCCGAATAGTCCGCTCAGACTGTCCATCTGTCTGAGGATGATAAGCAGTACTGAACTTCAACTGTGTACCCATGGCAATGTGTAAGCTCCTCCAAAACTGTGATGTGAACTTGGCGTCTCTGTCAGAAATAATAGATCGAGGAATCCCATGCAATCTGACAATCTGCTGAATATATACCTCTGCCAACTGTGCCGCTGAATCCGTCTTCTTAATTGATTAGAAATGGGCTGACTTGGTCAATCGATCCACGATGACCCAAATGGCGTCAAAACCTTGTCTGGTACGAGGAAGACCAGTCACAAAGTCCATAGTGATGTCATCCCATTTCCACTCCGGAATCGGCAATCTCTGCAACAATCCTCCAGGTCTCTGGTGCTCGGCCTTAACTTGCTGACATGTAAGGCACTTCCTAACAAAAGCAGCAACATCTGCCTTCAAACCTCTCCACCATAAAACACTCCTCAAATTCCTGTACATCTTGACTTCTCCAGGGTGCATAGCCAAAGTTCCATAATGAGCCTGTCGAAGGATCCTCTCCCTGAACTCCTGATGTGATGGCACACACCAACGACCCCTGAAAGTCAAAATGTCGTTTCTGAGAGCAAAGTCTCCTCCCAATCCCTGCGATGCCAACTCAAACTTCTCCTTCAGCTCTTCATCACAAAGCTGAAGATCACGCATCTCAGATAACCAGTCAGCCCGAATAGTCAACGAGCTGAGTCTGTGAACCAGTCTCTGAACAGACAACTGTTCCTGACATCTTTCAACATCCAATCCAAGTCTAGTATAGAGTCACAGGCTAACATAGTATGCATAACTGCGTGCCTGCTCAAAGCATCAGCAACAGGATTAACCTTACCCTCGCAGTAATTTATCACCAGCTCATAGTCTTTTATCAATTCCAACCATCTCCTTTGCCTCAAATTCAGTTCCTTCTGAGTGAATAGATACTTGAGACTCTTGTGATCAGAGAAGCAATCTACGGACACTCCATATAAATAATGCCTCCATATTTTTAAGGCAAATATGATAGCAGCTAACTCCAAGTCATGAGTGGGATAATTCTTCTCATGATCCTTCAGTTGTCTCGAAGCATACGCCACAACTCTGCCATCCTGCATCAGTGCAGCTCCCAAGCCTATATGTGAAGCATTAGTGTACATCTGATAAGGCTTCCCTTGAGTGGGTAAAATCAATACTGGAGCGGTACTAAGCCTCTACTTCAGCTCTAGGAAACTGTTCTCACAACTCTCTGAACACTCACAAGATTTTCCCTTCCGGGTCAGCTGTGTCCGTGGAGCGGCCAGTCTAGAAAAGCCCTCCCAAAGCCCGCCAAACAGTTTAGGTTAAATACCAAGCTTAAACCGGTAATAACCCGTTAAGACCCATTAAGCGCCGGTTGACCCTCCAAAAACGCCGCTTAACACCCGATCAGCCAGTTAATCTCCACCGCTGATCTCGCCCGTCCGATCCGCTTATCCGCGGCTTATCCAAAAGCACGCGCAAACGCACCTCGGCGAACCGCCCCGCCTTCGCTGAACCGCTCCGGTCCGGTTCACGCACGGTAAAAGAAAAAAAAATCGAAATTCCGGTTTTTAAAAAAAATCTCGGTGCTCCGAAAAATCCCCAGAAAATTTCAGAAATTCCAATAGCCTCCAATTGAGCTCCTGGCTCATTCTACTGTCGATCTGACATCATCCAAGCCACAATTGAATTATTGAAGATTAAACCTATAATATTTTACCGGGTATAACAATCTCCCCACCTTATCAGGAATTTCGCCCTCGAAATTCAGCAAGAAGTTCCGGCCACTTTTCCGCAACATCCTGCTCTAGCTCCCAGGTTGCCTCCCTTTCGTCATGTCTATTCCACAGAACCTTGACCATAGGAAACGACCTGTTCCTCAGCTGCCTGCTGCTCTCCTCGAGGATGCAAACTGGCAGTTCCACATAAGAAGAATCTGGTGCCACTTGCAAACCAGGAAGATCATCACCGATACAATGAGAAGGATCTGGCACATATCTCTTGAGATTCGAAACATGAAACACATTGTGAATCCCAGACAGATGCTCAGGAAGTGCGAACCGGTAAGCCACTTCCCCAATCCTCTCCAGAATAGGATAGGGTCCAATGTAACGAGGTCGAAGCTTAGAAGACTTGCCAAACCTGAATAGACCTCGCATAGGACTGATCTTCAGGAATACCCTATCTCCCACAGAGAACTCAACAGCTCTGTGCTTAGGATCATAATATTTCGTCTGGCGATCTTGCACAGTACGTAATCTGTCCTGCAATAACTTGACTTCCGCTGCGGTCTCCTCCACAATCTGGGGTCCCCACACTCTCCTGGAATCACCCTCCTCCCAACAAAGAGGAGATCTACACCGATGTCCATATAGTGCCTCGTAAGGTGCCATACCGATCGACGCCTGAAAACTGTTATTATACACAAATTCTACCAAGGGTAACCGTATGGCCCAATCTGCTGAGTAAGTCTGTATGCTCAGGCGTAGCAAATCCTCTATGGTCCGAATAGTCCGCTCAGACTGTCCATCTGTCTGAGGATGATAAGCAGTACTGAACTTCAACTGTGTACCCATGGCAGTGTGTAAGCTCCTCCAAAACTGTGATGTGAACTTGGCGTCTCTGTCAGAAATAATAGATCGGGGAATCCCATGCAATCTGACAATCTGCTGAATATATACCTCTCCCAACTGTGCCGCTGAATCCGTCTTCTTAATTGATAAGAAATGGGCTGACTTGGTCAATCGATCCACGATGACCCAAATGGCGTCAAAACCTTGTCTGGTACGAGGAAGACCAGTCACAAAGTCCATAGTGATGTCATCCCATTTCCACTCCGGAATAGGCAATCTCTGCAACAATCCTCCAGGTCTCTGGTGCTCGGCCTTAACTTGCTGACATGTAAGGCACTTCCTAACAAAAACCAGCAACATCTGCCTTCAAACCTCTCCACCAGAAAACACTCCTCAAATTCCTGTACATCTTGACTTCTCCAGGGTGCATAGCCAAAGTTCCATAATGAGCCTGTCGAAGGATCCTCTCCCTGAACTCCTGATGTGATGACACACACCAGCGACCCCTGAAAGTTAAAATGTCGTTTCTGAGAGCAAAGTCTCCTCCCAATCCCTGCGATGCCAACTCAAACTTCTCCTTCAGCTCTTCATCACAAAGCTGAAGATCACGCATCTCAGATAACCAGTCAGCACGAATAGTCAACGAGCTGAGTCTGTGAACCAGTCTCTGAACAAACAACTGTTCCTGACATCTTTCAACATCCCAATCCAAGTCTAGTATAGAGTCACAGGCTAACATAGTATGCATAACTGTGTGACTGCTCAAAGAATCAGCAACAGGATTAGCCTTACCCTCGCAGTAATTTATCACCAGCTCATAGTCTTTTATCAATTCCAACCATCTCCTTTGCCTCAAATTCAGTTCCTTCTGAGTGAATAGATACTTGAGACTCTTGTGATCAGAGAAGCAATCTACGGACAATCCATATAAATAATGCCTCCATATTTTTAAGGCAAATATGATAGAAGCTAACTCCAAGTCATGAGTGGGATAATTCTTCTCATGATCCTTCAGTTGTCTCGAAGCATACGCCACAACTCTGCCATCCTGCATCAGTACAGCTCCCAAGCCTATATGTGAAGCATCAGTGTACATATGATAAGGCTTCCCTTGAGTGGGTAAAATCAATACTGGAGCAGTACTAAGCCTCTGCTTCAGCTCTAGGAAACTGTTCTCACAACTCTCTGACCACTCACAAGATTTTCCCTTCCGGGTCAGCTGTGTCCGTGGAGCGGCCAGTCTAGAAAAGTGAGGAACAAATTTCCCATAATAACCTGCCAGACCAAGGAAACTCCGGATCTCAGTGACGGAAGATGGTCGTTCCCAATCAATAATAGCTCGTATCTTGCTAGGATCAACAGCCACGACTTCTGTACTGACAATATGTCCCAAGAATGTTACTGAGTCTAGCCAAAAGGAACACTTGGAGAATTTTGCATACAGCTCATTCTCCTG
This sequence comes from Vanilla planifolia, assembly GCA_023846275.1. Classification (NCBI taxonomy): domain Eukaryota; kingdom Viridiplantae; phylum Streptophyta; class Magnoliopsida; order Asparagales; family Orchidaceae; genus Vanilla; species Vanilla planifolia. The sequence goes on along the minus strand of JAIUJO010000044.1, from coordinate 638,380 downwards.
CAATACTGTGAGCACTGTCCTCAACTGATCTGTATGAGCCTCCCTATCTCTGGAATAAATCAATATATCATCTATAAATATGATCACAAACTGGTCCAAGAAGGCATGAAAAACTTGATCATCAGATTCATAAACACTGCTGGAGCATTAGTCAATCCAAAAGGTAACACTGTGAACTCATAATGTCCATATCTAGTACGGAAGGCTGTCTTGGGTATATCAGAATCTCTAATCCGGATCTGGTGATAACCCGAACGCAAGTCGATCTTGGAGAACACAGTTGCCCCCTGCAGCTGATCTAGTAAATCATCAATACGTGGTAAAGGGTACCGGTTACGAATCGTAACCTTATTCAATTCCCTATAATCCACACACAGCCTCATACTACCATCTTTTTTCTTGACGAATAAGACAGGGGCACCCCAAGGTGAACAACTGGGGCGTATGAGTCCCTTGTCTAATAAGTCCTGCAAATGAGTCTTCAACTTTGCTAGCTCGGCTGGAGCCATCCGGTAGGGAGCTCTAACAATAGGAGCTACTCCTGCCTCCAAATCAATCGAAAACTCCACTTCCCTAGCTGGTGGAAGTCCAGGCAATTCCTCTGGAAAAACCATAGGGAAGTCTCTCACCATTGGAATATTTGACATAAGGGTAGTGGTGGCTTGGCTATCTACCACATAAGCCAACCAACCAGTACAACCCTTCCTCACTAGTCTCTCTGCATGAAGAGCTGAGATCAGGGGAATCTGCCTGTTCAGACAAAAGTATATCACATCCTCCGAACCAGGCACCCTGATCCTAACCTTCTTCTCGCAACAATCCAGAACCACTGCATGGTAGCACAACCAATCCATCCCCAAAATGATGTCGAACTCTGTTAGCGGTACACATATCAACTCTGTCACGAACTCGTGTCTACTAATCAGAATAAACCCATCAGTCTTCTGAACAGTGGGAATCTCTTTCCCATCAGGAAGCCTAACCAGTAAGGGTTCTTTTAAATAACCCTTGGATCCTGATATCTGATTCCAGATCCTCTCAGCAACAAAAGAATGAGATGCACCAGTATCAAACAAAGTCACGCACTGTACGTTGCCAAAATAAAGCATACCTATGATCACTTCTAGTGACTCTGAAGCCTGCTGCCGAGTCAATGCAAATACTCTGGGCTGTCCCCCAGATGAACCAACCGGTCCTGCGATCCTCTGTTTCTTCCATAACGGGCAGTCGTACCTTTTGTGTCCTGGCTGCTGACAGTGGTAGCAAATAATCCCCCCAGTACGAGTACCTGTCTGCTGCACTGGCCTCTCGGAAATAGGCTGTGGCTGGACCACGCCCTCCTGGGTACCTCGATGACCTCTGTGCCTCTTGTCCTTTTTGTTCTGTTGGGCATTTCTGAATCCCTTCCTCTTGTTGTGAGCCTCTCTCTAGGCCTCCATCCGGATGTCAATAAGCTCAATGGATCTCGCAGCCTCCACTAAGTCACGAAATCTGGCAAACCGGCTCACAACCAACTGACGCTGCAGCATAGGACGAAGTCCCTCCAAGAACATCTCACATCTGTGCTCCTCAGATGGTACCAGCTCTGCGGCATACCTCGCCAGATATGTGAATCTCGATAAGTAGTCGTTCACTGACATCTGGCCCTGCCTGAGGTGTATAAGGTCCCTCCTGGACTGAGACATGGCAGAAGCCGGAATGTAGCACTCCCTGAATGCCTCAACAAAGTCCTCCCAAGCTATCTCGCTGTTCTGGACCTCCCCAAACACAGTGCGCCGCTGGCCTCTCCACCAGGTAGCAGCCTCTCCCTCCAATACTAGAGCAGCAAGTACTACCCTCCTATCCAGTGGACATCCCAAGGCATCAAACAGCTCAAGCATATGAGCCATCCAGTCATCTGCCACCGCTGGGTCAGCCGACCCACTGAAACTCAGCGGACGTAGCCGCATAAAGGCATCGATCCAACGATCCACGGCTGGCTCAACTGGCAATGCTGGGATCGTCTCCGGGCTAGAAGTAGCAGATAAAGGTCTGCCTCTAGCTGCTCCACGAACGAAAAGTCTCCTGGTATCAGCCATACTGTCAAAGCAACTAATCTGACATTAGAGTCGTCATTTGGCCTTCGGCATATGGACTATCATAGTATAATAAAATGACCAACAGTTCTCCCCACCTTGGGTTGAACTTCTATACATGTCTAGCCCCACTATCCTAACCTAGGGCTCTGATGCCACTCTTGTTACACCCCATTTTTTTTTTTTTTTTTTTTTTTTTTTTTTTTTTTTTTTACATATAGACAACTCACATCGTCCCATACCAACCTGAGTAGCCTACAAAAAACATAGGATATAACACATCATTACACACCTACTTTCCTTAACTATGTGGATCCCATCTCCCGGGCACACCGTCAAATCAGGTTCATGACTCCTGAATTAACTGATGAACTCGCGCAATGTTACTCCTACTAGACCCAATACTCCTAACCCATACCGGTAGGAGAACCGATCTAATAGAAGTCTGAACCCCCAAGGTTAAGTTCCATAGTCATGTAATGACCTCACCATCAACAAAAAAATATATATAACATCCACCGATATGAAATGGCGCTCCACACACCATACCGTCAAGATAGAAAATAATATAGTGTATAAAAATGTAACTCATATGAAAAGTCACAGTCCATCAAATACCACATCATCCATCCGAGTACATGAGTCAGAATCACCCTTCACATAATACAAGACATAAGAATAACAGTCTCACTGAATACATCCAACAGCAACAATCAACTAATCAGAATGTCTCAGAAAATCACAGATCAGATCTCCTCCACTAGCCTACTGATCACGATCCCACCTAAAGCTGGGTGGCGTCAAGTCTGCCGAGCCACTGGAAAAATATAGATAATAAAGGAATGAGCTACGCCCAGTAGGAAAGACAGCTAGTAAAAAAAACTTTCATGCAAGAGAAGGATAATAGTAAGAGTATAGAAATACAGCATAACAATGTAGGGTGGAAAGGCACTCTCAGTCCAAGACTCTGACCAACCACAGTCACCCCGAGTCACACCAGAGTAGCTCTCCTCTGTGCTCCCAGGCAGCATGCCAGCGGGACACGCCCATCTCTGTGCAGGCATGGCGCCTAGGCAAAGCATGCCAGCGGGACACGCCCATCTCTGTGCACCCATCACAACGCGTAGCACCCGACACCGCAGCGTCTCTCGTCAATCAATCTTCTGGAGACTATAGACAGAACCAGTCACATAGATCTCTAGCCAACGTGAGACACCCCTGCCACCCTCAGGCATGTAGGCCTACACACTTGACTAGCCACGGCGAGTCACCCCTGCCACTGCCACTCTCAGGCGCGCAGGCCTACACTCATGGACCAGAACAGATCGACTCAGCCACCGTCCCAAGAAGTCCTCTCCCAACAATTTCCATAGAAGCCACGCCCCTACAGTCATTGCCAAGCTCTAACTCCAAGATTCGGCAACATGTGTCCAGATACAACAAGGCGCATACCAGTCCACATGTATACTGTGGATGCTAAGTATGTACTGCACAGTTACCTACCACAACTACCCTTAAACATCATATAGGGCCTATAATAGTCCGGTCCAATATGCCAATCCATGAAATATGCCAACACTGAGTAAACTGACTCAATCCATGTCATTGTCATCCAAGCAACACAAACTGTAGCAAAATTCTGACTATTCTGGTAGCACCCAAGTGTCACACTTCCTTCCAACTAATACAGCTACACTGAATTTATGGGTAATTTCCAACAGTCAATTTCAACTTGGCTACGTGATTTCCAAAAATCACCTCTTCCTCACTTCAGAAAATTTTAATTTCCAAAATCAATTTCTGCCCTTTATCCATTTTCCGAAATTCGGAATAAATTTCCGAATTTAAAATCCACATATCCTTTTTCCAAAAATTCGGATTAATTTCCGAATTAAATTTTTTTTTTTTTTTTTCTTCCGCTTCTCTCTCATCCGCGCCGCACTTCCCCTGAACCGGTTCTCGTCGCCGGTTCGGAACCCTAACGCGCTGAGCCGAGAACCCCGTCGGCCGAAGTTAATAATCCGAATTCGGGCCGATGCTTAACATATAAATATTAATAATTTAAAATAATTATTCACTTAATAATAAGACTAATCCCTAATTAGCCCTAATTCATCCCCTTCCTTCACCCGTCGCCCGCGAAATTCTAACCGTCAACTTTCCGGAAGTCTCCGTTTTTCCCGTCAATTTCCGGCGACCGAACGCAAGGGAACGCTAGCCTAAAGCTCGTACTAGCCTAATAATTCCATATAATCAAGTCGCGAAGCTAAATGTCCATGCAAAAATTTTCGCCGAAGTGTTGTCCGATCCAACTATGCCAATTCATGAAATTAAAATCATTCTAGCATTCAGATAACCTGAATAATGGCAATATGATAATATGAAAACCTAAGGCATGCTTCTATGCACAGAAATTCCAATTCGGCAGAAATTTTATATATTCTTCTTCATAAAAAAAAGAAACCCTAAAATGCTAAAATCAATAAATTGCATTAATCAATTCCAAAAAAACCCATATCCGCATGCTCAAGTAGCTCTTTGCAAAATAATCCATATTTTTAATTTGCTAAATAACTAATTTAATCTGAATTTCCTACCTTTGCTCGCCGGCGACGGTGAAGCTCGCACGCGATCAACCGCAGCTCCTCGCCGAACGAAACCGGTACCAAAATGCTCGCCTCTGTCCCGCGAACCTCCGGTTACCAAAAGCCCATTGGAAGGCTGCCGGAAAGTACCGTCGTTCGCCTCGAACACTTCGCCTCTAGCCGCCGTTCGAAACCCTAACAGCCGAACAGTTTAGGTTAAATACCCAGCTTAAACCGGTAAAATCCGTTAAGACACATTAAGCGCCGGTTGACCTTCCAAAAACGCCGCTTAACACCCGATCAGCCGGTTAATCTCCACCGCTGATCTCGCCCGTCCGATCCGCTTATCCGCGGCTTATCCAAACGCACGCGCAAACGCACCTCGGCGAACCGCCCCGCCTTCGCTGAACCGCTCCGGTCCGGTTCACGCGCGGTAAAAGAAAAAAAAAATCAAAATTCCGGTTTTTAAAAAAAATCTCGGTGCTCCGAAAAATCCCCAGAAAATTTCAGAAATTCCAATAGCCTCCAATTGAGCTCCTGGCTCATTCTACTGTCGATCTGAAATCATCCAAGCCACAATTGAATTATTGAACATTAAACCTATAATATTTTACCGGGTATAACAGTCATATTCCAAGATAATAAGGACCTTGAGTGTACCTTCCTCAATCATTAAATTAAGTACGTCTAAGTCCCCATAAAGAAAATAAAAATGATATGTAAATATAAATTTTAGGAATTATTATATGAACATTTAGTTGGATAAAGATCGATGACATTTCACGAATTTCATTTATTTATTCTCGATTGGTCATCAATTTTAATTATAACAAATTATAAAAGTAATTTAGAATTAATAATAATAAATTATTATATAGGAAATAACTAAATATATATTAAAGTTAAAATTGAGATAAATTTGAGTAATAAATTTATCCAAAACAAAGTGTTGTATTTGTCATGTAAGAGGTATTTAGAGTATAAGTATGGCCTAAAAAGTTAAAAAATCAATGGAAATAAAATATCAAAAAACTGTAAAATTCAATATCCAATTGGATGGAGCTCATCGAGATGTTCACAATGATGTTTGATTCTTCTTGTTCAAATCTCATATGGAATTTTTTGGAATTATCGAAGTGAACAAAAAACATATTATAATTCAAAAATTTAGTAAATATATATTAATGCTAAAATGATTTAATTTTTTTATTAAAATATAACCAAATCAACGTGAAGTAATGTACATAGTATAATAGAATAAGACTTTCATAATAATATAACCAATTCTAAGTAAAAATTTAATGAAATGATATAAATTATGTAGCAAACTAGTTTTTTGGGGCACCAAAAGATTGATTGTAACATTCTTGGTCATTACATCAAGCATGAAACGACATGCCTCACAAAGCATGCCATAACCCTAAAATAAAATATCTAAAACCAAAAAAAATTTATTGCATAACACTTTTTCTGGCAAATTCAACAAAATTTATTTCTTCTTGATTAGACCTCATTTATCAATAGTTATAATTACAAAAGTAATAAAGGACAAAAAATTATTATTTAAAGAATTAGTAAATATATGTTAAAAGAAAAATAAGATAAACTAAAATAATGTAATTTTAAGCAATGGTCACGTAAGAAGAGATTTATAGTTACATTCTAATATAACTAAAAGAAAGGAAAACAATGTTAAGTGTTTTGATAATTTGCAAGAGAAATGTGGATTCTAAGATACTAGAGAGCTCAAGTGCAATAGACTCTACCATCAAATTTGTTATGGATAAAAATACGTTAAAAATGTAAAAACACTAGAAAATAAAATATTAAAAATATAAAATAGAATATTAAATTTGATACATGGTCTTGTGGGAAGTCCAACTACATTAGCTTAGTCTCAATTGTACCTAATTTGGAATTAAGACAAATAACAAAACTAAATGAGCAAATATAGTAATAAATAATTGTTTTAACAAATAACAAAACTAAATTGGCAAATATTACAATAAACAATTTTTTTTAAGTAAATATATAGTTATGCTAAAATGAGATAAGTTGATTTAATGTGACCAAGTTAAAGAAAAGTAAAGGTCAACAAAAGGGCAACTAGTGTTACATAGCACAATAAGAAAATCAAAGTGAAAACTTTGTAAAAATGTATCATAAACATGCCTATACCATAGAAAATAAAATATTTAAAAAGTTATATAAATTAACAATTAATTAGATAGAGTTTATCGAGAGGTACACATTGATGTTTGTTTCAACTCTGTCGAAAGATATTTTAACTGACTATGAATTAAAAAATTTTATTATCATAAATAAAACAAAATTATGTTATCAACATAAAATATATATATTATAAAGTTGAAACATGGCAAATTGGAGAAATACAATATAACGAAACAAAAGTAATGTCGAGGTCACATAAGTGAAGGTATAAAGTTACATGGTGATATAACCAAATAAAAACAAAATATTTGAAAACATGTGATAAATTATACAATGAAGGTGAATTCCATGATACAAACTTGATCTAAGCCAACATCATCAATTGTCATATAAGGAATGAATAAAACTATTTTGTAAAGCATGCCTAAACCCAAAAAAATAAAGTATTTAAAAATATGAAAATGAATGTTTAATTAGAAAAAGATTGTTAAGATGGGCCCTATGAAGCTTCTATCATCTTAATTGGACCTTGTTTTGAATAAGCATAAAACCCCAAAATAAATGTTCATAAAAAAAATTATCATTTTACTATTAAGTCTGTCTTATAGCTAAAATATGATAAATTAAAGAAATATAGTATACATAAATAAAAGTTTGTAAACATCACATGAGAGAAGATTTAGAGTAGTATAATAATATAACTAAGTAAAAGAAAAGAATTTGAAGAAATTAAATAAATTGTACAAGAAAGTTATATTACAAAAACCATAGAAGGTCGATTCTAACAACCTCAATTGTCAAATATAATACAAAGTGAAATATTCAATGAAGTTACCAAAAACATAGAAAATAAAAAATTAAAAAAGACAAAAATAAATATTTAATTCGAGAAGGCTCATTTAGACAAGACCAATGACATTTAATTGATGTTGTTCAAAAATCATTTTGAGTTATCATGAATTATAAAATAAATAAACATATATGAAAATTCTCTCCTATTTCATAATAACAATAAATATAAGATGAACTAAAATAAGTTGAAGTAATGTAATGTCTCCCAATCAAAGTAACTTAAAGCTCACATGAGAAAAGACTTAGAGTTACTTAGTATTCTAATCTAAAAGAACTTATGTAGAAGTGTGCAACGATGTCTATTTCTTCTTTATCAAAATTTTTTAATTACTATGATTTAAAAAAATTAATATGCATGCATAATAACAAATTAGTTTATTAGCTTTATGATATTATAAATATGAAATGAGATAAAATAGAGAATTATAATATAGTAAAACCAATGTAATTTGAAGGTCAAATGAGTAAGGATTTAAAGTCACGATGTAATACAACCAAATCAAAGCAAAATATTTGAATAAATGTGATAAATTATATGTAAAATGTGTATTCCACGGTGCCTAGGAGATCGAGAATAAGATCTTCGATTGCTACATAAGAAGCAAAAGAAATATCTCATAAATCATTCGTAAACAAAAAAATTTAAAAATATGAAAGTAAATTTTTAATTAAATAAAACTCATCTAGATGAGTCAAAAGATGCTTTTATCATCTAGATTGGATTTTAGTTTTAATTATTACAAATCATAAGAATAAGTAGGCATAGGTAAAAATATATTATCATTTTTAATATTTGGTTAGCATATATTGAAGTCAAAATAAGACAAATTCTAGGAACATAATATATCTAAATCAAAGCTTTCTAAAGGTCACTTGATATGATATTTAGAGTTATATTGTAACAAAAGTAAATTGAAGTAAAGAATTTTAAGAAATTAGATAAATTATGTTAAAAATTCTCATTCATAAAACTTGAGTAAATCGTGTGTAACATCCTCAATTATCAAATATGGTACGAATTAAATTTTCCTATGATGCTACAAAATATTTAGAAAATAAAATATTTAAGATAAAAATAAATGTATAATATTGGAGAAAGCTTATTGAGGCAAGCCTTATGATGTTTGTTTGATCTCAATTGAACATCATTTTGATTTGACAAGGTTTACCAAAGAAAATAAGCATAAATAAAACATCGTTCATTTTTTTAATAATAAGAAATTATATATTAAATCTAATACATATACCTTCAAGCAATGTAATGTCACCATATCATAGTAATGTAAATATTGCTTGAGATAGAATTTAGATTTATACATAATTCTAACCAAGATACTAATGACGTTATGTTTAACATCCTCAACCATTAAATTAGTATGAATTGAATTCTTAAAAAGTATAAAAAATGGTAGAAAATAAAATATTTAAAATTATTAAAATTATCAAATAATTATTCAGAAATTGAAAACGATTGTCAAACAACGTTTGTTTCCTCTCAACTTGATATCATTCTGAATTACAGTAAATTACAAAAGAAAAAATATATAAAAAATAATAAATTAGTTTTGCAAATAATTAAATATATACGAAATCTACAAATGAGATAAATTTAATTAATGACATAACTGAATAAATGTAGTGTAACAACTACGTAAGAGAAATTTGAATTTAGCTATGTTGTACTAAGTGCAAAAATCAATAGAAATTAAAATTAAAAAATTGTAAAAATGAATAGTTAATAGGATGTAACTTATTGAGATAAGTCTAGTTATGTTTGATTGGCCTCCATCATACCTCATTTCGAATTTTAATGAATTACAAAATTAAATAATAAAAAATTACAAGTAAATTATTATTTTGATATTTAGTAATTATATGTTAAAAGTAAAACCAAATAGTTTTCTTTAAGATATTGTACCAAATTAATGAAATGTAAAACTCATGGGAGAGCAGAATATGTGTTTCATAACAATAAAACAAAATCTAAACAAAACTTTGAAGAAGTGACTTAAATTACATAGGAAAGTTATTTTCCAAGATATTAAGAAAATCAATTATATCATTTTATCTCGTAAAACATATAAAACATTGGAAAATAAAAAATTTAAAAATAAAAAAAGAATATTTAATCAAATAAACTATGTTGAGATAGGTCCAATGATTTATGTTAAGAATCTAACACACGACACTTGAAATTACTATGAAAAATAATAAAAAATGAGAAAAAAAATAACAATTACTATTTTAAATTTAAGTGAATAAATATTAAAGATGAAATGAGATAATTGACCAAATATAATATAAACAAAGTCAAAGACATGTAAAAATCAAATAAGCAAAGAACTAGTGTCATAATACATAATAAGCAAATGAATGTGAAGAAGTTTCACGAATATTTAGTAAAGCATGCCAAAACAAACAAAAAAAACTTTTCAAATTTATTATTAATTAATATTTAAGGGGACAAAGTTGTTGAAATAAGAATAAGGATATTGTTTCATCTCCATCAAAATTCATTATGAATTCCTATGAATTACAAAAATTAGAAAGAGTAAACATTGAGAAATTAGTTTATGAATTTTAAGTAAATATATTATAAAGCTAAAATAAGATAAATTATACTAATCTAATATAGCTAAATCGAAGAAATGTAATGGTCACATGAGAGAACATTTAGCATTACATAGCAGTATATAAAATGGAACAAAAATATTTTAAGATATTTTAAAATTTTTCGGTAGTGTTATACTATGAGATACTATGGAAATTGAGTACAACAACCTATGCCATAAAATAAATTATAGAACAAAATATTTAATAAAGGGCATCCAAACTAAAAAATATTTTAAAAATATAAAAATGAAAATTTGTTTTTATAGAACATGTCTAGATGAGTTTAACGACTTTGGCTTCGTTCGTATTAAACCATGTTCAGAATTATCAAAATACATTAGCATAAAAAATACTAATAATTTTTAATATTATGTAAATATATATTAATCATGAATTGAGAAAAAGTTAAATAATGTGAAATAACAAAAGTAAAAAATTGTAAAAATCACAAAAGAGGAGAATTAGAGTTACATAATAATATAACCAAATCAAAGCAAAATGTTTGAAGTGAGACGAAGCATACAAAAAAGCTACTTTGTAAGATACTAAGAAGATTTATTATAACATCCTCAATTTTCAAATCTTGTGCGATAGGAAATGCCTCATTAAGCATGTCAAAACAATAGAAAATAAAATATATAGAAAAAGTTTATAAAAATGAATAGCGAATTCAATAGACCTTGTTCAGGAATCAACGTTTCCTTCATCTCAAATGAGCCTCGTTTTAAGTCTATATGAGTTAAAAAAGTAAATATTTATAAATAATAATAAAATATTATTTTGTATATAGAAAGTACATATTAAGCTAAAAAGACTTAAATACAAGTAATGTAATATAACCATATCAAAAGAATATAAATGTCATATGAGATGAGAATTAGAGTTACATATTAATTAAAAAAAGAAAAAATTTAAAGTATGAGAAATTATACAAAAAAATGTTTTTCAAAATTTTAAGGAGATCAAGTCTGCAATCTTGATGATTACTTTAAATATGCATCAAAATTTCAGATAAAACTTGCTAAAAAGGTCTTAAATATAATTTTTAAAAAATATTAAAGTGAACAATTTATTCGATTGACCTCTTTAAGAAGAGTTCATTAACATTTACTTCATCTCAATGGAACCTAATTTAAAGTTTCTTCTTATCAACAAAGTAAATAAAAATAAATAATAAGTAATTATTATTTTGTTGAAAAATTAAATATATATTTTATTTCAAAATAAAACTAATTGATGAAATGTAATTTTACAAAATGAATGTAATATAATTTTCAAATGAGTGAAAAGTTTAGAATTACAGTATAATATAACCAATTCAAAATTAAACAGCTTGAAGAAATTGGATAAATGTGTGAAAAAGTTGAATCAAAATATAGTAAAGTGTTTGTAGTGTCATTGTTGATGAATCCAACAATGAATCAAAATATCTCATCAAACATATATAAATTCTAAAAAAATAATTAAAAATATGAAAAATAAACAATAAAAGTTATAACAATCATTGAGATGATTACAATGACGACTATTTCATCATTAATGGACACACATATAATTAATGTAAATTACCAATGTAGGTAAGCATAAGTAATAATAAATTATTATTCTCATAACAAGAAACTATATATTAAAAAACAATAATGTGGTGTAATGGTCATAGGAGTGGATACTTAGAGTTATATAGTAAAACAAAAAATTAAATCGATATTTTTGAAGCAAATAAAAAAATGTATATGAAAGTTTCTTTTAAAGTACGAAGGTGATCATGATAAACGTCATTGATCGTAAAATATGGTACAAATAAAAACTTCACATAAAACATGACAAAATACTTGAGACAAAGAAGTTTAAAAAAATATAGAAAAATTAATATTCATTGAGATAGAGCTCATCAAGATTAGCCTATCGACCTTTGTTTCAATTCAATTAGACATCATTTAAAATTTCTATAAGTTACCAAAGCAAATAAGAATAAGAATAGTAAATCACTAATTAAATATTAAATAAATATATGTTAAAGTTGATATTTAATTAATTAAATCAACACAAATTAAAAAATTGAAGTGATGTAAAACTTTCCAGAGACGTGATTTATAGTTATACTATAATACGACAACATTACGCACAAAACGTTTGAAAATTAGATAGGGAGTATAGGAAGGTTCCACTCAGTGATACAAATGAGATTGAGTGTGGCATCATCGAATATCAAAATATTTAAGAATCAAAATGTCTCACAAACCATGTTAGAAAATAGAAAACAATTTAAAAAAATATCAAAGGAATCATTAATTAAGTAAAGCACATTGAGAGAATACCAATGACTTTTGTTTTTAGTCGATATTAAAATTTTCAAAATTTTTTTGGATTAATAAAATAAATAAGTAAAAATGACAATCATTTATTTTTTAAATATTAAGTAATTCTATGTTATATAAATAAATAAAATTAAAAGAGCTTAATATAAGCAAATCAAATCCATGTAATGGAAACAGGAGAAGAGATATAAGATTACATAGTAATACAACCAAAGAAACGCGAAATAGTTGAGCAAAAGTAAAATTCTTTTGGAATGTTGCATTAAATGATATTAAACAGATTAGGTGCAACAACCACAACCATGATACCATGCACAAATCAAAATATCTTGCAAAATATTGCAAAAAGCATACAAAATAAAATATTTAAAATTTTAGAAATGAAATTTAATTTTTTCCATCTTAATGAAACAACATTTTGACTTATGGAGAATAAGTAAAAGAAATAAGAATAAATAATATTAAATTTATTTTAAAATGAAGCAAATATATATGAAACATATAGTGAGATTAATTGACTAATTGAAATATTAAAAAAAATCGAAGTGTTTGAATCTCATCATAAAGGACGTTTGGAGTAACAAAGAAATATAACCAAATCAACATTAAAAAGTTGAAGTTAGATGAATTACAAAAGAAAATTGCATTCATTGACACCAAGGAGATTAATCAGAAGATTTTAAATCAACAAATTATGCATGAGTCAAACATTCTCACAAAACATACCAAAACACTAGAAAATAATTTTTTTAAAAATATAAAAATGACATTTAAATACATGAAGCTCATTGATATGTGTCAACTTCTTTTTTTTTCACTTCATCAAAATTCAAAACATGTTTGGAATTATTTTGAATTAATGTGGTAATAAACATGAATAATAATAAAATTTTATTTTAATATAAAATAAATAATTATTAAATTAGAAATGTAATAAATGAAAGTATATAATAAAAAACTTTAGCGTGATGTAGCAATCATAGGAGAGGAGATTTTGAGACACATGGTAATATAATCAAATAAAAAAATATTTGACAAAATTTCATAAATAATTTGGGAAATGCATGTTCTATGGTACTGAGGATTTCGAGTGTATCATCCACAATATTCAAAAAATGTACAAATAAAAATAACTTCAAAATTTTCTCAAAATCTTAGAAAATAAAATTTTTTCAAAATATAAAAAATATCAATTTGCATTAATGACGTCGAGATGTGACCAACAACAATTATATCATCTCGATTACAATATATTTCGAATTACCATAAATTTTTAAAGTAATTAAATATTAATAAAATGTTATTTTAATATTAATAAAGAAATATTTATGTAGAAAAGTGAGAAACTGAAGCTATGTAACATAACCAAATCAAAACATTATAATTTTCACGTAATAAGCGGTTTAGATGCATATGCAAATATAACGAAATCAATTTGAAAAATTTAATAAAAATAAGATAAGGTTTATAAAAGGGTTGCATTCTAAAATACTAAGGGGATCATGAGCAACAATTTTGAACATCAAATAAAAAACAAGCTAAAATCTCTTGTACATGAAAAAAGCTTATCATAAAACATAATATAAAAAGATATAAAAATGAACATTTAATTTGATGAAGCTCGTCAAGAAAATTGTAATGACATATTTTTCATCTAGATTAAATATCATTTCAAATTACTATGAATTAACAATGAAATTAAGCATAAATGATAAAAAAATATTATTTAATATTATGTTAATGTAAATTAAAGCTGAATTGAGACATATTAAAGCAACATAATATATCAAAATAAAAAAGATGTAAAGTTCACATGATGGAGCATGTTGATACAAGTCTAATGAATTTCCAAAGTAATATGTTTTAATAAATTATTATTTTAATATAAATTAAATATATATTAATGATAAAATAAGAAAATTTTTATTAATGTAATATAGCCAAATCATTGTAATAATGTCAAAGTACATATGGGGATATCCACATCCAAATAACTAACTATCTTAATCAAAAAGAAAAAATTAAAGGTAAATTATATAAGAAAGTTACATTCCAAGATATTAAATGGTTTAAGTGAACATCCTCCATCATCAAACTAGCTACAAAGTATATTGCCTAATAAATCATGCAAAATAACATAAAATAAAATCTTTAAAACAATAAAATTTAACCTTTAATTAGAAACACTCCATTAAATCAATGTACAGATAAGATAAGAGTAGATTTAGATTTCATTGACATAAAAAAATAAAAACAAATAGTCAATGAAATAAGTTAAATTATATAAAAAAATTATATTCCAAGATACTATGAAGTTCATTTGTAATATTTTTATTCATGAAAAAAGTAATAAATCAAAATTCCCTAAAACACATGCTAAAAACTTGGAAAATAAATTATTTAAAAACACAAATTAAATATTTAATTAGAAAATGCTCATTGATATGAGTAGATAATGTTTTACCTCAATCATGCCTTATTTTGAATTTTGATGAATTTCCAAAGAAATTAAATATAAATAATAATAAAACATAATTTTAATATTATGTAAATATATACTATTGTTAAAATGAGATAAATTGAATCAATACATTATCAACAAATCATTCCAAAAAAAAAATTAATCTAGAGGAGTGTAAAGTTTCATAGTAATACACCCTAATTAGAGAAAAATATTTTATGAAATGAGATATACTACATAAGTTACATTGTTGACATTGAACAAATTAATTATATTGTACTCAATCATTAAATCATTTATGAGTAAAAATGTCTAATAAAACATGCGAACACCAATGAAAACAAAACATCTAAAACTAAAAAATTAATATTAAATTATATAGAGCTCATTGTGATGAGGCCAATGACTTCTATTTCTTTGAAACAGACTTTTGTTAAAACACCACAAATTTTAAAAGCAATTAAACACAAAAAAAATAATAATTCTTTTAATATTTGGTACATAAACATTTAATCTAAAATGCGATGAATTGAAACAATTTTATGTAACCAAATCAAATAAATGCAAATGTCACATGATAGATGTAGAGTGATCGAGCAATAGAACATCACCGACACATAATTTTAAGAAATATGATAAATTATATATGAAAGCTGCATTCCATGACATAAAGACGATCGAGTAAAACGTCTTGAATCTTAAAAACAACAATGAAAAAAAGCCTTGTAAAGGCTACGAAAACCTTAGATAATAAAAGATTAAAAAAATTTTGAAGTGGAATATATCAATGGATAGACCACATCTAAGCTAGTCTAATAAGCTCTGTTACATCTTGATCAAAGCTTTCTTGAATTATAAGATTTACAAAAGTAAGTAAGCATGATTAGTAATGAATTATAGTTTTAATGTTAAGTATATATCAAAATTAAAAATGGAATCAAATAAATTGATGCAGAGTAATATAACTTGATTAAAGCAATAAGAAGGTGGTATGATAAAACATTTAGAGTTATAATGTAAAATAACTACATCACTATAAAACATTTGCATAAATGAGATAAATTGTACAACAAAGCTATGTTCCAAGATTCTTAATAGATCAAATTTAACATCATCAATCATCAAATTTGGTATTTCTCCAAAGTTTTATTAAATTATGAAAACTCCACTAGAATATATATTTGAAAATATAGAAATCAATATTTTGTATTATAGAGTATATCGATACAAGTCTTCGTTGTTTGTTTCATCTCAACTAGACCACATTTCGAGTTACTAAGAATAAGCAAAGTAAATAACCATAAATAACATTGAACTATTATTTTAATGTGAAGTAAATAGAAATTAATGTGAAAAAGATATTAATTGAAATAATGTAATATAAAGAAATCAAAGTTGTGTGAAAGTCATGCAATAGGGGATTTTCTATGAAAGAAATTTTGAAAAAGTGAGATAAATCTCTAGAAATTCTATTCCAAGACACAAGGGTAGATTGAGTTTAACATATTTCAACATGACCCAAGTATGAATCAAAATTACTCACAAAGTGTGCCAAAACACTAAAAAATAAATTTTATAAAAATATTAAATATAACATTATCTGCATAAAGGTAGTCTTGATGAGTGCAACAATATTTATTTTTACTAGACCTAACGTCACTTTCAGTTACAAAAAATTACATAAGTAAACAAGTATAAATAATAATAAATTAGTAGTTTAATTTTATGTAAATATATATTTAATACTAAAATGAGATAAATTAAAGAAATATTATATAACTAAATAAAATCGATATAAAGGTCACATAAGAAATGATTTAGAATTACATAGTAATATAACCTAACAAACTTAAAAAAATTTGAAGAAATAAGATAAATTATATGGAATGGTTGCATTCAAAGTTACTATGGAGATCAAGTGTATAACTTTCAATTCTTATTTTTGGTACAAAAAAAAAGGTATACAATAAACATACAAAATGCTTAATATATAAAATATTTTAAAAAATATCAAAATAAGTAGCTAATTGGATGGAGCTCAACGAGATGAGTATTAAAGCAATTGTTTTTTCTCGAGTAAACCTTGTTCAGAATTACTATGAATTATTAAGTTAACTAACCCTAAATTCTAATATAATATTGCTTTATTGTTAAGTATATGTGTAATATACTTAAATTGGGATAAGTTGGAGTAAGATAATATAATTCAATTAACGGCATGTAAGGATTTCACAAGAGTACAATTTGTGTTTCATAATTATATAACAAAAATTGGCCAACCAAAGAAGAAATTAGATAAATTATATGAAAAAATTACATTCCAACATAATAATATCATTAAGAATAATATACGTTATAGTTAAATTAGGTTCAAATGAAATCTCAAAAAAAAACATTCTAAAACTTCAAAAAATAAAATATTATGAAAGATTAAAATAGTTATCTAAATCATTATACCTCTTTGAGACAAATCAAATAACATTTGGTTCAAGTCAAATTTCCAAGTTAAATAAACATAAAAAAGTTATTTATAATTTTAATATTAAGTTTATGTTAAATGAAAAACTAAACAAAATTGAAGCAATATAATATAAATAAATAAAGAGATTTAGATATCATACGAGAGGAGAATTAGAGCTACATAATAAGATAACCAAATTTAAAAAAAATATGAAGAAATTAGATAACTTGTATAGAAAAAAGCATTTTCAGATACTAAGGAGATCAAGTGTGATGCTGTCAATTGTAAAGTTTAGTTACACATTAATTGTTTGATAAAGTGTGAGAAAATATTTCAAAATAAAAATTTTTAAAAAATTAAAAAAAAATTTAATTTGATAGGGTTCTTTGAGAAAAGCCATTCAAGTTTGTTTCATCTTAATAACATCTCATTTGTTATTACAACAAATTTGCAAAGAAAATAAGAATCAATAATAATAAAATATTATTTAAATATTAAGTAAATATATATTAAAACTAAATTGACGAAATGTAAGAAAATAAAATCAAAGAGATTTAAATTTCACATAAATGAAGATTTAGAGTAACATAATAATACAACCAAATCAAAGTATAAAAAATTCAAATAATAAGATAAACAATATGATATATCTTTATTCCAATATTTTAAGAAGATAAATTGCATGATCTTTGATGTTTAAATTAGCCACAAAATGAAATGACTCATAAAGTGATTCAAGACCATAGTTAATAAATTTTTTAAAACATTCAAGAATGAAATCTAATAATATAATGCTCATTGAGATTAGGGCAATGATATTTGCATCATCTTGATCAGAACTCATAAAAAAATATCACCAAATACCAAAGTAAATATATAATAACAAAATATTTTTTAATCAGAAAATATATATTAAAGCTAAAATATGATAAATTAAAGCAATGTAATATAACTAAACAGAAGAGATGTGAAGCTCACACGAGATGAGATTTAGAGTTACATATTAATATAACTAGATCTAAAGAAAACATTTTAAAAAATAGGTGAATTTTTTGAGGAGGTTATATTCTGCAACACTTAATAGATCAAACATAACATACTTGATAATAAAATTAGGCATAAACTGAATTTTCTCTTAAAGTAAATAAAAAATTAGAAAATGAAGGTTTTTTTTGTGTCAATTGTAACTCGTTTAGAGTTATGTCGTATTAAGAAAGTAATTAAACATAAATAATTTTTTGTTATCATTTTAATAGTAAGAAAGTACATATTAAAAAATAAATTTGATAAATTTAAGCAATGTAATATGTCCTTATCAACGCAATCTAAGGATCACACAAGAGGGAATTTGAGTTGCATGAAAGTACAACTACATAAAAATGAAACATTTTAAGAGTTTAGAGAAAATATATCATAAAGTTGTATTCCATCATGCTAAAGAGATGAATACAGAATCCTCATAAAATGTGCCAAAATCATAAAATATAAAATATTCAAAAATAAAGAAAGTAAACGTTTAATTAAATTTACACTTTTAGGAGGTGTTTAATAACATTTGTTTCATCTCAAATGTATGTTTTTTTGAATTACAAAATATTAATATCATATATAAGAATAAATAATGGTAATATAATTTTTTAATTTTTAGTAAATATACATATTAAATTTGAAAAAAATAAATTAAATATTTGTAATATAACCAAGTCAAAGTGATGTAAACATCACACAAGAGAAGAAATATGCTTTCATACTAACATAACAAAACAAAAGAAAACAATTTTAAGAAATTAAATAAGTTTTATGTGAAAGCTACAACGCACGATACAAAGGAGATCGAGTATAACATATTCAATTATTAAATCAAGTAAGAATCTCATTCCTTAGATAAGAAAAACTAATAATAAACTAGTTTTAATTTTAAAGAATATATTAATGTTGAAATGAGATAATTAAAAGAAGTATAGTATAAGAAAATTAAAGTGATGTAAAATTCTTAAGAGTGGCCATTTGGGGTTACATACTAATAAAACCTATTCAAAGAAAAATAATTGATGAATTCTGATAAATTATATGAGAAAATTATAATCCAAGATATTAAGGAGTTCATGTGTCACACTATATATAATCAAATTAGGTATGAATCAAAGTACCTCATGAAGTTATAATTATCTTAACAAATAAAATATTTTAAAGAATATAATAAACAATATTTAATTGGATAGACAAGTATAGTAAAATAGAAATGAGATAAATTTAAGCAATAAAATATATCCAAATATATTCAAAGTAAAAGTCACAACAAAGGAGAATATGAATTTGAAAGTAATATAACAAAACAAAAGTAATGAAATTGAAGAAATAAAAAATTATTTGGGAAAGCTACATTTCAAGCTATTAAAAACATCAAGTGTAACTTACTCAATCATCAAATCAAATATGAATAAAAAAATATCATAAAGCAGGTCAAAATAAAAAATATATTAAATGTAAAAAAATAAATATTTAAAAGGATAAAGCTTATTATAATGGGTCCAATGATGTTTATTTCATTTTAATTGGAAGCCATTTGGAATTACTTTGAATTAAAAAAATCAATAATGATAACTATTAATGAATTAACATTTTAATACTAAGAATATATATACCATAGCTAAAATAAAACAATTGAACAAATGTAATGCAATTATGTGAATGTGATGCAAAGGAGATGAAATAAGAGATTTAGTATTAACTGTACCATAACCAAATCAAAGTTTAAATTTAAAACAAAAGAGATAAATTATACTAGGAAACTACATTTATGACAATAAGAAGACTTAAGTGCAGCATACTAGATCAACAAATTAGGGGCAGATCAGGAAGCATCCAAAACCATAGAAAATAAAATGTTTAAAATCACTTAAACACATATTTAGATGGATAAAAGTCATTGAGATGGTCCAACATTGTTTCATCTAGATTAAATCTCATTTTTTACTACAAAAAGTTTTTTAAGAAAATAAGCATAAATAAAAATTATATATTAAAACTAAAATAAGATAAATTGAAGCATTCTAATATAACCAAATAAGTGAAATGTAAAGGTCATATAAAAGAAGATATATATTTATATTGTATGGTAACCAAATCAAAGTAATAGTTTTGAAGAGTTGACAAAATTGCTTAGGAAAGTTAGGTTTGACAATACTAAGAAGATAAAGTGTAACATGCTCAATCGTCAAAATAGGAGCACATCAAAATTTCTCACAAAACATGGTACAGTTATAGAGAATTAAATATTTAAAAATTAAAAAATAAAATTTAAATACCATAGGGCATTTTGAGAAGAGCACAATGACATTTTTTCAATCATTGGACCATGATTGGAATTACTAAAAATTAGAAATGTTAAATGAGTTAAATTTAAAAAACATAATCTGAGCAAATCTTTGTGATTAAAAGTTCACATGAGAAAAGAATTGAAGTTAAATAATAATATTACTTAATCTAAAAACATTTGATGATTAAAGACAAACCATGTGGGAAAATTGCATTTCATGATAATGAGAAGATCGGGGGTAACATCCCTTATCATCAAATTATGTTTGAATCTAAATATCTTGTAAATAATGCAAAACCTTAAAAAATAAAACTTGATAATATTTCAAAATAAATATTTAATTATTTAGAACCAATTAGTTAACTTTAATGATGTTAGTTTTATCTTAATGAGACCTTTTTAGAATTACAAGTTAACAATAGAATTAAAAAACAAATAATAACAGTTATTTTTTAATATTAACAATATAATATTAAACTTAAATGGAGATAAATTGAGGAAATATAAAATAACAAAACCTTAGCACTACTTGGGAAACACAAAGGGAGATTTAGAGTTTGGTAGTTATATTATCATATCAAGGTAAAAATTGTGACAAAATTAGATAAATTATGTGGGACAACTACTTTAATAGACATTAAGAGGAATAGGTTCAGTACATTTGATTGTAAAATTAGGTACCTATGAAATTATTAAGCAAAAATTGTTCAAGCATATGAACAAAAATATTTAACAATTATAAAATAAATATTTAATTCAATAGAACTTGTTGAGATGATTGAACAATGTTTTGCTCATCTTCCTTAAACATGATTTTGAATTATGGTGAACAACACAATTAATTGATCATAAACAATAAAAAATATTATTTTAGTATTATGTATATAACTATTAATTAAAAAAATAAGATGTATTTAAGAACACAACATAACCAAATCAAAGCATCGTGATGTCAAAACAAGAAGAGAATTACTTCAAATTATTAAAATAATTAAATATAAATAATAATGTATTTTTATTTTTATATAAATTCATTATATATGGATGGTGAAAATATATAAATTGATGCTATTTAATGTAAACAAATCATAGTGAAGTAACAAATCACATGATAGAACAAAAAGAGTTTAATAGTAATATAACAAAATCAAATAAAAACTTTTGATAAAATGAGATAACTTGTAAAAGAAAATTGCATCCAATGGTGCTAAAGAGATCAAGTGTAACATCCTTGATCATTAAATTTGGTGAGAAAATATTAGTCCGATATAGCATTAAAAAGGTCAACAACAAAAAATATTTAAATATATATTAATAAATATTTAATTAGATATAGCTTATTAGGATAAGTTTGTCAACATCGGTTTCATCTTGATCCACCCTCATTTGTGATTGTTGTGACTTCTCAATGAAAATAAGTGTTAAAATGTTTCATTGTAATATTCAATAAATTTTTAATAATGCTAAAATGAGACAAATTTAGTTCATTTAATATAACTTAAATAATAAAATTTTAATGTCACATAATCGAAGAAGTTTAGGATTATAAGACTACTGGACTCATGTGACTTTTTTAATGCTTTAATTTTGTTGTATTAATTGTTAGAAATTATAAAGTTTCATTATGTATTTTTACTTTGATTTTCTTATATTACTATAAAACTTCAAATCATATCTTATGTGATCCTTATCTAGCCTTCATTTGGTTGTAATATACTCCTTTAGTTTATCCTATTTTAGCTTTATTATTATTTTATTTAATGTTTAAATTATAAATAATTATTTAATGTCTTAGAAAAACTATGAAATCTTTATAAAATTTTTTTTGAAATATATTTAGAATAATATATATTGATAAAGCCCCTAGAGATGATTCTAGTATTGTTTGTTTAATTTATAACAAACTTCTTTCAAAATTATAGTGAATCACCAGATAAATAAACATGAATAATAATGAGTTATAATATGAAACTTAAAAAAACATATATTAAATATGAAACAAAAAAAATTAATGTAATGCAATGTAACAAAATCATAGTGATGTAAGTATCACACGAGTGAAGATTTAAAGTTAGGTTGTAATACAACCAAATCAAATAAAAAAATTTCAGACATTGAGGTAAATTGTATGATAAAATTATGTTTCAAGATATTAAGGAGTGTAACAACCTTGATCATGAAATCACTTAATAATAGAAATATTTTGTAAAGTGCATTAAAGTGCTAGAAAATCAAAATAATTAAAAATTTGAAAAGAGGACCTAATTGTATAAAACAAGTCAAGAGATTCCAATGAGATTTTTTGGTCTTGATCAAACCTCATCTGGAATTAAAAAATTCGCTAAGAGTAAATAATAATAAATTTTTATTTAAGTTTAAAGCAAAAATTTATTAATTTGTAAATGAAATAAAATCAAGTTGATATGAAAGTACTTGAGATCATATTTAGAGTAACAGAATAATACTAAATGCTTAACATAAAAAATTTGTAGACAATAAGAACTATTCAAGAAAGTTGTATTCCAACTACTAATGAGATTGATTATAACATGTTAGTTTTAAAACTTTTGTTCTAATTAAATATCTTATAAAATGAGCAAGAACTCTATAAAATAAAAGGTTTAAAAATATAAAATATATTTTTAATTGTACAGAAGTTATCAACATGAGTCCAATGACATTCTGTTTATCATGAATAGATCTCATTTTGACTTAATTTTAATTACAATTATAAACAAATATAGATAATATGAATTATTATTCCAATATTATATAAAAATATATTAAGCAAAAATGAGATGAATTGAAGCATTGTAATATAGCCTACTTCCAAGTTATATAAAGGTCACACTAAAAGAGTTTCAAAATTATGTAGCAAAATAACAAAGTTAAAATAAAAAATTTCATTAAATAACATAACTGGTATAGGAATCTTGAATTCCAAGATTGTAAGGAGATCGTAGATAACATCAACAATATTGAAATTTTGTACAAATTAAAATATCTAATAAAAATTGTAAAAATCACAAAAAAATTAAACATATAAAAATATAAGAGTGATTATTTAACAAAATAGAGGTCTTCTAGTTAATTCTAATGATGGTGTTTTCATCTTTATTAAGCCCTATTTGGGATTAATATGAATTAACAATTAGCTTAAGCAATAATAATAATAAGTTATTACATCAATATTAAGTAAATAAAAATTAATGTTGAAATGAAAAAAATTAATCAAATGTTACATAAAAGAATCAATGTAACTTAAAATTCAAATAAGATGAGAATTAGGATTATATAGTAATGCAACATAATAAAAGTGTACATTTGAAAAAATTAAATAATTTAAATATAAAAGTTGAATTCCATAATAATAAGGACTTCAAGAGTAGAATCATTGAACATTGAATAGGCTATGAATTGAAGTTCCTTGTAAAGCATTCCAAAACTTAAAAAAATTAAATATTTTGTAATATAAATATAAATTTTTATTGAATAGAACACATTTAGAAGAATCCAAGGACAATCATTTCATCCCATTCAAGCATCATTTCGAATAACTACAAATAATCAAATTATTTATGGAAAAGAATAATAAATTATTATTTTAATATTATATAGATATATACATATATTAAGCTAAAATGTGATAATTTAAAGAAATATAAAATTGACAACTCAAAGAGATATAAATGTCACATGGAAGGAGAATGATTTCATTGTAATATAACCAAATATAAGTGAAATTTTTTAAGAAATGAGATAAATTTTATAAAAAAGTTTAATTCCAATATAATATGGAGATCAAGTATAACATTCTTGATTATTAAATATAATAAAAATTTAAATATCTCATATGGCATGCAAAAAAATCTTGAAAATAAAATATTAAAAAATCTTAAACTGATTTTTTAAACAAATTGAACTTACTGATATGAGTCTAATGACTATTGTTTCACATTATTCAAGCCTTGTCTGGAATTACTATAGATTATTAAATTAATTAAAAATAAGTAATAATTAATTTATATGTTAATATTTATTAAATATTATGTTAAAGCTAAAGTGAGATGAATTTATGTACTATAATATAACAAAATCAATACAATGTTAAGATTATATATGAGGAAAATTAGAATATCAAACTAATATAATGAAACAAAAAATATTTTTCAAGACACGAAGCAGATCAATCGTTAAATTCTTGCTACATGATTCTAAGTAAATTGAGTTCAAAGCATTAATTGTCAAATCCACTTTAACAAAAAAAATTTTGTAAATCTTTACAGCACCATAGAAAATAAAATATTTTAAAATAACAAAAAGAATATTTAGTTATGTAAAGGCCATCAAGATGAATCTAATTAAATTTCTTTCAAATACATAAGATGGAAATTGGAATTATTACGAATTCCAAGTGTAAAGAAGTCTAAATAATAACAAAAAATTATTTTAATTTGAAATAATTATAAATTAAAGTTTAAATGATGTAAATTGATGCAATCTAATATAATCAAATCAAAGCAATGTGTAATTCACATGAGAAGGCATTTAGTGTAACATAAAAATTTACCAAAATTAAAAAAAAAATATGGCTCAATGATGAAATTGTTAAGAAAGATCAAGTGTAATATCATCAATCATCTTTTTGTAAAACATAAGAAAAACTTAATAAATAAGATATTTGAAATGTGTAAAATAGATATTTAATTTGATAAAGCTCAAAAAGTAAAGTTCAATGACATTTTGTCATCTTGATCAAAACTTGTTTCAAATTACTACAAATTTATAATGCAAATAAGAATAAATAATAAACAAATATTGTTTTAATATTTCATAGTAACATATTAAAGTCCAAATTAGGTTAATTAAACCAGCATAATATTGCTAAATAAAAAAAATATAATTGTCACGTAAGATGAGATTTAAGGTTACAAAGTAGTACAACCAAATAAAAAAATGTTTGAAGAAATAGATTTATTGTAAGAGAAAGTGACATTATAAGACCCTAAGGAGATTATTTATAACATCATTGATCATCAAATTAAGTAAAAATTAAATTGACTCTTACAGTGTGAAAAAAATCTTTAAAAAATGAAATTTTTAAAGAATATAAAATAAAGAGTGGCTAACTGGATAGGGTTATCTGAGAAGTATGAAATGATTTATGCTTTATCTTGATTGGACACCATTTAGAATTATTATGAATTATCAAGTAATTAAGAATAAAAAATAATAAATTATTATATTTATGTTAAGAAAAGAATTATTGTAGTTAAAATGGGGTTAATTCAAGAAATGTAACATATGAAATTAAAGTAAGGTCTAGGTTAGAAAAGTGGTTCAATGTTACCTTGTAGTATAAGAAATATAAAAGAAAAAACATTTGAAGAAATATGATAAATTGTATAGGAAACATGAACTCAAAGGCATTAAGGACATCATGCATAATATCCAATATTTTTAAAAGAGTTACAAATCAAAATAACTCATGAAATGTGCCAAAAACTTAGAAAATAAAAATTTAAGATATATAAAGAAACATTTAATTTTTTTGAACAAGTCAAAAGGAGTCAAATGGTATTTCTTCATCTTCATCAAAAATTGTTTATAATTAATTCTTAATGCAAAAGTTGTTAATGGTAAATAATAATAAATTATTTCTTTAGTGATGAAAGAACATATATTATAGTAGAAATGGGATAAATTAAAGCCCGGATATATAACTAAACAAAAATGTTGTATAGGGACATGTGAGAGAAAAATTAAAGTTTTGTAGTAACATAACTAAATCAATGCACATAATTTGAAAACATGACAAAACTTGAATGCAATAGATGAATTCCAAGATGCTAAGGAGATCAAATGTATGATCTTTAATCATCAAATCATGTACAAATTGAAATATTTCAGGAAGTTATTAATGCTTGAAAAAAGATATATAAAAATACAACAAAGATATTAAAATACATAATCATCATTGAGATGAGTCCAAAAACATTTTCTTCATCTTTGTTAGGCCCCATTTGAAATTATCACCTCTTAAGAAAGTAATTAATAAAAGAAGTAATAAATTATTATTTTAATTTTAAGAAAAAAATTATAGCTGAAATAAAATAAATTTAAGTAACATAACGGAACCGAATCAACGTGACAAAAAATATCACAATGGGTAGAATAAGAATAATATAATACTAAATCAAAGCAAAAAATTTAAGGAAAATGAAAATAAAATTAAAAAATGAAATTTTTAAAGAATATGAAATAAAGAGTGGCTAACTGGATAGGGTTATCTGAGAAGTATGAAATGATGTATGCTTTATCTTGATTGGACACCATTTAGAATTATTATGAATTATCAATTAATTATGGATAAAAAATAATAAATTATTATATTTATGTTAAGAAAAGAATTATTGTAGTTAAAATGGGGTTAATTCAAGAAATGTGAAAAATTTAGAATAATATAAATTTCTTAAAAATGGGGTTAATTCAATAATGGAACCGAATCAACGTGACAAAAATATCACAATGGGTAGAATTAGAATAATATAATACTAAATCAAAGTAAAACATTCGATAAACATAAAAAAATAAATAATTTTAAAAAAAATTAATTTTTTAATTTGATAGAACTAATTTAGTGTAGTTTGATGATGTTTTGTTCCTGTCCATTTGACCTCAGTTGAAATTAGTATGAATTAATGACAAAATTAAACATAAGTAAACAAATATTATTATTTTAATATTAATTAAACATATATTAAATTTTAAAATAAGATAAATTGATGTAATATAATATAACTAAATTAAAGTAATGTATAGCTTGAATAAGAAAAGAATTAGAGTTTCATAGTGATAAAACCAAACAAAAGTGAAAATTTTTAAGCCATTGGATATATCATATAAGGTTGTTGTACTCAAGGTACTAAGGAGATTAAGTGTACCATCCTCAATCATTAAATAAGATATGAAGGACATTTTATAAAATCTTAGAAAATAAATTTTTTAAGAATATAGAAATGAATTATTAATTAGATAAAGCTTGTGAAGATGAATCCAATGATCTTTTTTTCATCTTGATCACACCTCATTTGGATACATTTGAAATTAGCTAAGTAAATAAGCACAAATATTGATAAGTTATAGAAAAGAGGAAATGATTTAAATTAAAGAAATATAAATTATCGAAACCTAAATGTTGTGTTTGTTAATGAGTGGAAATCTTGATTAACATAAAGCATGACCAAATTAAGGTCAAAAATATAAGAAATAAAAAAAAAATTACAGGAATGCTGCAATCCAAGATGTTAAGGAGATGAATTGTATTGCCCTCGATCATGAAAAAAAGGTACAAATAAATATTTCTCACAATCCTACACAAAATTTAGAAAATAAACATTTATAAAAGTTAAACTAATATTTAATTGGAAAAATGACATTGAGATATGTCCAACAAAGTTTCGTTTGTCTCAATTTTGACATCATTTTGAATTCCTATAAAGTTTTAAATAAAAAATGTGTTAAAACAAATAAATTATTCTCAAATATAAATTAAATAAATATTAAAAGTGAAATAAGTAAATTAAAATCATGACAGCCAAATTAGATCAACATAATGGTCATCTGGGAGTACATTAGAATTACTTTGCAATATAACGAAATTAAAGAGAAACCTATAAGAAAATGAGACAAAGTTTATGAAAAAAATTCATTTCATGACATGGACGACATTTAGCAAAACATCCTTGATTATCAAGTAAGGGACAAGTCAAAACATATCCATATAAATAGTTAACCACAATAAAATATACATATACCTTAGAAAACAAATATGTAAAAATGCAAATATAAGTAGTTAACTACAATAAACTCATCAACAAGGCTCCAATGATGTTTGTTATGTCTTAATAGCACATAATTTAGAATTATCATGAAGCAAAAAATTAATTAGACTTAAATAATAATAAATTAATATTTTAATATTAACTAAACATATATTAAGTTAAAATTATATAAATTGGAGCTACTTAATATAATTTAAATTAAAGTAATAAAAAGGCCAAATGAGGTGAATTTATAGTTATGTAGCAATTTAAAATAATCAAAACTAAAAAGTTTAAGAAATTAGATAAATTGTTTGAGAAGCTTGCATTATAAGATACTTAGGAGATCAAGTGTAACAACCTCCATCATTAAATTTATTATGAGTCAAAATGTCCTTTAAAGAATTTTGAAAACTTAGAAAATAAAATTTTGAAAAATATTAAAAAAAATTTTTGTTTATTAGAATTAGTATAAAGAAGTTCATTGATATTTGTTTCATCTACATTAGAGATCATTAGAAATTATTACTAATAAATAATTTAATTAAACTTAAATAATAATAAATTACTTAAAAATTAAGTAAATTGATTTTAAAGCAAAAATGAGACTAATTTAAGAAATACAACATAATTAAATCACAACATTATAAAGGTCACACCTCAAAGAATTAGAGTCTCATAATAATATGACAAAATATAAAAAAGTAATTTGGAAGAATATGATAAAAAGTATTGGAACCCAATACTATAAAATAATAAGGAGATTGACTATATCATCCTCAAATGATTCAAATTATTTCATAAATGTTTTAAAGTCCTAGAAAATAAAATATTTTAAAATATAAAATTGATATTATGTACATGGAGCTCAGCGAGATGAGTCAAATGGTATTTTGTATTTCTCTTAATCAGACCTCCTTTAGAATTTCCAATAATTAATAAATAATTAAACTAAACAATAATAAATTATTTTTTTAGTATTATGTAAATGAAGGAGCATTGTAGTGAATCCAAGTTAAAGGCATACAAATGTCATAAGGGGGAGATTTTTATTTATCTAATAATATGATAAAATAAAAGCAAAAATGTTGAAGAAATTAGTAAAGTTTTATGCAAAAGTTGACTTCTAGGATACTAATGAATCCAACTTAAATTCCTCGATTGTCAAATTAGTTATACATAAATGTCTTATAAATGTTTCAAAATCTCTTTCAAAAAAAAATTTAAAAATTTCAAAAATCAAGTTTAATTTAATGTAATTTGTCGAGATATTGTAACTATATTTATTTCATCACCATTGGACCTCGTTTATAATTATTGATTTTTACAAAAACTAGATAATATATAGTAATATAATAGAACAAAATAAAAAAGATGTAAGAGATATGTGAAAAGAGAATTATTGTTTAATAGTAATATAACCTAATCAAAGCAAAACTTTTATAAAATGAGAAATTTTATTAGAGAAGAACAATCCAAGATACTATAAGAATGAACATATCATAAAAAATTACTAAATCTACTACGAATCAAATAGTCTCATGAAGTGTGCCAAAATTTTAGAAAATGAACTTTTTTAAAAAATAATATGTAAAGACAATAAGGAATTACATAGAGTTTATTAAGATTAGCCTAATGACATTTATTTCATCTCGATTAAACATTATCTAAAATTATAATGATTTACTGAAAGAAATAAACATAAATGATAATAAATTATTCAATTTACTAGCATAATATATAGCAATACTAAAATGAGTTAAATTAGAGATATATAATATAACAAAATTAAAGAGATTTAAAGCTTAAGAGAGAAAGAGAGAGAAGAATCAGAGTCACAATCTATTATAACCAAATAAGAGTGAAAGATTTGAGAAAATAAGATATAAAGTATGATAAAGTTGCTTTTAAAATACTAAGGAGATTGATTGTAACATCGTTGATTGTTAAATTAAGAAAAATAAATTGTACATTAAACTTGATAAAATAAAATATAAAAATTTTAAAAATATTAAGTTAATATTTAATTAGATAGAGCTCTTCAAGATGAGTTAAATGATCATTTATATGTATACCAAACTTATGCTGTTGATTATGCTCCCAGCTAAAAAAACCTATAAAAAAAATGAATAACAGAGAGGTTAAAAACCTAGAAACCAAATCTATGAAGAATACCATCACTAATTATTGAGAATCTAAAGTAGCAGATGATGATCATGATGGGGTGCATAAGCTGTTGATTGAATTTGAGTTGCAACAATATGTTTTGTCAAAATTTCGAAAAAAAATTGTATCAACATTCTCATTGTAAATTTTTAAAACATAGCCGTGACCCTTAACATATATATTTATTAATTAAGTGATCACTTGTGTAAATAACAAATAGTAGTCAACATATCTTCTTATATGAAACAAAACTACCCTAGGGAAATGAATTTGTTGACAAAATGAAAAAACCTTTAGCAAGATGTTCTAAAAATTTCTTTTCAAAACATGCAGATAATTAGATTAGAAAAAAATCAAACAAGCCAGTCATAGTCTTTTCTGTTAGAAATAAAAAAAAATTTATTACACAAATGTTTTTGTGCTATTATGACCACCATGAAATTAATTGTAGTCTTGTTAATGTCCTCCTCAATTATATCCCAACAATGTAAATAATGCTTGATATACACTGTGCAATTATTTCATAATTTACAAAGATTTCATGCGACCTAAGTTATATATGATTCTTATGAAATCCATAATGCTCTTTTTAGATGAAACATAGATCTATTTCTTCAAGAATTTCTTTTGGGAGAACGAGAACATAATGATAGGAAAGTAAGCTTAAAAAATTGGATTTATGTTCTCTACTTCATAATTGAACTTAGATCTAAGGAAGCTAGACATTATTGCCATAATTGACACATAATAACATGATATTCATGACTTAATTTCATGTGCATGTGTGGATCAAAATTACGTTATGTTAAAATTCATAATTATGTTGTTATGGGTTAGATTTTATTATACTTAAGCTTCATACTCACTAATGTCAATATTTTCTTAAAAAATATTTGATAGAGTATTTTGGAATGAATCTCATGACATGGGTAGATTAATTCATACATTAAAGAAACCATGAATTAAAAGGTTCTACCCTTTGTTTTATGGGATGAATGGGCAAAAAAAAGATTTTATTGAAGATATAATTTTAATTTTTAATTCTATTTCTAATAATTATTTTCATTGATTGATGTTAGAATTTTTAAACTGGTGACGTGAGTTTATTTTTCTTTGTAGAAAGAAAAAAAACCATTAACCTTGACTATGTTATGTACTTGCTCAAAATGGTACCATACATTCCATAGTTACCATAGTTAGAACTTATGCATAAGATTAAATTGTTTAAGCTTACCTCATGGAGAACTCAAGAGCCTCTAGAATAATACCATGACATGATGTGATGACAACATAAACCACGACATATATATATATATGAGCAATAGCATGACAATGATTAAAGAACAAAAAATGGCTAAGGAAAAATATTATATTTATTCTTGCACTGTAAGGTTCCAAGTTCAGGACAGAAATCCGATTTTTAAAATTTCATTTGCAATAAAAACTAGTCAAGATTCATATAACTAAAACTTATGCATGGCTTAGCTATGCCCACATAACTTGGTTGCATGGCTTGTTTTAGGCCAAGTGAGACATTAATAAGACACTAATGTGACCTAGATAGTTTCTACAGTTCTTAGTTCTCTTGAATTTTTTATAGGATATTTTAGAGCCATGATTTTGACTTTAAAAGAAGGCTAGGTAAGGTAATGCTTTTTGTTTTGATAACAAGTTTTGTTAGGAGTTTTCTATGATGTAGTTGGTGGATGATAGATTAGTTTTAGCAACTAACATGATTACAAATAGCATATTGTTGTTACGGATTATAAATGATGTTTTGCCATATGTGAATTAGGGTGATATTCTTTCCCATGCATTAGTAAAGCTAAAAATGATATTCTCAACTATGCTTGATGGTTTTATTGATGATGAGGTTAATATTGCTTGATTCAATTCTCTGATTATTTTTTAGCTACTAATAATCTTAGGGCTAATGAGTTGTATAAAGCTAGTAATTGGTGGAATGATCTATCCTCCATGTGCTTGATGCAAGATAATTGGATTCAAAGTGATGGTTGATCTATGTTCAAGTAAAGTGCTACATTAATTGTAGTAAGGGTTGGAGTTAGTTATGACTTCTGTAATAGTCTTAAGATGTAGTGACTAGCAATGTTGAAGTAGCTCTTAGGTTAACTAAGGACATGGGGTTGCAAACATAAGGTGATTCGAAGGTGATTTGAATCTACTTACATAGTTAAATCTACACACGAGTCTTATATTTAAGCATTGAAATGACAGATCCTATAGGCGACACCATAGCCAATACATCATTCGTTGCTTCGTGTGAGGTTGTAGAATCATCACTTATGAGAATTAAATTCACAACGATTTCCAAAAGTGAGATAGAAATCATGTTTGTGGTTGAAGTAAAAACATTGTCACTTCATTTATACATTCAATCAATAAAACAATTTCCCATGCACTTGAACATTGAAGCTATTCAAGTAGCTTTCCAAAAAATAAATTTTTATCGTTCCTTCATTGTGAGATGGATAGATAACAAAAACCATAATTTAATTGATCGAGGTAAAGGATTACCTGCATTGGTTGCTTGTCATTATTACTTTTAATTGTGCAAACCATAGGACATGCCTTCAAAAGAGCAAATTACGTTAGATCCTTCAAATGTTACAGTCATAGTCGATGACTTGCACGTACCAAAGTCAGTTTGGATGAATAATATAGCATGAAAACTAAAGAGTAGCAATAATTAGTTTATCTCAAGTCAAAAAAGGATCCAATATATGAAGATCTTGAGTCTTAGTTGTAATACCCAACTTTTGTGAGGGTTCAAATAAAAGCTACATTAGGTAGCACATTACAAAAGGAGTTTCTTAACAATCTTGAAAGAATTAAATTAAAAATATATAGAAACATAAAACCTTTAATTATATAATGAAGGACTAAATCATACATATGAAAGCTTAAAGGGAGAAAAGTAAAGTTTCATTATTGTTTGGTTTAAAAGATTCTCACAAGAAAGTAAAAAATCAATTGAATTGCAATGGCTTCGAAATTGAACTAATAAGGCAGAAGGTTGGGCATGAAATTTTGTGTTACTTCATTATGAAGAGGAAGACTTCACCTATGACATAAGAAAAGGTTGGAAGATGAAACAAAGAAAAGGCTAAGAAAAACCAAACAACCAGAATTGTACCTATAGAAGTAACCAAGCCATTCAAATTATTAGTCAAATGCCCCATATTGAATGGCATCCTATATTATTATATAAATGAGGCATGAAATAAATTCTCAGTAAGCAAGTTCAATTACATTGACGAAAACAACCATCCTTCTAACCTTAATTGAACCAATGTTGCATAGAAAACAATTTCTCAACAATAATTGAAGCTTAATTTTGACAACTATTCATTCAATATGTCTAACGGGACTTGTCTATTTTGGAGCAAAGATTTGAGGTTTCAAACGTTAATGGATGAAGAACAAGAAATCGATTTGTGACTAGATAGTTCACTATGGAATAGATCTACAAAGTTCACCTTCATTTATGTCAAGAGCTTATGTATAGTTGTTGGCACTATAAGGTAGTCTTCTTGAAATTGTGGGGCTTATGATTAAGATGTAGCTTGTAGGGGATGATTTTAGCAAATTTACATCTATTAATGATTACAAATAGCATTTTTTCCCAAGAGGGAAGGAACGTACAATTTTTCAAACTTAATATGCCAACAAAGTGAAAAGGAACTTCCTTTTTTAGCTCTGACAGTGACAAAGATTGATAAAAGGAAGGGAAGGTGGATCTGGAAAATGTTTGATAGATTGCCATTTAATCAAAAGTAGGACCTGATGATATAGCATTGCTTTTCATCCTGTAAAAGAACATGTCTAAACTCTTTAACAATCTAGATTTTATAAATATCTAACTAAATCTATAAATATTCATGCAAATTATGGATCAATATTAAAAAGTTACTATAAACAGCTTAGGAATTTTGACCCTTTTAAACAAAAAAATTGAGGGATTATCCCAAACAATGGAATAAAGAAAAGTTTTGCGATATTTTTGACACAATTATACTAGCCAAAAACCTAGTTAAAGAAGAAAAAAACTATATCAAACTTGCCAATATAAATGACATGGCATGTGCTAAACAAGGTTGATGATTTCCTTCAAAAGGAAATTATTAAGGAGGAAATATATTTGGAACAAAATGTTGGAATTAAATGGCTGTAAGAAGGTATAAAAAAAGTCTTCCAACTAATGGCAAAAGATTCAAGAGAGAAAAATGAATTGGATAAAAGACTCCATGGTAATTTTGTAAGCCAAAAGAAAAAAAATTGCATCATGCTACTACTTAAAACTTCTAATATTTTCTCATCTATCAATAATGTAATCAATGAGAAGCCACTAAATTATGCTTCCCCTCTAGTAAAAAAGGAACAAAATAGGCAGTTTGTGAAGGAGATCCAAATGGAGGAAAATAAAGAGGCTACATTGCAAATGGATTAATGAAATGCATAATGATAAAAAGGGTAAAATGGACAATTATTCACTAGCTAGTTGGAAATTACAATAACTCATGTATTGGATGTTGCCAAAGATTTCAATAGAAGCCTAAAGGAATTTCAAGAACAAAGACAACTTTAATCCCAAAAAAGAGAATCTTGACACATTTAATGACTTTAAGTTGATTTATTTATGTAATTTTACTAAGTAACTATTCCAAAAAATATTTTTGTAGAGGCATTTCAAGTTTCTCATAATACACATTTACTGTCATTAAGTTGATTTATTTAGGTCTTGTTAAAGTGAAACAAATAATAGATAATATTTTGTTGTCCTATGAATTGATTCTATTAGCAAAAAAATAATGTTGCCAAGTTGGATCTCGAAAGTTCATTTGATTGTCTTCAGTTGGAGTTCTCATATAATACTCTGGCATGATTGAAATCTATAGAGCAATTCCTCGAGATGACTTAAGAGTACTAGGCCACACATTGATTTTAATTAATAAAATTAGTAAACCCAATGGTTTCTTCATTTTATCATAGGTCTCGAAAAACAAAACTTAATCCCAGATTTGTTATTCATTCTAATTATGGATATCCTCATCTAGGCATTTAACAAGATCATAAATTGTTGTAAAGCAATGCATTATGCTTAAAAGAATGTCGCCATATAGCTACTCATCTAATATATGTAGATAATATCATAAACATCTTTAAGTGTGACTTGTAAACAATGCCTAATATATGTCCACTTCATAATACATTTTAGGAAACATTGGTGGCCCAAATTAATCATTAAAAGCAAGTTTTTCTCAAAGTCAAAAAAGGAAATAGGGAAGATGAAAAATAATTCCAAAAATTCATGTTTGAAAAATCTATATTCCCATTAATCTCCATGCATTTCCCTCTTTCTATTGAAAGGATAATGATAGCTAACACTTAATGAAAAATTGAAAAAATTGAGAAGAAATTAGTAGGTTGGAAGGAAAAATTTTTATAATGATGAGAACACTAACACATTTGAAGCATTTTTTGGCCTACACAGATATGCATTCATTAATGGTAATGAATATAACTATCCAAGAATTGCATAAAGTGTAAATGATCATGATTGCTTTCTTACCAAGTGGCATTAAAAATGTGCAATATTTTCATTGCAGTGAAAACCAAAAGGTTAACCATGCAACGAAACAAAATGGTTTGGACATCAAAATGCTATAAGGAATTTTGATTGCATTCTAAAAAAATAAACTAGAAATTACAATTAAATAATTCACTTTTGGCAATAACATAAATAATAAATATTTTAGTTAAAAAAGAAAACGAAATAAATTAGACACTTTGACGCAAATGAAAAGTATAAATAATTTTTTTCAAGAAACACTTAACTCTTCGATGCTGTAAGCTCCTACCATTGGGCAAAAATTGTGGATGTAAACTTTAGTATGTAGTTAGTTTATGAACAATCTAAAGAAAAATGTTATTAACAAATCAAGGAAAATGATCTAAAATGATAAATATCTAGTGTAATTTTCTACTTTTTTTTGGATTATCCAAAATTTCTCCTTCCATTTCTTGAGAAATTAAGGAATTTTAACTTTTATTCATGCTCTCAATGTCTATACGACAAGAATGAGAATTAATTTAATTATCCAGTTGTCAATTGCAAGAAGGCAAAAATAATTTATCTTACCCATGCTACAGCCCTGAATATTTTGTAAGAGAATACAAATAATAAAATTCTATCATACTCCACTAAAAGTGAAGTCATTACGTTTCTATCACAAATTATGTGTTGGAACATAGGGAAAGTATAGAATTTAAAAGTGAGTGGAGCTTGTCCACTGATAATGATAATTATAAACAATATCATTTTTAACATCTTGTCTTCAAATTTTCCACTCATATAACTTTAAGAGGACCACTCTTTTTTCTAATCAAATTAATACCACTCTATCCCTTGATGATGTACATTAATTATAGAGTGATAAATACTATCCCTTGACCGGCACAAAAAAATGAAGGCAAAAATATATCGTTATATGATTTATAAAATGGAATATTCTTGTTGCAATTACATTATTCAAAACCATAATTAGATATCTTTTTATTCCTTCAATTATGTAACCAACAAAGAATCATAATTACAATTAATAGAAATATCTTTTATTTTGGTACCCGAAAGGTGTAACATCAGCAAAGTTCACTTGATTGTGATTTAAATAAATAAAATTTTATCATTTAGAAGAAAGAAAAACAGATCCTAGTCTAAATCATCTTTATATGAATGGTTCATATTTACTTAATTATTGTTATCCAAATATGCTTCTAGGCTTTTCTGCAAAACAAATGGTACCTTTCCCTTAGAAACTATGCATAGGCTTGCACAAAATGGGTGTACTGTCTTCTTTTTAGAGCAAGCATAAGAGCACACTTTTCCTTATGGTAAACTTGTACTCCTTAGCCTCTCCTCAAGCAGGTGCTCTTAGAAGAGCTCATGACAAGAAGGTGATAAAATGTCTAGCACCACAACATTATAAGACCTTAAAAGAAATAATCTTGAGAACATTGTATGGCATGTTAGAATAGCTAAGATATCACATTATCATTCTATTAAGGGCGCAGCATTCTAGGGTTTGCATTTCTCTTAACCATCTCTATCCAAGTTGTTTCTAATGCTTAGATCTAAGACACTAGAATTCCGTTGGCTTGGATCAAAAGTAATTCAAATGCAAACCTCATGTTTTTCTAGTTCTTTATATTGCACTAGCACCATAGCTATTGTAATGTTATATAATGTGTTAAATATGTCTTAGCCAACTGCTAACTACATTAGTCATGAATATATAACCCAAAAAGTTTTGCTAATATGACAAACTAACATACCAATTCAAATATCATAAACCAATGACTCCTTACAACTTATGATTCTCCTAACTTTCTTGTGCATATTTTTAACTACTAGCAAGGCATTTGTTGGGATATATTACCTCAATATTAAAATTTCTATATTGACTATAAGCTAAAATAGGCTTTGTCTTATCATCCTACATAAATTTGATATTAGAGCATAATAGTTCTAAAAACTTGCATATTTTTAAATTTATCATTAAATTATTATCATTAAAAGTCAAGCATTTATTTTTAACGACTAGCAATTATTATAATATATATATATATATACATATATATATATATATCAAACAAAAACATTATTTCCAAGTTTCATGGTATAATAATTCATTATTTAAATTGTCTTCGATTATTACATTTTAGATTTATATATTTTTCTTTATGATCATAAATTAAGAACATCTTTTTAATGCAAAAGTTTTTTTTACCATGAGGACAAGAAAAAAATTAAAATGTTTGATTCTCAACTAGTACAACTACCCAAGGACTAGTAATACAAGTAATTATAGAACTAACTTATTTGATACAAGAGCTAAGGCCAACAATAGAAGCATGTGTAGAGAAATTAGAGTAATGTTGAGATAGTAGATAGGGTTAAACCTATAGATAAAGTAGGTCTATGATTACTGACTCTAAAATTGTGGAAACGTTCACTAAAAAATAATCTAACCAACTAGAATGTCAACCTAAGTGTCAATCTACCCAATATACCAATGATAGAAGACATGATAGGGATGTTGATCACTGATTAATGGGGTAAAAGTTGAAGATCCCACATTTGATAGTAGTTTAGTCCTTAGAGAATATTAAGATTAGCAAATTGAAATACAACATTATTTTAATTGGTATGATCTTAGTTATTGTCAAAAGCACCAATTTTCAAAAACTAGGCCCACATCACATGTCAGATTATTTTTCACAATTTTGAAAAGTGATGTTTTGAAGAAGATACAATATTCCTTTGATCATGGGAAGAACTCAACGTTCATCTATGTGTTAAATATATACCCGGTGTTAACTATATACACAGCCCTTTATTAAGGCAACATTTGGATAGTTGGTGACATCTATCCCATGGTTCAAAGTCTTTTTGTGAAAATAATGCTAAATTTGAGGATTATATATTTAAATATGGTTTACAATTACTATACTGAGTATTATTCTCTTAATTTTTATGCATTGTAAGGGATTTCATTGATGTTGAGTAATAGTTAAGAAAAGTAATAGTTAAGAATTGTTACTTGTTTAGAAAACAGATATAATGTTTCCTATGTTGTAGAATGATTTAAAGGGTCAATTGTTCGAAAGACTTGTATACTTTCAATTATTTCTAACCCTTAAACATATACCACTGCTTGCATTATTCCAACTAGTTATACTCTAAAAGCAACCTATGCTTCTCCAACCATACCACAAATGCAACAAATGCAACCATCAAAAAAACCATCTATTAGTTATGGTATTGAGAGTTATCATTGTCACTAGAGAACAAATGTTGTAGACTAATGCCATAAGGGAGCCTTACATATAGACATAGAAGAACAACAATGCATTAAAGTTAAGGATAGGAACATATATAGCTCGATGGGGATGACGAAGAAGAATTACAATCACAAGGTTTAATTTCTCACTATATTGAACTACC
Source organism: Vanilla planifolia (assembly GCA_023846275.1). Classification (NCBI taxonomy): domain Eukaryota; kingdom Viridiplantae; phylum Streptophyta; class Magnoliopsida; order Asparagales; family Orchidaceae; genus Vanilla; species Vanilla planifolia. The sequence continues at coordinate 598,507 of JAIUJO010000044.1, read as the reverse complement.
TATAGCTATTGTGAAATGCATATTGACTACACCAAGAATATCTAAAGATTTAGGACAAATTAGCATCTTTAGTTCCTTCTTAAGAATTAATGATAGACATTACAATATAGTTAGAAATAAGGGTAGTTGTATCATTATGATAGCATAGACAATTGTAAAAAGAATATGTTTAAAACTCACACACCATATCTTGGATTGAAATAATATCGATTTTCTTACAATGAATGTGTTGTATTTCCTTAATGTTTGGTTACTACTTTGAGGAATTATGGTGGGATGTTATCCAAAGTAACTTGTCTTAAATTTAGAAGACCTTGGTTATAAGATTATGATGCTACCTTAAATAGGAAAACTAATAGATGTACCTTCTTATACCATGGAAACAATATCGTATTATAACATTCACCTCATGTGAAAAAAAAAGCTTAACCAAACACTCCAAGAGAAAATAGTAAAGGGCAAGAAAAATTACTTATTATCATTTCACCAGCTTAGTTTGAGAGAGATGTGTAGCTAATGGTGAGGTTATCTTGTCTGTGACAAATAAGGAAGCTCTTGTTAGTATACCCACACAAGACTCATAATAAAAGAATTTGTGGGTTTATTTCTCTACACCTTACCAAAAAAAATACTACATTTAAGAGATATTCGACATACAATAGATTTGATTTTTAGTACCTGAATACAACATTTATTGCATCAACATGTAAATCAATCAACACAAGCAAAATTTCAATTTTTATTAAGTTATTATCCCTAGATGGATGAACAAAAATGGTCAAAAAATTTTTGGTTGCATTCTTTGTACACTAATAAGAGAAAATTTTTCTAATTGAGATCATTTGTAGTCATGTAATTAATTTACTAATCGAACAATGAGTTTGAGTTCTTTTAATTTTTTTTTTAAAAAAAATCATCCTTAGAGTCTTATTAAATTGATTGCTATATCTCATGACTTCTATACTACAAAGTTTAATTTGTCTTTTACTTATCATATTTCATGATTACATATTCATGATCAAAAAAGATGTGTTTAATTGATAAAATATCTGAATGAATACTTATTTCTCATTGACTATTTAGAGTATTAGTTGAGGATATTATGTGATTGTCTGTGTTTGTTGTGAAAGGTTTATACTTGGAACCCTTAAGAAATTACATTGTCATGGTGTTATATCATTTAGAATTGTAAAAAAATATCCACAAAAATGTTTTGGATTTACCGAAAGAATATGAAATGGGTGCCTACATTAATATTTCGAATCTTTTATCTTATAGGGAACCAGATCCAATACAAACTGTGTCTCTTGAACCATCTCGATCATTGTCACGTGAACCAATACGTCGACGATATTTAGCCCCATCTAACAAGTTCAAGGATCAAGTGGAAGAAATCTCACATAATTAAATAGATCATAGATTGAATCAAACACAACTAACATTATTGGTATATTCGAGAGCCCAGCACACTTCCGATGACACTTAGATGACTAAAGATGAGCTTCATTGCCTAAACATAAGATGTTAGAGTAGTAACTAAGATTTCACTCTAACTCCACAAAGTTGACTACAATGTAGTAGGGAAACATAAAATGCGTAAAGGCTCTACTTGGGGTTGTAGGTATCTTATTCATACTTATAGGCATGAAAATATTTGCTTTACTTCTCATTAATCTCTCTTATCATTTATGTTCTAGGGGTCGATTATCATAGATTCTTGTTTATTATATATTTCAATCAACTTCTTATTAGTTCATCAAGTTATTTGTATCTACATGTTAGTTTGAATCTTTGAAAGATCAATTGATAACATTCCATGTATTCTGAACTAGAAATTTTTGTACATGGTAACTCTTTGATTTCCCTAATAATTTTTTATTAAAGAATTTGATTAAGATTGTCTTCAAAAAGGGTTAAAATTAAGTTTTGGTAAATTTTTACATTCATTTGCCACTATTGCCACTACCATCAGTTGACATTAATGCCTCTAGTGTTGACCCACTCAACTTGTGCCAACCTATCGAACATGTGCGCCTACTCGATGAATCTTAAACCAACAAGATATGCAAAGTCTATCCGTTAGTATGCTTAACCCATCAACTTGCACTCTTTTGCTTTGACCCACATTGATTAAAAGGTTTGACCTAATATGTCATGTGCCTAACAAACTACACAGAATTTTTTGTGTGGCTCACCACCTCACTTATAACAATTAATTTTGTGTCCTCTCAATCAATTGTTTTTGGTAGAATTCAAAGTATTTCTTTTGTAAGTTATGACTTTTGGAAAATACTTTTAATTCCTAAATTGAGCCAATTACAATTCCTAAATGTCCTCTCATATTTCTATGTTAGGAAAATAATATTGCACCATTGAGATGACTATAAAAAACGATGTTCATCATGTTGGAAGAAAATACGATTTCTAATGTAGTAACAAAGCCTTATTGGAATGCTTATTTAATACAGGCAAGTCATGCATGACGAATCTAATATTGTGATTCACAAGTTACTTTTAGAAAGCATGGAAGGGGCTCAAAAGACGAGACTCTACCTATTCATCTAACCTCTAGAAAGAGCAACAATTCATTAGAGAGGTTCTTGACCACATTATTTTTGATTTTAGAAAAGTTAATGGTCACACCTAACTTTCTATTTGTGTATGTGATCATGCAATTTCTTGTTTGCCTTTCTAAGTTCACCTATACTTCTACCTTTGCACCTGACCATTAATGTTAGTACTTTGGGTGTGAGATGTTAAAATTGCTTTTCTTTTACCTTGAGATCCCTTATCTTAAAAAATAATGCAAGTTCTTTGCTTTTGATAAAAGTTCTTACTTCTTTAATAACATTAGGACTTTTAATTCTAAATAGAATTCACATTGGGTGGAATCTTCTATGGATGTATTTCTTAAACCTAACCACTTCTGAATTGTTGATGGGCTAAAGTATGTTTTAGCATATAATCACACATAAAAACCACACCACATTTACCTCAAAACAAGTGGGCCATATAAAATTAATTTTACACCTGTTCTTTAGAGAACAAAAATGTGTTTTTTTCAAAAATTCTTTTAGTTAAATTCTTTTACATTTTGAACTAGTATTTTAGGTTATTTCAAATTGTGTCTTTAATGAGAATCAAACAATAAGTTAGTGCACAAAGCTGAAAGGGAGCCATATTTTGTTATTGTACCATAAAATTTGGGTTAATCATATCATATAATTAATCAACAAAAGAAATTTAGATGTAAGTGTAAAGTAGATATAGTTTGTACAAGTGTGACATCACTATAATATAGTATATTAATATCATGGTCACTAACATTAGAATCATTTTATTTGACTAAGGTAAACGATTGCGACTACATAGTAGAACAACAATACATCATGTAGTATGACGTGCTATGAGAAAATGGAAATTGTGAATGGGCAAAAAACTATTTAATTATTATACAATGCTAAATGTACTAGAGTATAATGACATTAACATGAAGTTTAGAGGTTATTCTAAGGTAATACTATGATTATATAGGAATTAATTTATGCATTATGGATGTATAATACGAAGAGATGGAAAATGTTGTATGTTTGATTACTTGGGTGTTTGGTGAGCATCGATTGTACTATACAATTAGTGATATGAAATAAATATAATCAGTTAGAATGATGTTGCGCCAAAGGGTCTTTTGATTATGAGATGAGGAATGTATACTTAATGCATTATACATGTATAAATAGTAGGCCATACATTTATAGTCAAATAGATTGTTCAGTGGTAAAAGGAGATTTGGATCACTATGTAGTATGTTATTGGTATAGTATCAGTTTCATATAAGGGAATTGAAAAAACTAAGTTCTGTGATTGAGTTACATTTTATCACAATCAGTGTAGTTAATGTTTTTGTAATCAAATTATTAGAAAAGCTATTCATATGACCTAGCAAAAGGCTAGTTAAGAGATGTTAAATGGAAGAAGAAGAACTAACGATGAGCAAGAAGATGAAGAACGATCCCAAGACTTCAAAGAGGAAAATTTTACCCTTTGAGAAGTCATTTATGTGGTTGAGAAGGTAAGTTGAACCATAAGATTGTACCTATAAATGTAGGTAATTTCTATGTGAAGCAAATTTCTTCTTGGATAAAGTTAAAATTGGAAGTGAATAATTATGATCATTAAAGTGAAAAATTTTATTGACATTTCTTCATGTTCTGTACTTAAGAGGATGAAAGAAAATTAATTAAGTTATGTTCCATTATATCCTTTGTTAAATAAGATGCTTAAGTGATAAATTCATATTACTTTTATGTTTTATTATAATAGTAAATTATGGATCATGTACATTGAGTTGCTCTAACTCAGGGATCTAAGCTATGACTTATGAATTTATACATAATCACTCAAGCTCCCTCAGTGATCTATAACATGGAGTGTTTTTTATGGGCATGTGTTGGGATCCTTTTTATTAACCTAATTGTGAAATATTATTAAACCAAGCATACTCTTTAATATACTCTTACCCCATCATGTATGATAGAATAATGTGATTGTATGCCTACTAAAGTAGAGATTTCTTTTTTGCATATATCTAAATTTAAAAGTTAGATTTAGAATTTCATATGTTATTATTTCCTACTCAAATGAGACATGACAATGCATAATTTTTCTTAAGACCATATTTTTTTCCATGGAGGAATTTGTTGATGTTTGCATAACTCCATACTTTAAGAATGACAGTATCGATTTATAACTAAAAGCATGATGGAATTAAATAATTAATGATATCATGTCTTCATACATAACTTTTTAATTCTAGCATGCTTTTCCTAGCTTGCTTTATTACCCTTGATTGGTATAGATTATTTTAAATTTCAATCATCTAAGCATGATAATTTGACTAAAGTGAATGCTTGGTACCTTAACATCAAACCATTTAAAAATTAAGTGCTTGCTCCTTTTGAAATTATGTTATGGAAATCATTAACAAAAATAATAATGACTATAGATAATTATAGTTATTAGCAAGACATCATGTTTTTTGAAAACTAATTCACATGCTCATAGGTTAGTTTGATAGGTTGTAAGTCTAATTATAGAAATGATAAATATTGCACCTTAGAAGATTTATTTAGAATTCAGAGGAAATGTTAAGGTACATTGGTAATTGATGCATTTGCATTATCCTTTATATTATCCAAAATCTTAAAAGTATGATATTGTATATTGTAAAGGATAATCCATAGACATCACACATAGTTAAAAGACTTTTGGTGTTTTAAAATTCTATGATGTACAAAAAATATAATAGTACAAGTATAATCCCTTAAAAACTCATATATGTATAAGTTGTTTAAGGATCATGTACATGTAGAAAGCGGATCATCTATGTAGGATGAAATTTTGCACAAACTTGTAACTCTATTAGGTTTTTTTGCAATTTTTACTACTATTATAGTTTGATTATGCGAATACAAAGGCATGTTCTTTTTAGCTTTGAATTATTCTCTATAAGATCAAATTTTGACTTGTGTATGAATTGTGAATCATTATTATTCAAAGTTATCATTATTTTCTCATTTTGCTAGGCTTTTCTCAATCTTACATATGTGATATAGGATCATTTATGTTTAATTATACTATAACTTATTTTTAACTTATTTTATCCTAGAGCTTTTGAAGTCTTCTTTACAAGAATGTGCATCATATGCATTTATACTATATGATGCATGAAATGGTAGAATACACAAACTAATGAGTTGTCTCTTCTATATCTAATGCCAAGTATTGTGATGTATGATAATGTTATAATTGATTTGTTTTAGTGTGCATTGTGGTAATACTAGCATCATTAGACAATTGAACTTTTGTGACTAATAATAATAACTATACATCACTGGTGGTATAAAAAAAAAATGTCGACCATACTACTACAACGAGGGATAACATTTCATAAAATTATAAGGTACGTAGCAATTAAAGCTTTTCATGTAGTTTACTTCTTGGCACCCAAGTTTAGTTTTAGTCTTAAGACTTATTCAACAGTATAGAAATCAAACGTAAATTGTTAATTTATATTTATTAAATACTTTGACCCATAAAGGGAAGATTAATACGTTGGTATGATTAAGTTGGTAGAATATGATTCTCTATTCTATAAAGTAATTAGTAAAGTTTTAACATTTTAACCAATTTGAGCAGTAGATGATGTGCTTTGTATGGAAAACCATGCCATCAAGAGCTGAAGCTATTCGTTCCATGCATTGAAAGCTGTGTCATGTTCATAAACAATGCCACCAATAACTTAACTTTCATTGCATGTTTACTTATTTATTTCCATTCGCTAAGTATTTACTCTATGTTAACTACATCTTTCACAAATGATTAGTTGATAATTTTCTTATTTGCGATTTAATCAAACCACATAAGGCATGGTGTCATTAATCTCCCCTAAGTGATTATTGAAGAAACTTTACTAAAATTAAAAATATGCCAACGTTTTACAAATAAACGTATGCAAATAATTGAAAAGAACTAAAACACAAATAAAACAAAATTTAGTATTAACACATAGCAAAAAAACATCTCTTAAAAGAGAGCTCAACTTGTTTCACATGTAGTATACTATAGGAATAAAATTTTCATTCTAGTATGATATTTAAAAGCTTTCTTCATAGCCTGAGTGTGGGATTTCTTTGTGTTTTTTACAATCCTACGCACAATTCCAAACTAAACTTAAATCCATAACTATTAGATTTAAGGTAAAGTAATTAACCAATAATCTCTTTATACATCTTAGCATCAATGCTAATAAACCATTTTGGGAAGGGTTTTTCAAACACCACAATGACAAAATTTTACTAGATTATGTTTGAATGTTATTTGCAGACACTCCCAACGTCTGCTAAAAGCATTTCTAAACATCATAATTATTGAGGAAAAAGGTTGAATTAGATTAAATATGTTTTATAAAAGAGTAGAATTTTTTATTCAAATTCACTTGTTCAAGTAATTGGAAGAATTTAAATCTATTATTTTATTTCCACATAAGTTATCATAAGCCTTAGTTCAGATGAAATTTCTCAGATATTGGAGAGAGCAAATGTGTTGTTGCATGTTACTGTCACCTAACAATTCTGCTTTATGTGTGAAGGTATATAGCTTAAGCATTCCACACAATGTAAGGTAATTATACACCATTATATATTGCTTGCAAATTTTAGGGTATTATCAAATGTGGCTTTCAAGAAATTTTCTTGCATTGAGGTTGAATTAAATAACAATTATCATAGTTTGCATGTAAGCACAATCATTCTTGTTGCATTGTTCTTTATAGCTAACCAATTTTCCTTAACCAGTTTCCTTATTATCTTCCAAGAAGTTCAATTAAAGCAAAAGAAGTTGTTAGGACTTTTTTGAGAAGTTTTTCAATGGAAATTTCAAACTATTTTTAGGGACATTTGGGACGTTTCTAGAGGAATTTTTTTAGCCATTCCTAAAAAATTTAAGGTTTGTTTCTGTAGATCTAACACCATGAAGAAGTTAGTTGTTATCGAATTCAGTGCACTCTTAATGAGTATTAGCTTGCTACCATTTGTTAGCCACTAACTATTCCAACCATTTAATTTTTTGGTAATCATCAAAAAACACTTTGGAGGTTAACGATAGTGCACTCCATTTCTCTAGGATCAGCAAATTCAAATTTACCTTATGATCTATTACTTTTCCTAAAATATTTTAGTTTTATTTTCTTATGTTATTATTTTACACTAAATTTCTTTTGTGTGACCTCTACATTAGTTTCACTTGGCTAGAGTATTGTGACAAAATTTAACATTCCTTAAATTTAGTATATATTTATTCAAAATTGAAACAATAATTTCTTTAATTTTTTGCCATTTAATTTGGTAGTTCATAATAGTTGTAATCAATGATTTATTTAGATGTAACAAACAACATTGAGCTCATCCTAATAAGCTCTATATAATTAAAAAAAAATTTTGTATTTTTTTCTTAAATATTTAATTTTCTAAGATTTTTTCAAGCTAATCAAGACATTTTTATCTGTGCCTAATTTTTTGTGTGTGGATGTTTCACTCAATCGTCTTAATATCATATAATACAAATTCCTTATAAACTTTATCTCATTTCTCAGAAATACATCCTTTGCTTTGGTTATATTACTAAGTAAATTTACTATTTTCCTATATAATTCTTTAATTGTAAAATTATTTATGAATTGAAAAGCCTCATACAACTTGTCAAAACATTAAAAAGGTTATCCTTAAATAAAATTTTTTTTAAATAGAGAGGGCATGTCTAAATGAGTCTAACAATATTTGTTTTATCTCAATGAAACCATGTTCGGAATTTGTGCAAATTACCATATGACCATGTGTAATTGATAACAATTTATTATTTTAATATTAAGTAAATATAGAATCAATCTAGAATGAGTTAATTTGAAATATTGTTGTAAGTCAAAATAAAAATAATCAAAATATCACATTAGACATTTGGATTTTTAACTGATTGGTGATCGATCATGTTACACTTGACCTCTTTAGTATCTTCAAATGCAACTTTCTCATGTAATTTATTTCATTTCTTAAAATTTTTTCTTTGATCTCATTTGAGACATAATCAAAACAACTCTTAATGACATCTAATAAAAAAAAACAAATATAGTTGGATTGACCTTGATTAGCTTTATGCAATTAAATAATGATTTTTACACTTCTAAATTTTTTACATTTGTGGATTTTCTCTGAGTTTATTAAAGATATCATTTCTTCTTCAATTTCATGATTAACGTTGTGACACTCAATCTCAATAGTATCCTAGAAAGCCACTTTAAAGCACAGGTTTTTTTATTTCTTCAAATTATTTGCTTTAATTTGGTATTATTATAATGAATATCTAATTCTCCTCTTGTGTTATAGGTACATCACTTTGATTTACTAATATATCATTACTTTAATTATTCCAATTCCTAGTTTAACATATATTTATTTATTATTAAACTTTTTTATTATTAATGTTTATTTAATTTTGAAATTTGGTTTAAATCAAAATGAGGCTTGGCCAAGGCTAAGCAAACATTGTAAGACTTGTCGTAATGAGTTTTGTTCAATTAAATATTCATTTTTTATATTTTAAAATATTTTTTTTTCTAAAGTTAGCACACCCTTTTGCTTTATATTTTAATTCATGCTTAATTAGATCTTTAAGGATACTACATAGTGTCCATTATTCTAGGATTATAATTTTGCAAGACAATTTATCTTAAAAATTTAAATTTTTTTCTTTGATTCAGTTATAATATTATTTAAGTACAGTTTGTCTCTCGTGTGACCTCTACGTCATTTTTTAATTTATTATTTTGTATTGCTTAAATTTACCTCTTTTCAACTTTAATATATTTTACTTAATATTTTAATAATATTTATTATTATTCATACTTATTGATAAACATCATTTCACACATTTAAAGCAACTATATTGAGTTAAATATTAATTTTTATTGTTTTATAAATTTTATTTTTTATAATTCTAGCATTTTGCAGGAGATAATTAGATTTATACCAGATTTGATGATTTAGAAAGTCACATGATCTCTTTAGCATCTTGAAGTCCAACTTTCCTTTGTAATTTATCTCATTTCTATACATTTTTTTCGTTGATTTGGATATATTACTAAATAACTCCAAATCTCTTTGTGTGACCTTCACATTATGTTGATTTATTTATGTTGTATTACTACAATATAATTTACTTTAGCTTATGTCTATATTTGCATAATATTAAAAAATAATTTATTTTATTTATAAAAATGAAACTTTACCTTTACACTCAACATACTAAGCATCTTAAAACTCAACTTTCTCATAAAAATTAGTCTCTTTTTCTAAAATGTTTTGCAGTAATTAGGTTTTATTACTATATAACTCTAAGTTTTGAGCTATGTGAAATTCACAACACTTTTATTTAGTTATGCCACTAAACTTTAACTTTACACATTTTAGCTTTTCATATATATATATATATATTTATATATTATATATATATATATATATATATATATATATATATATATATATATATATATATATATATATATATATATATATATATATATATATATATATAATGTTTAAATAATAATTTATCAATATTCAATTATATATTTTGTAAATTTTCTTTTTTGATGGTTTTGGCATGTTTTGCAACACAATTCTATTACTGGTTGATTTTAGAATCTAAGATGCTACACTTGGTCAACTTACTATCTTAGAATAAAATTTTCACATACAATTTATCTTCTTTTTCATATTTTTTAACTTCTTTTGGGAATATTACTTTGCAAATGAGAACACTTACGTCACCATTTCGATTTTGTTTTATTACATTTATTCTACTTATCTCTTTTTAAGTTAAATATATGTTTTCCTAAAAATGAAATTAAACTTTATTATTATCTACACTTATATAGTTTTGTATTTTATAGCGATTTCAATCAAGGGCTAATTTAGAGGAAACAAACACAATTGGACTTCTCTAGACGAGCTTTATATAATTAAATAAACATGTGCGTAATTTACAAATTTTTTTTCAATACTTTTTGCATGATTTACTATACATTTTTAATTTATTCCTTATTTAACATTCGAAGATTTAACACTCAATCTCTTCAAGATCTTAGCATGTAGGTTTTTTATTTTTCTTATTTAAAAAGTTTTTTATTTTGCTTTGTTATATTACTATGTAACTTTAAATCACCTCTCATTTAATTTTTTCAACACTTAGAATTGGTTTTTATTACACTGCATTAATTTAACTCATTTCAACTTGAACATCTTTTTCCATAATATTAGGATAACAATTTTTTATTATTTGTGCTTATTTGCATTTGTAATTTATTGTGACTCCAAACATAAGGTTGTCAAAATAAGGCAAATATCATTTGCATTCACTAGATAGCCTCTATCCAACTAAATAATAATTTTTAAATTATTAAATATCTTATTTTAGTTTACTACATTTTATAATAGACATTTTTATTCATATATTATTTGATGGACTAGGATGCTACACATGATCTCCTTTCCATCTTTAAAATAAATTACCCTTATAATTTATCTCATTTCTTCACATTTTTTAAATTTGATTTGTTTATATTACTATGAACCTAAAGATCTTGTATGATTTTACATCACATCATATTAGATATATCATATTACTTCATGCAATCCAATTTTGGCCCCAATTTTTTACTTATTATAAAAATAATAATTTATTATTATTTATGCATATTTACTCTACTATTTCTTACTATTTAAAAATTTGTTACATATAGGTCAAACAAATGTTACCAGTCTCATCTTGATGACCTATTAATAATTAAATATTTATTTATGTGTTGTTATTTATGTTTTCCTTTATTTTGGTAGGCTTTATAAAAAATTTTGATATATATCTGATTTGATGATTGAGGATGTTATACTAAATTTCCTGATATATTAGAATGCAAGTTTCCAATATATTTTATCTTATTTCTTCAAATTTTTTCTTTCATTTTTTTAAATTACCAAGTAACTTTAAGTCTTTCTTATGCAACTTTTATATTATATTAATTTTGTTATATTAAACTATTTAAATTTATCTTATCAAAAATTGAAGGTATATAACCTTAAAATTAAAATTAATTTATCTTCTTATTTTCTTTTTTTAGGTAAATTTAAAAAATTTCAAACAAAATAAGATCGAGATAAAACAAATACCATTTAATAGCTCTAACCATGCTCATATAATAAAGTATTTAATTCCTTATTTTTTAGATTTTGGGTTTTTTGTGTACTAAATTTTTTTTAGAAATTTCTATTCATATCAGACCTCATGGTCGATGATGTTACACATCGACTGCTGGGTATCCTGGGCAGCATTTTTCTCAGTTACATTTTCTCATTTTTTCCATATTTATTTCTTTGATTTTGTTACGTTAGTATATAAATCTATATGTCCCCCAATTTGACCGTTGCATTTCTTTAACATTGTTATATTATATTACTTTAATTTATAATATTTTAATTTAAACAAATCTTCAATTATTTAAAAATAATAACACATAATTTTCTAAACTTATTTAATTTGTTAGTTTCAATAATTCTATTAAATATTACTTTATAAAATTATCAAATTTTCATTTTTTTTGGGCCCTTATAGGCTTTATGAGAAATTTTTATTTGTACCTAATTTATAAAACTATGAGGTTACACTTGATCTCTTTAATGCCTTGGAATGCATATTTTTTTCTTCAATTTATCTTATTTTTTTTAAAATTTTTTATTTTAATATACTGTTATGTTAAGTCTAAACCCTTGCTCATGTGAATCTTACATTGCCTTTATTTAGTTATACTATATTTGATCTATTTAATGATTTTAAATTTTAATATCGACTTAGTTAATATTAAAATAATACATTATAATTAATTGTGTCTATTTACTTCAATAATTCATTGTAATTCCAAATAAGGATTGAACAAGATTAAATAAATATTGTTTGAGACATTATGAAGTGCTTTATGTGATTAAATGTTGATTTCTAAATATTTCAACATTTATTTTTCCAAGGTGTTGATATGCTTTGTGAAAGATTTAGATTCATTCTTGATTTGTTCATTGTAGCTGTTGTAATGGGTCTTCTTCTGTTCTTGGATTGCAACTTTCTCATATAATTAATTTCATTTTTTAAAACATTTTTATTTAGTTTTTTACTATATTACTTCAATTTATCTAATTAGACTTTTAATAAATATTTTCTTAATATTAAGATAAAAATTTAATATTACATATACTTATTTATTTTTGTGTTTTAAAGTAATTAAAAATTACTTCTTATTGAGTTAAAATAAGCATTATTGACTTTCCTCAGTGAGCATTACTCAATAACATATTAATTTTTTTTTTATAATTTTTATTTTCTAAGTATCAACCATTTGTTACAAGAACTTTTTAATCATAACATATTTGACGATTCTGGATACCAAGCAAGATCTCTTAAGCATGTTGTAATGAAATATTTTAACTTAGTTTATCTCATTTCTTTAACTTTTTTTTTATTTCAATTGGTTATTTTATTTTGTAACAATACATTTCCTCTCATGTTACCTTACATTATCTTTTTTTGGTTATTTTATGTTTCATTCGTTTGTCCCATTTAAGCATTAACATGTATTTACTTAAAATTAAAATTATAAATTATTATTATTTATCTTTATTGAATTTAGTAATTTGTAATAATTAAAAATTACGTTTGAACAATAAGAACTATATCTCATTAGACTCATCTTGATGTGCTCTATACAATTAAATGTTTATTTCAATATTTTTAAATATTTTATTATTAAGTATTCTTTGGTGCATATTATAAGACATTTCCTTGGTACATGATTTGATGTTTGAGGACCTTAAAAATATTCTCCTCAATATAATATAAAGTAAATTTTCTATATAATTTTCTCTTTAAAAAAAGTTTGCTTTCTTTGTTTTCTTATTATATTACTCTGAATCGCTTCCTATGTGATAATTATTGTTCTTTGATCTATTTATCTTATGTTTGTTAAATTTAATAATTTTTGTTTAACAAATATTTTAAAAATATTAAATTATAATAGTGTTGTTATTTATCCAAGTGTACTTTTGCACTTCATAGTAATTTAAAATGAGGTCTAGTCAAGATAAAACAATTAATAATGGAATTGGCATAACGAATGCTATCTAAGTAAATATTAATGTTTATATTTTTAAATATTTATTTTCTTATGGTTGGGCAAGATTTATCAGATTTTTTTTTCATACTTGATTTGATGACTAAGGATGTTATATTCAATCTCCATAGTATCTTTTAATATAGCTTTCTCATATAATATATGCCACTTTTAAATTTTTTATTTGATTTTTTAATTTTACTATATAAATATACATTTTCTATCTTGTAATCTTCATATGGTAATTATTTTATCTTACTAATATTGCTCCAATTTACATTATTCTCCTTTTTTATATATTTATGTAATATTTAAAAAACAACTTGTTATTTTAATATTAAGAAAAGTGTTTATAGTCATGTAAATAGGCTTCATCTAATTAATTATTTATTGTTAACATCATAAATATTTTATATTATAGGGTTTTTCACTCTTTATGAGTTTCTGCAAAATTTGACTATAATGGAAATTGGACTTGATCTCATTAACACATTTGAATACAATTTTTGCATGTAATTTGTTTTATTTCTTAAATTTTTACTTTGATTTGCATATATTTCTTTATATGTCTAAATCTCTTTCCTAATGAACTTCCCATCATTTTGATATTATCATATTATATTGACTTAATATATCTTAATTTAATATAGATGTGCATTTTTTAAATATTTAAGTAATTTTTTATTATTAATTATTCCTATTTACTTTTTTTAGTTAATAATAATTTTTGACGAGGTCCAATCAATTAAAAAGAAATATGGTTGTACCCATTTCAGCTAGTACATCCATTTAAATTTTTATTTTAAAAATTTTCAAATTTTTTCTTTATAAGTTTTAGTATGTTTACATTCTATCTCATTAGTATATTAGAATTCAACTTTTCTAAACACTTTATCTCATTTCATCAAAATTTTTTGCCTTAATTTAGTTATATTATGATGAAACTATAAATATATTCTCATATGACCCTTAAATCTACTTTATCTAGTTATATAAAATAGCTTCTATTTATGGGATTTCAATTTTAATATATAATTTCTTAATATTAAAATATAAGTTTTTATGGTTAGTTACTTTGGTAAATCATAGTATTACAGATGAGGTTTGTTCTTGATGAAATAAACCTCGTTGCACTTGTCTTGGTGACCATTGTGTAATTAAATATTTATTTTTGTTGTTCTATTATTTTTATTTTTTACGGTTTTTAATGCTTTTATTGCTACCTTTTTTGACGATCAATGATGTTACACTTAATATCTTTAGTATCATGAAATAAACTTTCTTAAACAATTTATTCTACCATTTGTAATTTTTTATTTTGACTTAGTTATACTATTTTGCAACACTAAATTACCTCTTATATAATTTCTAAATAGTTTCTATTTTGTTTTATTTCATTGCTTTATTTTATGTCATTAAATTTGAAGATATATTTAATAAATGCAATAAATATTTATTATTATTTGCAATTATTTACATTAGAAAATAATTTTAATTCAAAATAACTTCTAACTGAGGTGAAATAAACATCTTTAGGCTAGTATCTATGTGCTGTATCAAATTTAAAATTTGATTCTATAACTTTTGATGTCTTACATTTTATAATTTTTGCATATCTTTTAGATTTTTGATTCGTATGTGATATCATGATCGAGAATGTTACACTTTATTTCCATAGTATCAGGGAATATACTTTTTAGTGTAAGCTCTTTCATTTGTTTAACTATTTAACTTATATTTTGTTATATCACTATTAAACTTTTTATTCATTATTACTATGCTTATATCACTTTTATTTTATTTTATTACAATGTTTTAATTAACATTATTTTTGCTTTAAAATATATTTACTAAACATTAATACAATACAATATTTTTATGTATGACTTTTTATTTTAGTAATTTGTTGTAGTTCCAAAGAATTTCTAAATGAGACAAAATAATCTTCATTGAACTAATTTTTATTTTCTCCATTCAATTAAATACTTTTTCAATATTTTATAACATTTATTTTCAAAGATGATTTCACTTTTTATAAAATATTTTGATTCATACATTATTTTAAAATTGACAATGTCATATATGATCTTCTTATTTTATTGGAATTCAACTTTGAAATATAATTTGTCACTTTTCTTCAAACCATTCTGCCAAATTTGCTTATATCGCTATTTTACTCGAAACCTTTTCATGTGATACCTTTGAATTGTCTTTATTTTGTTATTTTGTATAGCTCCACATTAAGTCATTGTAGTATTAATATATATTTACTTAATATGAAGACATAAAAAAATAACTAGACTTTTCTCAAATGAGATCCAATAAAGGCAAAAAAATATCACTAGACTTTTCTTAATGATCAATGTCAAGTTTAATAACCATTTCCATATATTTAAATAACTCAAGTAATACCATTTGATATGCATTATAAGCAATTTTAAATTGTTTTCGTTACTATGTGACTCTAAATCTTCACTCATATCACATTTACATTATTGTTTTGGTTGCACTAAATTATTTTAATGCATCTCATTCTAATATAACATACATTAATTTGATGTAAAAGCAATAATTTATTATTATTATTGCTTAATTAGTTTGACAATTTATGATAACCCCAAAGGACATCCAATCAAAACAAGACCAACTTCATTGGACTCCTCTCGATGAGCTCTATCCTATTAACTTTATACTTTAGCATTTGTAAACATTTTATTTTTTTTGTAGAAACACTTTATGAGACATTTTGATTCATAATAGATTTGATAATTGTTGATGTTATACATAATCTCCTTAGTGCCTAAGAAAGAAACTTCTGAGCATAATTTATCTCATTTCATTAGATTTTAAGCTTTCATTTAGTTACATTAATATGAAAATCCAACTCTACCTTGAAGCTACATTTACATGTCCATGATTTTGTAATTTAATATTAAAATAATTATGTATTTATATTTATGACTATAGTTTTTGATAATTAGCAATAATTCCAAACAAGGTCTGATTGAGATGAAACAAATGCCTTTTTTGACTCCTCTAAACAAATAATATCAAATAAAATATCTATAATTTTATTATTAAATTTTTATTTTCTAAGGCTTTGGCATAAGAGACATTTTGAATCATGCTTTTTTTATGATCAATGATGTTATACTTAACTTTCTTAGCATTATGGAATTCAAATTTTAAGCAAAATCTATCTCATTTGTTTAATGTTATGCTTTGATTTTGTTATATTGCTAAGCAACTATAATTCTCCTCATGTTTTCATAACATCGCTTTGATTTTGATATATTACATTGATTTAATTAATATTATTTCAATTTGAACATATGATTAATGTTAAATGAAAACAATATTATTAGTTATGCTTATTTATTTTTTGAAATTGGTAATAATTGTAATTAACATCCTATCAAGATAAAAATTGTTATTAAATTCATCTTGAGCAATATTCAGTGAAATACTATTTTTTTATAAATTTGTTTGAAACTTTTTGACATACTTTATAAGATATTTTGATTCATATCTAATTTGATGATCCACAATGTTACTCTCAGTCTCTTTAATATTATATAATTCAAGTTTTTCTATACTATTTATCTCATTTCTTGAGATTTTTAGCCTCAATTTGGTTATAATGCTATGATACAATTTATCTAATTAAACTTTAATATATATATATATATATATATATATATATGCAATAATGAATTATATTTTTTAATCCTATTTAATTTGTTAATTTGTATTAATTCCAATCAACATCCGATCGATATGAAAAGAACACCATTCAAATTGTCTCAATGAGCTATATACATTTAAATAGTTATTTCTTTACTTTTTCATTATTTCATTTTTTTAATTGTTTTGGTATACTTTTTAAGGCACTTTGATTTGCACCTAATTTGTTTATCGAGGATACATTGCTCGATCTCATTTGTGATCCAACATACAACATTGTGATATAATTTATCTATTTTAATATAACTCTAAATTTAATTTCATGTTGCCTTTAAATTACCTTTACGTTTTTGAATTTTCTTACTTCAATATGTCTTTTTGAGCTTTACCAAATATTTAATCTTTTTAAAAATAATAATTCATTATTTTTTAGCTCATTCACTTTCATAAATTGTAATAATGCAAAATGAGTTCTGAGCAAGATGACACAAATGTTGTTGGACTTGGGCGAACGAGCTCTATTCAATGATGTGTTAATTTCTATTTTTGTTAAAATTTTTCTCTTAAGAGCCTTGAGAAATTTTGTGAGAAATTTTGATTGATACTTAATTTGATAAACAATGGTGCCACATTCAATCTCTTTTGTTTCTTTAAATGCAACTTCCACATAGTTTAATTCCTTTATTCATTTTTTTCTTTTTTTGTTTAGCTATATAAATGACTCTAAATCAACTTTCATATAACCTTTACATCATTTTGAAATGCTAATATTAGAATATTTCAAATAATTATATTTAAATTTTAATATATCAATGTATATATAACATAATATTAAATTTTTTTTTATTTATGCTATTTTTTTTAATTTATAGTAATTCAAAAAATCTAATTAAGATGAAAAAAATGTCATTAGAGTCACCTTTATGAGCTATAACAAATGAAATATTCATTTTAAAATTTTAAAATTTCTTATTTTTAAAGGATTTGGTATATTTTAAGAGACATTTCTATTTATACCTATTTTCATGGTCAAGATTATTATATTTGACCACCTAAGTATCTTGAAACTAAACTTTTGTGTTTCATATTATGTCTAACTTTTCACTTCGATTTAGTTACATTACTAAGTAACACTAATTTTTGCCTCTTATTACCAATACAACTTTCTTATTCAGTTATACAACATTACTTTACATATTTTATTTCAACTTTAATATATATTTGGTTAGTAAGAAAATAATGATTTATTATTATTTATGCATACTTTATTTGTTAATACAATATTATTACAAATAAGGTCCAGGCGAGTTGAAACGTACACCAAAAGAGATAATAGAGCTAAATAAAATAAGTCTCATGTTTTATCTTTAAATTTTTTTAATAAGGTTTTGTAATCCTTGTGAGACATTCCAATTTGTTTCTCATATTACTATTAAGGAAGTTACATTTAATCTACCTAACATTGAGCAATGTAAACTTTGAGCATAATTTATCTCAATTTTTAAACTTTTCAAGTTTTATTTGGTTATATTATTAGGAAACTCAAATTTTACTCCCATGTAACCTTTACATCCACTTAATTTTGATATGCCACTTTGCCTTAGTTATTCACATTTTAACATTCATGGGACTCGTCTTAATGAGAAATGTGCAATTAAATATTCACTCTTTTGTTTCTTTTATTTATTTTTTATTTTCTATGGATTTGGAACATTTTATGAGGCATTGTAATTCATACCCAATTTGATAATTAAAGACGTTACATTGATCTCCTTAGCATCGATATATTAAATTCTAAATCAGAGAAATTATGGTAATACAATAGAGTAAAATCAAAGAGATTTAAAGGGAAAACTTTAAGAGATGTAGAGTTATTATAAATTTAACCAAATTAAAGTAAAAAATTTCAAAAAAAAGTGATAAATTGTAAAGGAAAGCCAATTTTTGAGATACTATTAAAATTTAGTGTAAAGTTCTGGATCATTAGAATTTGGGTTAAAACTAGCTTCCTTAAAAGAACAAAAAATTGCAAGAATATAAAAAGTTAAAAAATATAAAAAAACATTCACAAGATGGTGATCATTTATACTAGTCCAATGATGCATGTGCCATCTTCATCAGTCATTATTTAGAATAACTAAGAATTATAAAATTAATTAAAAGTAGAAAGATATATAATTTTTTTAATATTAAGTTAATATTTTTAAACAATAAATTAGATAAATGGAGACCATTTCATATAACCAAATCAATGTGATGCAAAGGACAAATGAATGGAGAATTACAGTTTTGTTAAAATGTATACAAATCAAAGCTTAACATTTGAATCAATGTGATAAATTTTATTGGATTATTGCTTTCCAAGTTACAAAAATGGTTGAGTGTAACCTCTTTAATCTCTAAATATTATGCAAATCAAAATATGTCAAAAAATCATGCCAAACTCAAACAAAAAAATAGTTAAAATTATAAAAACAATAATATTTTATTGGATACAACAAACTAAGAAAAGTTTAATGACAATTATTTTATCAAAAATAAAACTTGCTTCGAATTACTAATAATTACAAATTTAAAAAAAAATAATAGTAAATTACTGTTTAAATATTAAGAAAATACATTTTAAAAATAATGAGAGAAATTAAAGCTATGTTACACAACCAAATAAAAGTGATGTAATGATCACACGAGAAGAGGATTATATCTTCAATATATTATAACCAAATATAAGAAAAATGTTTTAAAAAAATGAGATTAATTGTACATGAAATTTGAATTCCAAAACGCTAAAAAGATCTTTTGTAGTGTCCTTGATCATCAAATCAAGTACAAAATGAAACAATTTATAAAGCATACAAATATCAAAGAAACAAAAAATGTTTAAAAATATTAAAATGACTATTTAATTTCATAATTCTCATCGAGTCAAGTCAAACTATGTTTTTTGTCAATATTTTGACTCCTTGCAATATTTTGGGAAGTACCAATTTAAATTAGATAAAATAAATGTCTGTTATTATTTTAATCTTAATTTAACATATCTTAAAGCTAAAATGAGATAAATTGAAGCATTCTAATATACAAAAATCAAGGAGTGGTCAAGGTCACATGAGAGAAGATTTGGAGTTACATTACAATAATGAAAATAAAAGGAAAAAATTGAAGCTTTTACAAAAATACTATGTGAAATTTTTTTTGTCAAGATCTTAAGGAGGTCGAGCATAACATGCTGGATCATCAAATTTCTTTCCATTGAAATGTCTCATATACTTTCCAATACAAAAGAAAAAATATTTAAAAATATACAAATAAATATTTAATCAGATGTAACATATCAAGGTGAATCCAACAATGTCTGTTTCATATCCATTGGACCCTAGTTTGAAACTACCACCAATTCCCAAATCAATTAAACATAAAAACACAAATTACTAATTTTACACTAACTTAACACTATTTAAAGCATAATTGGTATGAGTTGAAGCAATGTAATAAAACTAAATTAAAGTAGTGTGAATGTCATACGAGAGGACAAGTACAATTTCATAATAGCCTATGGAAATCAAAGTAAAGAAATTGAGGGTATTAGCCAAAGTGTATTGAAAACTTGTTTTCCATGACATTAAGGAGATTAAATATAACATTACATATCATGAAAAACTTATGAATCATAATGCCTAATAAAGGGACCTATAACTCTATAAACTAAAATATTTTAAAATATAAAAATGAACAAATAACACATTAGAGCTCGTTAAGAAGTGTTATACAATGTTCACCTCATCTACATCAAACATCAATTTAAATTAGTATCAATTACACATGTAAATAAGGACAAATATCAAAAAATTCTTATTCTAATATAAAGTTAAGAAATATTGAAGCTAAAAAAGGTAATTTAAAAAATTAATAAAATAAATTAAAAGTGAAAATGTTAAAGAAATGTGATGAGTTATGTGTCAAAGTTGTATTACAAGAAACCTTGAAGAACAAGTGTAACATCATTCATTATCAAATCTGGTATGAACCAAAATGTCTCATTAATTATCCAAAATCTTCAAGAAAAATTTATTGAATATAAAAATGAACATTTTATTTATTGGAGCTCACTAGGATGAGTCCTTCTATGTTTGTTTCAACTATATCAAACATTTAGAAAAACTACAAATTATTGAAGTAAATAAGCAAAAATAATAATAAATAACCAATTCAAAATAACTAGATTAAATTATAGATGAAATGAGGTAAATTGAAGCAATGTTATATAACAAAATCAAAGTGACGTAGAGATCCAATGATAGGAATAGATTTTTAAAGAAATGTATCCAAATCAAAGCTAAAAATTTGATGAAATGAGACAAATTGTATATGAAACATGCATTTCAACATAATAAGAAGATTGAATGTAACATGCACCATCATCAAATCAAGATTAATCAAAATATCTTGTAAAGCCAATAGAATACAAGAAAAAAGAAATTGAAAAAATATAGATTAATATGTAATTATTTAAAGCCCAAAGATTGGTCCAAATACTTTTTTTAACTAGATCAAACATTCTTTACAATATTGTGAATTACCATAGTAAATAATATAAATAATAATAAAGTATTATTTCTTCTGAAAGTAAGCATGTACTAAAAGATTAATGAGATTAATCAAAGCAACAAAATAGAACAAAATCGAGGCATTATATGGGTCACATGACATGTAAATTAAGGGACCAAATGAAAACAATAAGTTAAAAAATGAGTTCCATTGTGTTAGATATTTGTATTTTTTTATTACTAAAGAAACTGAGCATAATATCATTTATCATCAAATCAGGTGGGAAATGAATTTTCTTATATATTATATTAAAATTAGAAAACATAATATTTAAAAATATGAAAATGAAACTTAAATTAAATAAATCTCAAAGAGACAAGTCAAATGATATTTATTATAACTTTTGACATCAATTGAAATTACTACAAATTTTAAAAAAGAGTAAATAATAAAAAAATATTATTTTAATATTTAAAAGTTGTTATTAAAGAAGAAATGCAATAATTATAGGCAATGTAATGAAACTAAATAAAAGTTATGTAAAGGATAACAGAGAGGAGAATTAGAGTTTTATAGTAATATAACTAAACAGAGATAAAAAAAATTTAGAAAGATTTGATACGAAGTATAAGAATAACAGTAACAAAGATAATAAGAAGATCAAGTTCAACCTCCTCAATCATGAAATTGGGTAATAAACAAAGTATCTCAAAAACCAAGAAAAAGTCTTCCAAAATAAAATATTTAAAAACACAAAAAAATATCTGACATGATAGAGTTTGTTAAGATGAGACCAACATGTTTTACTACGTGTCGGTAAGACCATTGGAATTACTACGACTTTCCTATGTAAAAAAATTAATTATTGCTTTATTATTGACTAAATTAATATAACAAAAAAAGGTTAAAAATTCAAATAAAGTAACATTTTTTATCATCAAATAAAGTAAGAAAATGCCTCCCAAAGCACACTAAATCCCTACAAAAAAATATAGAAATGAAAATTTATTTGAATGAGCCCATCAAGATTAGCCTAAAGACCTTTGGTTATAATTAGGAAGAGCTCATTAAAATGAGCCCAATGGCATTTTCCTTCTTCATTTTGAAATTTTTTAGGAATTATCACAAATCACATAAGTAAAAAAACATAAACATTAACAAATTATTATTTAAATATTAAGTAAATAAATTTTAAAACTAAAATAAGGAAAATTGAAGTAATATAATATATCCAAGTAAAATAAAATAATTTGCAACAATGTGATAAATAGTGTAAAAATCTTAAAAAATAAAATTTGGCAAAAAACATATAAAACTTAATCTATGATTTAGTAAAGATCATCGATACAAGTATATCAATGCTTCTTTCATCTCAATCAATCTTCATTTGTAAAAACTCTTAATTACTACAGAAAATAAGCATAAATTATTATAAATTAATATTTTAAAATCGAACCACTTATTGTTAAAGATAAAATATGGTAACATAAAGCAAAGTTATGTAAGAAATCAAAAGCAATGTAAGGTCACACAAAAGTAGAAGTAAGAAGTTATGGCAATATATATGCAAATCAATGCAAAACATTTCAAGAAAAGAAATAAACTATATAGGAAAGTTGCATTACAAGATCTTTAGTAGATCAAGTGGAACATTTTTTTATTATCAAATATGCTATGCATAAAAACATCTTATAAACAACGCAACAATCTTAGGAAAAAAAAATTCTAAAAATATATGATATGATTATTTAATTAGATAAACCATGTAGAGACACGTGCAACGATGCTTTTTTATTTTTAATCTAACCTTAGATTGAAAAAATCAAAATTATAAAAGTAAATAATATAAAGAATATTATTTTTTTAAATATTAAGTTATTATTCATTAAAGTAAAAAATGAAATAAATTTAAACAATACAATATAACAAAATAAAAGTGAAGTTACAAAAGAAAAGATTTAGAGTTGTATCAAAATGAAAATAATTAAAGCAAGAAATATTTTATAATGCTAAACTAATTAATTAATTGGATACAGCTTGTCCAATTGAGTACAACATTGCTTGTTTGTTCTCAATATGACCACATCAGGAATAAGTTTTATTTTATAATGTAAATAACTATATATAAATAAAATTATTATTTTAATATCAATTAAATATATTTCTAATCTATAAATAAATAAATTTAACAATTGTAATATTACTAAATAAAAAAAGCAAGAAAGGTCCCCTTGGAAAATATTTAGAGTAATTGCACAAATTGCGTGGGAAATTTATAGTACAAGTTAGTTATGTTATTGAGAGTAATATCGTCAATCATCAAATATGTAGTGAATCGAAATTTCTTGTGAAACTCTCAAAAAACTAAAAAAATATAAACAAAAATATTTAATTAGATAGTGCTCACAAGAAAAATTTTAGTAATCCTTGTTTTCTCTTTTTCAGACATCATTTTGAACTTCTATTAATTACCAAATTAACAAAACATTAAAAAATTTATTTTTTTAATATTAAGTGAGTATATATTAAAGAAAAAAATGAGTTCAATTGAACTGCTATATTTCAAGTAAATCAAAGCAATGTAATGGACATATGAGAGGGTAATTAATGTTTCATGATAATATGATGAAAATAAAGTAATGAATTTGAATGAAATGATAAATTGTATGAGAAAGTAGTACTACGAGATTCTTAGAAGTTTGAGTGTAACATCCCTTATTTTTAAATATGGTATAAATAAAAAATATGAATAAATGATCAAAAATTATTCGAAGATAAAATAATTAAATAAAAAATGAATATATAATTAGATAGAACTCATGAAGATGAGTCTAAGAAGGTTTACGTCATTCCCAATTGTGCTCATATGTGCTTATTATGGAAGATTAAAGTAAATAAGTATAATTAAAAATTAACTATTATTTAAATATTAAGGATATATATTTTAAATTAGAAATTAGATAAATAAAATCAATAAATTGTACCCTAATAACAGTGACAAACATTAAAAATCCTAATTAATTGTGTGAGAAAGTTGGAATCGAATGTACTATAACATTTGTTCCATCTAGATTATAGCTCATCTAAAATTACTAGAAATTATTAATGTAAATAAAAAAATAATAATAAGATAATTATTTATATTAAGCAAACATATAAGAAATCTAAAAATTAGTTAAATTGAAACAATGTAAGAAAAATAAATTTATGTCAACAATGGGACCATGATATGAGAATTCGAAATCACAGTAATAAAATTAAAACAAAACAAAATATACGAAGAAATGAGATAAAAGGAGTAGGATAGTTGCATTCCAAGATAGAAAGTGGATCAAGTAAAAAATACAAAGTCATCAAGTCAAGTACGAATTAAAATTTCTCAAAAAATGTACCAAAATATAAGAAAATATAAAAGTTTTAAAATATAAAAATTCTAATTTTTAAGGGATAGAGCTCGTTTAAATGAGTCCAAAGGCATTTGTTTTGTCACAATCAGAACAAGTTTGAAAAACTATGAATTATTAAGGAAATAAGCATAAATATAAATAATTTTTTTTATTATTAAGTAAATTTATTTTAAAACTTAAAAGAGATAAATTCAAAAAATTTAACATAAGTAAATAAAAGCTATTTAAAATTTAAATGATAAAAGATTTAGTATTTCTTAGTAATGCAACAAAATCAAAGTAAAAACTCTAAAGAAATGAGATAAATTGTATGAGAAAATTTTATTATAAGAAGCTAAAGAGATGATGTGAAGCATTCTTCTTGTTCAGATTACATATTAATCAAAGTATTTAGTAAAAAAAATCCAAGATATCAGTAAAAAAATTTTTAAAAAATCTCAAATCAATTTTTAATTAGATAGATCCCATCGAGATTAGTCCAACAATGTCAATTTTATTTTGATCGAGCTCACGTTGAATTATTATCTATTACCAAAATAAATAATAACAGAAATAAAAGCAATATTAAAGCCACATGAGACAAGATTTTTAGTACACAGTAATTTAACAATATCGTAACAAAACATTTCAAAATATTGTGTGAAAAATTGTATTCGTATATGCCAAGGAGATCGAGTGTAACATCCTTTATCATAAAATTAGGTAAAATTTGAATCTCATAAAACATAATAAAATAGAGAAAATAATATTTAAAAATTTGAAATTTATTACATCATTGCATAGAACACATTAACACAAATCATATAGTGATTATTTCATTTTCATCAAACCATATTGGGAATTACTACTAATTACTAATGTAAATAAAAATATACAATAACAAATAATTATTTTAATATCAAGTTAGTATATAAAATAACAATAACAATATAAATTAAAAATCTAATATGGCAAAATGAAAGCAATGTAAGGGTTACAATAGAGTAAACCTAGAGCTTTGTAAGAGTATAACCAAATTAAATTAAACAATTTGCAAAAATTTGACAAAATGTATGAGAAACTTGTATTCCAAAAAACTATAGAGATCAATTATAACATTCTCAATTACCGGATTAGACACAAATTAAATGTCTTGTAATAGAAGCCAAAATGCTAAAAATCATATATTTAAAAGCATCCACAGGCCAAGCATTTCTCCCTTCTTCTCCAAGTCATACATAATCCATACCCACATTCGAGGAGTTTTGGAGTACTCCGTTTCAATAGCCTTCCTACCACAGTTGTGCGTATCCTTCGCCTCCAACGATTTGCCTCCAAGCTCATTGTCTCCTGAGGTTGCAATAATAATTTTCTCTCCACACTTCCCCGTTATCTCCCCATAATTAGTCGTTCTCATTGTACATGCGTGCATAGCCTCCGGGGGGTATGCGTGCTGCTCTGCCCCACAAGGTGGCCAATGTGCTAGTTGGAAAAGCAAACTCGTGGCAATCCCTCATACTCGAATGCCTGGTACATTCATCCAAATTCCTCGTTTAGCCATATGCCTGAAATTAAAGGCTTTGAGAGGTCCATCTGGACGCACACCCAAGCAAAAGAAGATCTACCAATATCGACAGTCCATCCATCGAGGAAGAAGGGCTCCCTAATTGCTTTAGCAATTCTCAGGATGTTCTCCACTTCCCTGTATATCAATGGGAGGCACGGAAGGTGCACCCACATTGGTGCACACATCGTCATTGCGGTATTCGGCCCGAATTCATGTGTCCAAATGTCAAGTCCTTTGGTCTGACCTGCGACTTGCCACCAGCCGCATAACCAGACTTCATTCCTATAATGAATGGAGTCGAAATACAAGCAGAAGCATCTAGATGACAGGTTGAGGATCCATAAATTCTTGTAATGGCCCCATCTCTTCACCAGAACCCGTGCGATGGTGGAGAATGGAGGGTGTTCCCGTATACTCGGCCAACCAAATCGAACTTGTGGAATTCGATATGCTTATAGCATGTTTCTGATGACATAAAGACATCTCCACCCTCGACAAGGTCGGGCATGCCCGCAGCACAATATTTTACATCAATGATTACTAGATGCACAAAAGAAGTTACTCGACTACTTGGGGCGTTTTTGTTTGCTATTAGAGCTTCCCTGAAGCTAATCCTATTTGGATAGGCCTCCAGACCCACAACAGCCCCATGCTCGACGTAAGGGTTCCATCCGGTCACTCTCACCCCGCATGTTCCTCAGCCTTGTGCACTATATTCCCCATCTCCTTCCAATCAGCAATCGTGGTTTGGCCAACATTTTGCCCGCCCCATCCATCACCCGGACTCTGACGTTCGGGTATGATGGCTAGGTCATCCACAGATTCAACCTCCTTCACTAGGCAACACGGTGAGTCAGTAGTTCCAATAGTTTCAATTGATACCTCCATCGCTTCAACTGAAATTTGAGGAGCAAGGAGATTCTTCTTGGCGACCGTCATTTTCCCCTCAAAGGTGGAGTAGAATCATTCTCTCTCCGGTGATTTGCTACCATAAGTCCTCGTCTTTCTGTTGCTCTTCCTCACTTTGTTGCCCGCCCCATCCACACATTTAATGACTTTAGGTTGATTTAATTATGTTTACAATGAAATTATTCCCTAAATTGTTGATAACATGCACTACTTTTTCTTCCAATGCATATCTCTATAGGACAAACTAGGTTTTGTTAAAGGAGGAGAAATAATAAACAATAATCTATTATCTTATGAACTGAATCTTTTGATAACAAAAAAGTTATGTTGCCAAGTTGGACATTAAAAATGCAATTTGTTGGCTTTCATTAGATTTCTTATATAATTCTCTTATAAGATTTAACTTTATGGGGGCAATTCATTAAGTTATTGAAGACATACATGCCAACACATGATTTTTGATAATAAAAATGGTAAGCCAAATGTTTTCTTCAAAGTATCAATGGTCTCAAATAAGAAAATGTAATGTCTGATCTATTATTCATTCTAATAATGAATATCATAAATTAGACATTAAAGAAGCTCATAATTGTGGTAAAGTAGTGCATTATGTTAATGCAAATTATGCACTATAGTTACACATATAAGATATGCAGATGGAATCAAAAAAGTTTATTAAGGCCACCTAAAAACAAAGCCTAATATAAATGGACAACATAACACATTTTAAGAAACATCAGATGCCAAAATTAATGATAACAAACAAAATTTTGCTCATATGAAAAATTGAAATTACAATGAGGAAAAATTAAGGAGACAACATAGTTTTCAAAGTATTAATTTTGCCATTAAACATGATTGGTTGCCTGCTTTCAATTGATAAGAAAATTTTAGCTTACCTTTACCAAATAATAGAAAAAATTAAGAAATTAGCTAGTTGGAAGAAAATGCTCCTTATAAAGATGAGAAGATTAACACTATTGAAGCATGTTTTGACCATAATCCCAATGTATTTGTTAAAGATAATTAATCCTTGTATCCATAAATTGTAGTGTAAAAGATATTGATTGGCTTCATAGGTGGTGACAATAAAGAATTGCATAATTTTTACTAGACTAAAAGAGAAATGATTAGCCATCAAATGAATAAAAAGGGATTGGGCCACAACACAAGTAACAAATATGTTTGTTCAAAAAGAAAAGGGAATAAGTTCGAAATTTAGAAGAAAATAAAAAGTATAAGGAATGTCATTTACAACATACTTAACTATGCAACACATTACATGTGTACCATTGCATTCAAATTGTTGTTGGAATCTTTAGTTTGTAATTAGTCCAAAGAGCAATCTATAACAAAATGTTATTCACAAATCAAGGGAAATGATATAGAAGGATAAATGTTTAGTTCAAATCTACTTTTTATTGTCGCTAATACAAAATTTTGCCTTCCATTTCTAGAGAAATTATGGAATTTTAAGTTTAGCCAATCTAAAAATCTCTTAACTACCCTAAAAAGGATTAATTTCATCCTCTTGTTATAAATTAAAAGAAGGAAAATATAAGGATAAACAAAATACCTACTTTAGGAAGACCCATTCCTAGTTTTGTTGAGATTAGTACAACTCTATTCTTAATGAAGCACAATAGTGACAAAGTGATAAAACAAATCCCTTAACAAGCATAATAAATTTAGGTTAGTATAAATGGTTATATGAATCATGAAATGTAATATGCTAGTTATGGGGAAATTTTTCCAAAAGCATAACAAAAAATTTTTTGAATCTTTGAATTATGTAACTAAAAAAGAATCACAACTAGAATTGATTGAAATATCCTTTATTTTTTTATTGAAAAAGTGTAACTTTAGCAAAGTTCATTTGATCATGGTTTTATTGGATTGAAATGTGATGCTCAAAATCATACGATGTTTTTTGAAGATAACATGTAATATGTCCAATAATTTATAGAAAATTAAGAACGAAATTAAATCTCTTATAATTCATTAGAGTATTATTTACAAAGATGGCACCAATTTGGTTATGCATCTCATAAAAATCATAACATAGTCAACTAAATAAGTAATTTAAGATTCAAAGAACATGCCTAAGTTATGCAAGGGTCCAATTAAGGTGGATGAGGATCAAATTCCATAGATTTCTTATTACTACATTTCCTCCGTTGTAAAAGCATCTTATCAATAAGTTAGATTATCTGACATTAAGCAACAAACAGATCCATATCACAATAATTGCATCGATTTTCATTGTTTTAATTTTTTTTATTTATTAACTTAATATTAAAATAAAAAACCTATTATTACTGAAGCCTTTTTAATTAAGTAATTTATAAGTATTCTCAATAAGGTCAAATCAAGCTATATCAAATTAAATGTTCATTTTTTTATATTTTTCAATATATTATTTTTAAGGCATTTGGTATGATCTACAAGATATTTTGATTTGTAGTTAATTTAACAATCATGAGATTTATACTTAATCTCCTTAATATCTTTGAAAACAACTTTCCTATATAATATATCATACTTCTTAAACTTTTTTACAATGAATTGGTTATATTATTATGTAACACAATATCTCATATCATGTCACCTTTACAACAACTTCGTTGGTTTATCTTTCTATGTAACAATAAATCTCTTTTAAACTTTAATATATATTATTGTAATAAAATTTCATTATTATTTTTACATATTTACTTTCTTAATCATCAATAACTTAAACTCAATTGAACTGATATAGAAGGATAAATGTCTAATGCAAATCTCTTTTTTATTGTAGATTATTCTACACATTCTAGAGAAATTATGGAATTTTAAGTTTTAGCCAATCTAAAAATCTCCATTTTACCCTAATAAGGATTAATTTCGTCATCTTGCTATAATTTGAATGAAGGAAAAATAGTGTATCTTACACTTGATATTGATCCAAAAATTTAGTAACTGAATGCAAGTAATAAAATTATGATGTTGCATAGTCAGTGGAAACAAAGCGACAAAAACTTCACTAAAAGTGAAGTTACTACAATTCTATCACTCACCATATTTTGGAACAAAAGGAAAGTGTAGACTTTGAGAATGAGTGAGGAAGTTAGTCAAAAGGTAATCATAAAAATAAATTTATCATAATTAACATGTCATCTTTAATTTTTTTAAACTCATATAACTTTAGGAGGAGCCACTCTTGGTTTTGCTCAGATTAGCACCACTCTATTCTTAATGAAGTATAATAGCTACAACATCATAAACTAGATCCCATCACCAATAGAATAAATAAAGGTAAATATGTGCTGTTATATGAATTATGAAAAGTAATATGGTAGTTGTGGGGACATTATCCAAACTGTAACCAAAAAATTTTGGAATCTTTTAGTTATTTAATTGATTAAGAATCACAACTACAATTGATTGCAAATATCCTTGATTTTTTTATCGCAAAGTTGTAAGTTTAGCAAAGTTCACTAGATCATGGTTTTGTTGGATTTAATATATTTTTGAGACAATTATTCATTATTAATTTTACATATTTGCTTTCTTAATCATGTGTAATTTAATATGATGTCTTGTGGAGATGAAACAAATGTCATTTGACTAATATTAATAAGCCCTATCTATTTAAATAGTCATTTTTTTTTTTTAAATATTTTATTTTCTAAGATTTTTGAATGCTTTATCAAATGTTTTGATTTATGTATGCTTTACACATTTTCATTGTTACACTCAATCCCTTTTTAATCATGGAATGAAATTATACTGTATAATTTATCTCATTGTTTTCAAATTATTTGATTTGATTTGGTCATCTTACTCTGATGTACTAAATATCCTCTTGAGCGCTTCTCACACTTATTTTATTTGTTATATTATTCACTTGAATTTATCTTATTTCAAGTTTAATATATGTTCACAAAAAATTTAAATAATAAATAATCATTATTTATGATTATTTAATTTTGTAATTTATATTAATACTAAATGAGATCCAATTGAGATGAAATAAATATAGTTGGACAATTCTAAAGAGTTATATCCACTTAAATATTTTTTTCTATAATTTTTGGTATTTGATTTTGTAATGTTTTGGCACTCCTTTATACTCATTTTGATTTGTTCTGTATTCGATGAAAGAAGATGTTACAATTAATTTACTTAATATCTTGTAATGTAATTTTTACATATAATTTATCTCACTTCTCCAAAGTTTTTTTGCTTTGATGTGGCTATATTAATGTTAAACACCAATTATGTACATTTGCGACCATTATGTGTGTTTCATTAAGTTATATTACATTGATTAAATTTATGTTGTTTAAACTTGATATGCATAATTAATATTAAAATAATTATTATTTTTTATGTATACTTTTCTACTTTAGTAATTCATATTAATTTGAAATGAAATCTACTTAAGACAAAACAAAGAGAGTTCAACCTATCTATTGAACTTTATTTGGTAAAATATTTATTTTCTTATAATTTCCTTATGTTATAGTTTTTATAATTTGGTTTCATTTTATAAGAAATTTTGATCAATATCTTATTTGCAAATTAAAAATTTTATACCTTATCACCTTAGTATCTCGCAATGCTTCTTTCAAATATGATTGATCTTATTTCATGAAATGTTTCGATTTGATTTTTTTATATTATTGTAAATGTCTAAATCTCATATCAGGTTATAATTATATCAATTTAGTTTGTTATATTTTATTACTTTAAATTATCTCATTTCTTGTTTTTTATGTGCTTCCTTAGTGTTAAAATAAATTTTTACTATTATTTATGCTAATTAAATATTTTAATTGTTAGAAATTAAAACCTATGACCAAACGAAATGAGACAAACTTTGTTCGACTCTTCTTAACTATCACTATCAAATTAAAAATTTATTGCCAAATTTTTAAATTTTTTATAAGACTTTAGCATGTATTCAAACATTTTTTATTTCATAAATAATTATATTATCAAGAGTGTTGCGCTTAATCATCTTATTATCTTAGACTATGACATTCTCATAATGGTTGTTTCACCATTTGAAATCTTTCACTTATATTTGGTTATATTATATTACTTTAGTTTATCTTATTACATCTTTATTATATATTTTCATAATATTTAAATAAAATATAATATTATTCATGCTTATAAAACTATTAATTTTAATAATTTCAAATATCTCATTAATTATTAAATTTTATATTTTAAATATTAATTATTTCTATGAAATTATATATTATAATTCATTTCGCAAATGAAAATGGAACACTCTATCCACATAATATCTTGATATGTAAGTGTCTTAATTAATTTAAATCTTTTCTTAAAATTTTTCACTTTTTTTTGTGTACCATTATGAAACTATAATTCTCTTTAGCTTAGTAATACTATTTATTTACTTAATAGTTAAGTGCTAATTTATTATTATTTATGTTTGTTTATTAAGGTTATTTAAAAAAACCCTAAATGAGGTTTGGAAGAGAACAAACAAATAATATTGGTCACATCTCATTAAGCTCTATCTAATTAAATATTCTATTATATATATCTAAATATTTTGTTTTAGAGTTTTGGTGTAATATTAAATAATTTGATTTGTACCAAATTTGATGGTCCAGGATATTATACTTTACCTTCTTAGTATTTACTCATTTCTCAAAAATAATATTATGTTTATAAAAAATCTTAATTATATATATACATATATATGTATATAGATATATATATATATATATATTATTTTTTAATATAATAAAATAAATAAAGACAATAACTAAAATAAGACAAGAATTTTTAGTTGTTTTGATTGAAACTAAGACCTACAATTACTCGTAATTAAAATCCAGAAAAACACCACTAAGAAAAGGTTAATATTTAAGGTTTTTTTCTTATGGTTCACCTCAAATCTAATAGGTTTTATTGGTTAAACTATGACTTAGGCTTTTGCAAGCTTAACCCAAACTTGAATTTTTTGAGAATAAATCAAACGTGTGTTTTCCCAAAGGCTGAGCTGCCAAAACAATGAAAAAAAAAATACAAAAGATAAAACAATTTTGATAAATTTGTACAACTCCTCATACTTGTTGATTATTAGAATAAAGCATGATGAGCTTCAAGTCAAGATCAGAAATGACAATTTGAATGTTTAGACATGGAATGGTAACCTAGAATACCTTGATGATTTGGGAAGGTGAAGTCGTAGTTTATGCCAAAAAAATTATCCTAGTAGGATATTCATGAGTGCTTTATTGATATCTCAAAGATTGATTCAAGTTTATTAGTTATTCTATTAATAGTGATTAGGTATTTATAGTTAAATGTTTATTATAGTCATTAAAATAATATAGAAAGCTCTTTGAAAAGTTGTAGCCAAACATATTAAAAAATATCTTAAAATAATTTTTCAAGATGGCTAACCCAATTACTAAATAATTTGTTGTTAGGTAGGATGAATCAGGGCAACTGAATTTGATCAAAGGTGATACAGATCTTCAAATCTATTGTTTAATAAGCACATCAGTTTTGGATGGTATGATTAAGACAGATTTGATCTTTCCCATGCAAGCATATCGAATTAGATTTGCATCAGTTGATTTAATGGTGATATAGTAAGAGTTGATCTTAACTTTAGGATTAAGTATGGATAATTAAGAGCCACACCATTCAACAATAAGGCAAAAAGTGTTCTTGTCAACTTATATGTTTGGATGAAGCTTCATCTATCAGATTGAGAGATAAATTATAAGAAATCAATAAAGTCAACATTCACCATTATATTTAAGAGATTAAATGGATGACAGGATGGATGATCATGATTGATATGAAAAGTAGAATCATGCTCCACAATGCAATTAGGAAATTAGTTGATCAAATGCTATTGAGCTCTCCCTATTTTGGATATTATAGGTAAGGGCAATGGACTTCGTCCCACATTGTAAGAAAAGATAAACATTCGGACTTTATAATTATTAATGTGGAGGTCTTATTCATAGCCAAATTGGGGTTAGTTGCTTCCATTTGTGCTCTATAATTAATCATTTGGCCATATTATTAATGTAGAAGTTAATATTGGTCGATCCAACTTAGTTTGAGTATTGCCCGACTCGACTCATTGCCTTGCCACACTCGGTTTAGGAATTCTTTGCCAGTGAGAATAGGCTCGACCAAATTTGATTCTGATTGTTACCTTACCTGAGGCTTCCAAATCGCCCACACGCTTAACCTGACTGAGAGCTTTACACTTGCACTCAAGGTGGGATTTCATAATTTTTTTTTAATATTAGTTATTAACAAATTTAACAAAATATATTTTTTTTTAATTTTAATCAAGGTTTAGCAAACAAACTAACATGGAATTTTATAAGCATATAATTTAACCACCAAAAGAGTTATGGGATTAAAAAATGGAATCCTATTCATTTGTTAAATCAAGAAGATTATTGAATAATTTGATTCTTGATTATGATTTGAAATTGATGTGAAATAAGTGTGTCTTAAAATAAAAAAGCTAATAATTTATTTCTTAGTCACACAAAGCCTTATTTGAATTGAAGTGTATGCTTTCAATACTTAAAACTTACTAAAAACTCCAAGGTTCTTTGAAAAGCACTAATTGGCCATCTTCTAATGTGTATGGTTAGTTCATTAAAAACTACACTTTTATCACACTAAATAAGCCCATTAAATTAAGTGCTAAACATTTCAAGCTTAATCATCCAATAAAGAATTTATTAAAAAATTTTCACCTAATTTATTCATAGAGAATTTTGCACTCGATTTTCTTACATCTTGGAATGAAAATTTCATATACAATTTATCTTATTTCTTCAAATTTTTCATTTAAATTTCATTGCTTTAGCACAAAACTCATGTTCTTCTCTTTCATGACCTTTACATAGTTTCATTTGATTATATTAAATTTCTACCCTTTTTCATATTTTCTCTTTAATATATATCTAATTAATATGAAAATAATAATTTTTTTATTTATTCAAAATTATTTTGTGATCCACAATAATGAAAAATGATGTCCATTGGGAATTAAACAAATTTTGTTGGGCTGATCTCGACGAGTTTTAACTAATTGAGTATTCATTTTTATATTTTTAATTTTCTATTAAGGCCTTTGCTCAGCTTATGAGACACTTAAGTTATACCTAATTTAACGATAAAAGATTTAGAATTTGTGAATCCAATACTCCTTAAGAACTCACAAAATTTTCTTAACTTTTAGTTTTGATTTTGTTATATTAATTTGCGCCTCTAAATCTCCTCCGATGTGGCCTTTATGTTGCTTTGATATATAACTAGTTGATATTTAAAAATAATGATTTACTCTTATTGAGACAAAACAAAGGTTGTTCGAATTTCGATGACCCCATATCTCATTAAATGAGAATTTTGAAATTTTTTAAAAATATTTTCTTTTATTTGATCGTCATAATTTTTGATACAATTTGATTTGTAACTAATTTGAATATCAAGAATATTATACCAGTTCTCCTTAGTATCTTGGAATTTAATTTTCTTATACAATTTACTTCATTTTTTAAAATATTTTTCTTTGATTTAGTTATATTGTTATGAAGCTCTAAATCTTCTTATCTGTTACCTTTACTCTTCTTTTGTTTTGTTTTATTAGATAACTTCAATTTTTATCATTTTATCTTTAATTGTTTTTAACATTAAAGTAATAATTTTCTATAATTTAGGTTTATTTTATTTTATAACTTGTGCAAATTTAAAACAAGGATAGATCAAAAAATAACAAATGTTGTTAGAAACATCACAACAAACTCTATATAATATATATATATATAGATATATTGTTTTTAAATAATGTTTCTAAGGTTTCAGCATATTTTATGAGACATTTGATTTGTAGTTGATTTGATGATCAACGAAGTTACACATTAAATCCTAAATGTCTTGGAATTCAACTTTCATATAAATCATATCACATTTTTTCAAATTTTTCACTTTGATTTGGTTATATTTATGTGAAAATTAAATTCTACTCTTATGTCCTTATAAAACATAACTCATCCCCTTAATTTTGGTTATATGACATTTGCTTAATTTATCTCTCTTCACCTTCATTATATATTTAATTTTAGTTAAAACAATAACTTAATATTTTTAATAATTATTTAATTTTGTAACTCTGTAATTTTGAACATGATCCAATCAAGTTGAGTAAAACTTAGTTGCGATCAACTAAATGGACACTAACCAATTAAATATTTATTTTTAAATATTTAAATGTTTTATTTTCTCTAAGTTGAAATACCTAATGGGGTATTTAAATTTGCGCCACATTTGATGATTTATAATGCAAGGCTTGATGTCCTTAATCTCATTTCTTTAATTTTTTTATTTAATTTATTACAATGTAACTCTAAATCTTCTCTTAATTTTCCTTTGCATCTGTTTGAATTGGTTATGCCACATTACTTGAACTAATCATATTTTTCCTTAAATTTATATTTATTTAACAGTTAATTTTTTATGTTAATATCATTTGTGATCATTTATTTTTATAGTTCATAATAGTTCCAAAGGAGTTTTGATCAAGGTAAGATAAATATTAATCTAATCTTTACAATCTTAATCCAATTAAATATTTATTTCCATATTTTAAAATATTTTATTTTAAATATTTTTTACGTTTATTAAAAATTTTTGTTCACATAATGATTTAGTGATCAAGGATCGTATACTAGATCTATAAATTGTCTTGGTAATCAAATATTCTTTGCAATTTATATCATTTTTCTTCAAGTTTCTTTCTTTGATCATTTATATTGATTTGAAACAATAATTGTTCTCCCATTTGTGCTTTACATCACTATAATATGGATATATTATAATACCTAAATTTATCTTATTTTAGCTTTTAAGTATGTTTACTTAATATTAAAAAAATATTATTTATATTTATTTAAATTTGTAATTCATAGTAATTATAAATGAGGTCAAATGAAAAAGAAAGAAATCACATTTGAATCGTCTCCAAGGGGTCTATCCAAATAATAGCTAATTTTTATAGTTCCAAGTACTTTAACTTCTATGGTTTTATGTATTTTATAAGATATTTTTATTTGTACCTAATTTGAAAATCATAAAAATTACAATCAATCTACCTAGCATCTTGACATGTAATTTCCTATTTAATTTATCTTTTTTACTTAAAGTTTTTTCTTAGTGTCTTTTTAAACAACTTTGAAATTCTAATTCTCTTAACATGTGATGACCACACATTTTTAGTTTGGTTTCAAAATATAGCATCAATTTATCAAATTTTACATTTAATATTTATTTAAATAAAAGTAAAATAAAAATTAATTATTATTTTTGCATATTTATATTAATAAATTCTTGTAATTCCAAGTAAGGCCTAATCGAGATGAAACAAACATCAAGTGATATGCCTTGATGAGCTCTATCCAATAAAATATTTTTTTATATTTCTAATTTTAAGGATTTTCCCATAAAGTAAAATAATTTTTTAATTATCTTAAAGTGAAAAATTTTTACACAATTTGTTCAATTTCTTGAAATTTTTTTTGCTTTAATTATATTTCATTGTTTCAAATTACCTCCTTTTATGTTCAAGACTAATTTACATAATGTTAAAATAATAATTTATTATTATTTATCATTATATAGTTTATTAATTTGTAGTAATTTAATTAGAGTTCTAATTGATATGAAACAAATGTAATTTTAATCTTCTAAACGAATTCTAATCAATTAATGCTTTAGTTTTATGCCAAAAATATTTTCTTTTCTAATGTTTTTTACACACTTTAAGAAAACCATTTATTTGATAATGATTTGATGGTTGAGGATGTTACATTCGATGATTGTATTATCCTAGAATGCAACTTTCATATACAACTTACCTTATTTCACAAAATTATTTTTCTTATATTTTTTGTGTTAACATTAAACTCTAATTTTTCTCTCATGTAACATTTATGTTACATTTAATTGGTTATATTAGATTGCCTCAATTTATCTCTTTTCATCTTTAGTATATATTTACATATTTTTAAAATAATAATTTATTTTTAATTCCTAATTATTTTAGTAATTTAAGATAATTCTAAACCCATCATGACAAAACAAAATTGGATAAACTAATCTCAATACACTATTTCATAATAAATATTCTTTTTATATTTTATTATTATTTATTTTTTTTGCTTTTTAGCATGCTTTATGAGATGTTTTAATTTGTCTTATATTTGACGATGAAGAATTTTACACTCAATCTCTTTAGTATCATAGAATAAAAATTTCCCATATAGTTTGTCTCATTATTAAAATTGATTACTTAAACTTTGTTATATTTCTACAGAACTATAATTACTCTATAGTGTGACCTTAACATCACATTAATTTAGTCATATAATATTTCTTCAATTTATTTCATTTTAGTTTTGTTATTTATTTGAGTGATATTGAAACAATAGTTCGTTATTATTTATGTATAGTTACATTAATAAAAAAAAGTAACTCAAAATTAGGACTAATTAAGACGAAAAAAATGTTAAGGGACTCATCTTAATGAGCTCTATCAATTAAATATTTAATTTTATATGTCTAAATATTTAATCTTTAGAAATTTTTCAAAGATTGCTAGATATTTTTATTTACACAAATTGCCTACACAATTTATCTAATTTCTAAAAAAAATTCTCTTTTTTTTTATATATTACAATGTAACTCAAAATCATATCTCTTGTCACCCTTACCACAATTTTATTTTCTATATTACATAGCTTCCATTTAGCATATTTCATCTTTAATGAACTTTTTCTTTCTATTAAAATAATAACTTATTATTACTTAAGCTAATTTAGTTATTAATACATGAGATTCCAAACAATGTCTCGTCAAGATGAAATAAATGTCAGTCTAATTGTCATTTGATAAACCCCATCTAATTAAAAATTCGTATTTACATCATAAATATATTCTTTTATGGGTCTTTTTTAAGCATTACAAAACATTCTGATTAATAAATAATAGGAAGGAACCAAGATGGCACAAGTGATTTACTTAGTGTCTTAAAATCTAACATTCTTGCAAAGTTTATCTCATTTGCTCAAATTGTTTTCTTATATTTTGTATGTATAAGGAAGCTCTAATTCTCCTCTCATGTAACCATTAAATCTCTTTCATTTGGTTATATTATATTGCGTCAATAAGTCTTTTTTAGCTTTAAAATATATTTTCTTAACATTTAAAAATAATATAATTATTTATTCTTATTTAATTTGTCAAATTGGAGTAATTCCAAATAAGGCCCTTTCAAGGCAAAAAAAGAAAATTAAACTTTCTTCACCAACTCTTTGCAACTAAATATTTTTTTAATATTTTTTAAATTATTTATTTTTTAAGGTTTTGGCATGCTTTATGAGTTATTTTAATTAATACCAAATTTGATGATCATTAATGTTACACTTGACCTCCTTTGTAAATGCAAATTTCTAATTTAATTTATTTCATTTTCTTAAATGATTCACTTAGATCAGGTAGTGAACCTACGAAAGTCTAATTATCTAATTTTTTGTCTATCATATCATTTTAATTTAATTCATATCATTGTGACCTTAGCAACACTTAGACTTGCCTGTATCACATTGCTTATATTCATCACATTCCAAATTAATTATATTTTACATATTATTTTTTATATAATTTATAACTCATTTGCTCATTTGAATATTGCAATTTACAATAATTCAAAACCTCGCATCATCAAGAGA
This sequence comes from Vanilla planifolia, assembly GCA_023846275.1. Classification (NCBI taxonomy): domain Eukaryota; kingdom Viridiplantae; phylum Streptophyta; class Magnoliopsida; order Asparagales; family Orchidaceae; genus Vanilla; species Vanilla planifolia. The sequence continues at coordinate 557,860 of JAIUJO010000044.1, read as the reverse complement.
AAATGATAAACTCTTCATGACAAGTTTTGTCAAATTAAATATTAATTTTTTTTTATTTTTAAATATTTTTTCTAATGTATTTACATATTTTATGAGGTATTTCAATTTGAACATTATTTGATGACAAAAAATGTTATGCACTATCTCTTTAATATCTTAAACAATTTCTATTCAATAATACTAAGAGGATTAACTTCAATAATGTTTTTGTTAAATCAAGTCGAAATTGAAAGGACACATAAAACATGATGAAATTATGGAAAAAATTACTTAAACATAAATATAAAAATGAATATTCAAATTATCCCTTTCTAGGTTTAATAAAAATTAGGATAATATTAAAAAATATTAGTTATTATGCTTTTTAATTTAACAATTCATAATAATTTCAAACAATATCTAATGTAGACAAAGTAAATGCTATTGGACTTCCTTTAGTGAGCTCAATGAAATTAAATATTTGTTTTAATATCTTTAATTATTTTATTATTTATGATCTTAAATGCTTTACAAAGCATTTCAATTCAAACCTTATATGAAGATAGATAATGTTACACATGATTTGCTTAATGCATTGGAATGGAACAGTTTTGAATAATTTATCTCATTTTTTAAGTTTTTTTATTTTTGTTGTTTTAATATGGAGAACTAAATTTCCCAACAGGTGACATTTGCATCTATTGGATTTGATTATATTATATTACATTAATTTATCTCATTTTGGTTTTAATATATCTTTCAATGATATTAAAATAATAGTTTATTTTTTTATGCTTGTTAGCCTCAACACATTGAGATTAAACCAATTATATATTTTGTTTTATATTTTCAATTTATTTAGTATTCACACATGTTTTATGAGACATCTGGTAAGAACATGATCACATAATATACAATGTTACACTTGATTTCTTTAGTTTCTTCTAATAAAATTTTTTAATCCAATTTATCTCATTATATCAAATTTGTTTCACTTCTATTTTGTTATGTTTTGTTGAAACTAATTCTCCTCTCATCTAAACTTAACACCGCCTTGAGTTTTTTATATTGCAATATGTACATTAATCACAATCTTGATTTATTATACACTTATTTGATATTTAAATAAAATTATTATTATTTCTCTTTTTAATTTTTTAATTCATAGTAATTACAAATTGTCTTATTATGGTGAAACAAACATCATCAGTTGCATTCATTTTAATCAGCTCAACCAAATTAAATATCAATTTTTATAATTTCAAAGATTATTTGTACTAATGATAAACAAAATCCTATCAAAAAGAAAAATATGTCATTCCACTCATCATGATGAGATCTATAAAAATAAATAATTAATTTTATATTTTTAAACAATTTTTTATGGTTTTACCATGTATTGTGAGGCATTTCGATTTATAAACGATTTCATCATTGAGAATGTTACAATATATATCATTTCTTCAACTTTTTTATTTTATTGTATTGCATGATATTCATTATATATATCTCCTTTAAACTTTAAATTTCACTTAATTAATATTAAAATAGTAATTTGCAATACTTTATTTAGTGGCTCGATGGAGATGTAAAAAGCTTTGTTAAACTCATATTAATGAGCTTTATGTAATGAAATATTCATTTTTACATTTGTGGAAATTTTATTTCCTAACTTTTGTTATTATGTTTTGAGAAATGTTGATTCATTTATGATGTATTAATTGAGAATTGTACTTTCCCTTTATTATATTAGAAAGTAATTATTCTATATAACTTATCACATTTTTACAAACTTTTTTGCTTTGATTTTTTTTTGTTGTTATGCAACTCAAAATCCCCTCTCATGTGAAGTAACATCACTTTTTTTGTTATATTAAAATATTTTAAATTTATTATGTTTCAACTTAAATATATATTCTTCATACTAAGGCTAAATTTTTAATTATTTTGGCTAATTTACTTTGGTAACTCTCAACACTTTTAATTGAGACTCAATGGAAACAACTAAAATAACATTGGGCTTGACTCGACCAACTCTATATAACTAATTAAATATTCTTTTTTATTTTATTTTTTGAATTTTACTTGTAAACATAGTTGCATGTTTGACGAGACATTTCCATTCATACCTGATTTGGTTATCAAAAATGTTTAACTAGAGTTTCTTACTATTTTTTAAAACAATACTCTAATGTAATTTATCTAATTTTTTCAAACGTTTGACTTTGATATGTTTATAATAACATTTAACTTTAAAAGTTCATACATGTGACGTTTACGCCAAAGTAATTTTTTGGTTATACTAGTATATTTGCATAACATTAAAATGATAATTTATACTCATATATTACCATAACATTAAATATTCATTTTTGTAATATTAAATATTTTATTTTTTATAATTTTTATATTATTTGTGATAAATTTTAATTCACACCAACTCTAATGACTGAATTCATTAGACTCGGTCTACTTAGTATATTTTAATGTAACCTTCACCTTACATCTATCTTATTGTTTCAAATTTTTTTCCTCTAATTTTGTTATATTACTATGAAATTATAAGTCTGCTCTTATGTGACCTTTGTAGTTCTTTATTTTATTATATTATACTACTTCAATTTTGGTCACTTCAAATTAAATCTATTTTCATTTATTATTAAAAAATAATTCATTATAATTTATGATTTTATACTTTGGTAATTAATAGTAAATCTAGACAAGCTTTGTTCACATCATAAAAAACATCATTAAACTCAGCTTGATGAGCCTATCTAATTAAATATTTATTTTTTAAATTTTTGAAATTTTTTTTACATGCTTTGGCACAATTTTAAAGGCATTTTAATTCAAAAATTATTCAATGATAAAAAATGTTACACTCAATCTCCTAACTATTTAAGAAAGGAACTTCTTTGGATAATTAATCTATGTTTTTCAAATTTTTCACTTCAATATGTTATATTAATAAGTAACACCAAATCTCCGCTTGTGTGACCTTTATATCGAATAGACTTGGTTATATTATTTTAATTTTTTTTATTAAATTGTATACATTTAACATTTTCTAGATTTATCATAATTTTAAATAGTTCTCCCATGGTTTTGCAAATTTAAGTGATATTTGAATTCATATCTAATTTGATGATCAAGAACATTACATCTTGTCACCTCAATATCCCTTAATAAAACTTTTTTGTATAATTTAAATCATTTCTTGAAATGTTTTACTTGAATTTGATTATATATATTACTTTAATTTGTCTCACTTTAGCTTTATTGTTTATTTAATTTAAATTTAAATTACAATTTATTTTTTTTATGTTTTTTTCCAATGGTAATTCGTTGTAATTATAGACGATGTGATATGACAGTTATAGAAATGTCGTTAAACTAGCCTCAATTTGCCTTAAGAAATTAAATCTATTTTTTAATATTTTTTTAAATATTTAATTTTTATGATTTTTTAGTATTTATCTATTTATTTCATTTTTGAAAATTTTTTGTTTTCTTTTGGATATATGACAATGTTACTCTAAATATCATATAACATGACATGCCTTGATTTTGTTATAATACATTGCTTAAATATATAGCATTCCAGCTTTAATATATTTTTTACTTAACATATAATTAAATTTTATATTTTTTAAATTATTATATCTTTTAGTTGTTTAGCAAATTTTCGAAGACATTAGCACAAATGAGGTGATTTCATATACTTCTGCTAAATATGAAAATATTAATTTTTCATTATTTAAGCTTCTTTACTTTTGTAATTGAATTTAATCCTAAGAGAGGAGCAATTCAATGGAAACAAAAGAAATTGTACTCTTCTCAAGCTATATGCAATTAATGTTCTTTTACTTTTAAATATTTTTTTAATTATTTTAACACACTTTATAAGAGATTTGGATTCATATCTCTTTTGATAATCTAGGATGTTACACTTAATCCAACCATAATAGAATACAACTTTTCAACACAATTTATCACATTTCTTAATAATATTTCACTATCATTTAATTATATTACTACATAACTATAAATCTCCACACATGTGATTTTACAATACTTTCATTAGGTCATATTACATTGTTATAATTTATCTTATTATTGAATTAATAAATATATTGTTATTACTGAATTATTAATTTGTTTTAATTTATAGTTATCTAATTAGGTAATTTGTAGTAATTCAAAATTAGCTTTTATCAAGATGAAATAAATGTCATTAGACTAGTCCTTACAAACTCTATCCAATTAAATATCGACTTCAATAATTTTCAACACATACATGATTTGATAATTGACGATGTTACACGTGATATCTTGAGTATCTTCGAAGGCAACATTCCTCTAAAATATTTCTAATTTATTCAAATGTTTTCCTTTTATTTCGTTATAATACAATGTGACTTCAAATCTTCTACGTGTGAACTAAAATTTTACTTTGATTTGCTTGTATTACATTGCATCACTTTTTCCAATTTTAATTTTAGTATATGATTAATTAATATTAAAATAATAATATGTTATTATTTATGCTTTTGTTCCTTCATGATTTGCAATAAATCCAAGCAATGTTGAACAAATACATAATAAGCACTGTTGGACTACTGTTAACTTGCTCTATCCAATCAAATATTCATTGTTATATCCACAAATATATTAGTTGCTAATCTTTTGGCATACTTTAAGGGGCATTTCAATTCATACATAATTTGATGATAAGAATATTACACAATATCTCATTAGTATCACATAATTCTTCTTTCTAAGACAAAGTATCAAATTTCTAATTTTTTTGCTTTGGTTTGGTTATGTTACTATGAAGCTCTAAATCTCTTATGATGTGCCCTTTGCATCATCTTTATTTTGTTATATTACTTTGCTTAAATTTATTCATTTTAGCTTTAATATATGTCAATATAACATTAAAAAAATTATTGTTATTTTTTCAATCTTACATTGATAATTTGTATGAATTACACGCGTTCGAATTGAGAGAGACAAATGTTGTCGAACACATCTCCAAGAGCTTTATGAATACAAATATACATTTTTAACATTTAAATATCTTTTTTATTATTCTAACACTTTCTAAAATATTTTGATTTGTAATTGAAGTTTTGATCAATGATGTTCAGTTCTATCCCATTTGAATTTTGGAATACAACTTTAATGCATAACTTATCTCATTTTTTCGATTTTTTTTATTTCATTTTTTGTATTTTTATGCCTCACTAAATCCCCTCACATGTGGGCATTACATTGCATTGATTTATTTATCTTACGTTCCTACAATTTTACTTATTTTTGCTTTAATATATATTTACTTGCATAATTTATCAACATTTATTCCTATTTACTTGGTAACTTTAGTATTTGCAAATTACGTTTGGTCAACAAAAAAAAAATATCGTTGAACCCTTGTCGACAAGTTCCACTGAATTAAATATTCATTTTTTTCATATTTTTATTTTTGATGGTATTATAAATTTTTATGAGACATTTTGATTTGTAAAAAATTTGATGATCAATGATGTTATTGTCATTCACTTTAGTATCATGGAATACAATATTTTCCTAAAATGTTTGTTATTTCTTCAAATTTTACGTTTTGAGTTTATTATATTACTTGATAACCCTGAATCTCAACTCGTGCAACCTTTATTTCAATTTCATTTTGTTATATTACAATCCTAAACTTTACATTGTTTTGACTTTAGTATACATTTATTTAATTTTACAACAATAATTCATTATAATTTATTCTTATTTAATTTTATATTTCAAGTAAATTAAAAAGGGGTCTAATAGAGATAAAACAAAATCTTTGGGTTCATCTCTTTTTGCACTATCCAATTAAATGCTTATTTTTAACTTTTAATTATTTTATTTTCTATGGCTTTTGTCTCCTTTATGAGTTCTAATTCATATCTAATCTAATGATTGAGGATGTTACACTTAAACTCCTTAAATTCTTAAAATGCAACTTACGTTTAAAATATGTCTTATTTCGTAAAATTTGTTTTAATTATTTGGCTATACTACTATGTGTTTCGAAATCTTTTCTCAAGTAACCTTTACATTTCCTTGATTAGATACATTCGATTTATTTATTTTATATCATTCCCACTTCAACACCAATTTACCTACTACAAAAATAAAAACTTGTTATTATGTGTACTTATATATATTCGTAATTTGGAATTATTTGTAATGATGTCTGATTAAGATGAAACAAATGTCGATGGACTTGCCTTGATTAGTCTTATCCAATTAAATATTTCATTTATATTTTCTTAAATATTTAATTTTATAGGATTTTTTTTATGCTTTGTAAGAGATATTGATTTGTGCCTCATTTGAGAATCTAGGATACTACAATTGTACTCTTTAGTATCAATGAATGCAACTTTTCTATATATTTTTTTCAAATATCTCTCTCTCTCATATGTTACCTTTACATTGCTTCAATTTTGTTATATTACATTGCTTTAATTTATATCATTTCGTATTTAATATATATTTTTATTTAATATTTAAATTGTTAACTATTATAATTTATGATTATTATCATTAAACTTTTTTATATTTTTAAAAATTGAATTTTTTTCATTTTGGCTTAAATTATGAGTTGTTTTAATTCTTACATGATTGGATGATCAAGAATATTACATTTGATCTACCTAATATTTGTGAATGCAACTTTCGCAAACAATTTACTCCTTACATTAAAATTTTTTTATTTGATTTAGTTATATGTCTGTCATTTCAAAGCATGTCTCAAGATGGAATAGTTGCCATTGTCTTATCTCGACAAGCTCTATCAAATTAAATATTTATTTTTATACTTTTTTCTCCATAATTTTACAAATTATTTTTCTATTTCATGATGAATTTGGATTCCCAACTCATTTGTTGATCGAGGCTATACACTCAATCTCCATAGTATCACGAAATTCAGCTTTCTTGAAACATTTATCTCATTTTTCAAAATGTTTTCTTGAATTTGTTAACATTACTATGATAATGTAAATCCTTACTCTTGTGACATTAATGTTTCCTTGATTTGAAAATAATACATTGCTTCAACTTATCATATTTCATCTTTAATATATGTTTACTTAATATTGAAATTTTAATCTATAATTATTTATTCTTATTTAACTTTGTTATTAATAATATTTACGAAAAAGTATCGATTAAGTTGAAACAAATGTTGTTTGATTAATATCGAAGAGATGTATCAAATTAATTTTTTTATTATTTTAAATATTTTACATGCCAAAGTTCTGCCTAAGTTTAAAAGTGATTTGGATTTATATTTCATTTTATGATCAAGGACGTTGGACTATGTTTTCTTAGTATCTTAGAATACAATTTTATTGTGTAATACATGTCATCTCTTCAAATTTTTCTTTTCAATTTGGGTATATTATAAGGTGACTCTGAAGTACCTTCAGTATGAGCTTTATAATATTTGGATTTGTTGTTACTTTACATCAATGTACATTATTTTATTTTTAATATCAATTTTTGTAATAAAAATAATAATTTAATTTTATTTATGCTTTTGTTACAATTTTTCATTTATAGTAATTCCAAATATGGTCAAATCGAGAAAAAAAATAAACATCTTGAAACTCATCTCTATATGCCTTACAAATTAAATACATTTCACAAATTTTTACACATTTTATTTATGAAAATTTAGCCACACTTTACTAGAGATGTTTATTTACAATTCAATTTAATTATAAAAAAGAGGTTAAATTTTATCTCCTCAATATCATGGAAAATTACTTTTCGTGAAATTTATCACCACAAGTTAACATTTTAGTTACGATTTTGTTACATTACAATGAAACTCTAGTTCTCTTCTAATGTGATCGTTGTTTTTTTTTCTTATATTATATTGTTTCCTTTTATCAAATTTTAGTTAAATTAATATATTTATGTATTATTAAAAAATTATTTCTTTGTTATTAAGCCTTGCTTACACTATTCATTCATAGTAACTGCAAATATAGTTTGAACAAGAAGAGAAACAACATTGAACTACACTCTATAAGCTTTATCTAATTAAGTATTCTTTTTTAATTACTTTAAATATTTTTATTTTCTTTGGATTAAGCGTGCTGTAATAGACATTTTAATTTTTACTTGTTTTGATGATTGAAAATGTTCACAGATCTCCTCACTATCTTGGAATGCATCATTCCAAAAAAAATTATCTCATTTCTTAAACATTCTTCTTTGATTTGGCAATATTACTATGTTACCATAAATCTCCACTCATGTGACTATTACAAATCTTTTATTTTATTAAGTTACATTTCTTCTATTTATCATATTTTAACTCTAATTAATCTTTGTTAAAATTGAAATAATATTTTATTTTTAATTATCCTTATGTACTTAAGTAATCTAGAGTTATTCCAAAGGAAGTATGATTGATGTAAAGCAAATGTCTTTGGACTTGCCTCATCAAATTTTATCCAATAAAAAATTTATTTTTTTAATTTTTATTTTTTTATGTGTTTTTGGTGCCATATGAATCATTTCCTTCATTCCTAATATCATGATCTATGATGTTAAATTAGACATCTTATAATTTTCAAATGCAATTTTCTTATAAAATTGATCTGATTTCCTTAGATTTTTCATTTTAATTTTATAACATTATTATGTAACTCTAGATCTATTAATGAATTTAAATCACTTTGATTTTTTTATTACAATATTTAAGCTTATTTCTGTTAGTTTTTGTGTATATTTACTTATAATTAAAAAACTATTTTATTATTATTTGTGCATATCTACCTTGGTAAATTGAGGTAATTCCAAATAATGTCTGATTTAGATTATACAAGCATCAATGGAATCATTTTAATGAGCTTTATCTAATTATGTAGTTTTTTTTTATATTTTCAAATATTTTATTTGACAAGAAGTTACTTGCACTTTCTAGGAAACTTTTTTTAAAACTAGATTTGGATGTTAAGGATACACCAATCAAATCTTTTTATTATAAGGGAATGCAATATTGTAGTATAATTTTTCTTATTTGTTCAAATTTCACACATTGATTTTGTTACATTACATTGAAAGTTTGATTTTCTTCTTTTGTGACATTTACATTTCTTTGGTTCAGTTATATTCATTGCCTAAATTTATCTTATTTCAAAGTTTTTATATATTTACTTCGTTTTAAAAAATATTATTTATGTTTATTTTCTTCGTTTGTTATTAAAAACTCCAAATTATGTTTAATCAAGTTGTTGATCTTATCTTGACCAACTCTATAGAATTGAAAATGTCTTTCATATTTTTATAAATTTTATTTTCTAAGAATTTGGCACCTTTGATAGATATTTCAAATTGTATCTAATCTAATAATTAAGACTATCATACTATTTTTCTATAGTATCTTTGAATGCATCTCAACTACACAATTTAGACATTTCTTTGACTTATTATTAATTATTTTATTATATGATAATATAATTCTAATTCTTCTCCTGAGTGACCTTTCTATATTTCTCATTTTATTGATGTTCATTATTTTAAATATTTTATTTTTGCTATAATATATTACTGCATAAAATTAACATAGTAACTAATTTTTATTTTTTCTTATTCTGTTTTTAAATTTTGTAGTAATTTAAAATGAGAACTGATAAGGATGAAACAAACGTCATTGAGCAAATTTTCATAAGCTCTATTAAATAATATGAATTAATTTTTTAAAAACTTTTTTCTTTCATTTTACAAATTTTATGAAAAATTTTAATTATACAATATTTGACGATCGAGGATGTTACAATAGCACACGTAAGTATCTTTGAATGCAACTTTGTAGTAGAATTTATTTTATTTCTTGAAACTTTTTCTTTGAATTTTTTATATTGACATTAAACTATAATTCCTATGTTGTTTAACCTCTATATCACATTTAATGGGTTATGTTACATTGCCAGAATTTATCTTATTTTACCTTTACTCTATATTTTCTAAGTATTTAAAAATTCATTTGTTATCTTTTAGGCTCGTTTATAGTGGTTATTTGTAGAAATTCCAAATGAGGTTCCATTGAGGAATAATAAACGTCATTAGACTATCTTCAAAGAGCTCCATTCAAACAATATTCTTTTTTTTTAATTTTTAATCAATATTTTCAGGGTTTCACATGTTTTAAAAGATATTTCACTACAAACTTGACTTGATAATCAAAATGTTACACTCAATTTCTATAATATTTTAGAATACAACTTTCTAGTAAAATTTTGATCATTTCTTCAAATTTTTTAATCTTATTTAGTTACATTATGTTACTTCAATTTTACCATAAAATGTCTCTCCATTTTTTAAATTTTTTGCTTTCATTTTGTTATTTTATTATGTAACTATAAATTTCCTCTCTTATGGCCTCAACATTGCCTTGATTTCATTATATTACATTGCTTTAATTTGTGTCATTTAAGATTTCACATATGTTTGCTTACTATTTAAATAATAATTTACTATTATTTATATTATTTTTTTTAATTGTAGAAATTTTGAACAAGGTCTAATGGCTAGATAAACATCATCAGAAACTTGTCGATAACCTTTATCAAACTATAGTATTTTTTAAATAATTTATTTTTGTATGGCACTAGAACTTTTTATGAGAAATCTAAATTAATATGTGATTAGATTATTAATGATTTTTATGTCAACCCTTCAAATATCTTTGAAAGGAAATCCCTTATATAATTTATCACATTTTTAGAAATTTTTTGTTTTGTTTTGTGGTGTTACTATGTAATTCAAAATGTCACCTTAGGTGACTTTTACTTTTTTTTATTTGGTTGTATTACATTGCATCAATTACTAAACCTTTAGCTTTAATATATATTTTCTTAAATTGAAATTAATAATTTGTTATTTTTATGCTAATGTACCTTGGTAATTTGTTGTATTCTAAATGAGGTCTCATTTACATTGAACATCTAAGGACTTGCCTGAAATAGTGATTTCCTATTAAATAAGATTTTAACATTTTTTAAATTTTTTTTTATTGTTTTGGTATGTTCTATAAGTTATTTCAACTTATACCTAACATATTCTTGGTATGCAAATTACCTTTACAATTTCTCTCATTTCTTAAATTTTTTGTGTTGATTTAGTTATATTGTGATGTACCTCAAAGTCTCCTCTCATGTGATCCTTATATGGCATTGACAGTATTGTTTTACATTTCTTCAATTTATTTCATCTTTGGTTTAGTAATCATTTTCCTAATATTAAAATTTTAATAGGTTACTATTTATGCTCATAAATTTTGGGAATTTGTAGTAATAAGAAATGATGTATGATCCATGTGAAAAAAATGTCATTAGGATAGACCCAATAAGCTCTACCTCATTAAATATTCAATTTGACATTTTTCTTGAATATTTCAGGTTCTAGTGTTTTTTGCATGTTTTGCGAGACATAGAAAACTTTATCTAATTTCAAAATCGAGCATATGACACTCAAACTTCTTAGTATGTTCAAATGTAGCTTTCCTGCATCATTTATCTCTTTTCTTCAAATTTATTTTTCTTTTTTTATGTTTTAAAGAAATTTTAATTCTCTCCATTGTCATCTTTACATCGCTTTGACTTGGTTATATTACATTCTTTTAATTTATCTCATTTCACATTAAGTATATATTTACTTAAAATGTAAACCATAATTTATAATTATTTATGCTTATTTATTTTAGTAATTTATATTAATTCCGAACGAGTTCATTTCCTAACAAAATAAATATTATTGGAGTCATCTTGCTAGGATCAATGAAATTAAATATATATTTTACAATTTTTAAAAACTTTCTTTTCTTAAATTTTGTCATGCTTTATGAGTTATTTTTATTCCTACCTGAATGGATTATCAAGGATGTTACACTACATTAACTTAATATCTTTGAATGTAATTTTCTCATATAATTTTTTTTGGTTTTTTTAAAAGTTTCAATTTGACTTGGTTATATTGCTGTGCAACTCGAAATCACTTATCATGTGACATTTACTTCATTTGTATTTGGTTATATTATTGTGTGATTCTAAATCATCAATTGTGTCACCTTTATATATTTTTTATTTGATAAATTTTACATTGCTTCAAATTTGTTAATTTAATCTTTAACATATATTCAATTGATAATAAAATAGTGTTTTGTAATTATTTAGGTATGATTTTATAATTTTTATTAATTCAAACTGTGCTTCAATTGAGATGAAATAAATGTCGACCTCATCTCGAAGAGCTCTACCCAATTAAATATTTATCGTTTAAATATTCATTTTCATATTTCTAAAAATTGTATTTCCTAAACTTTTTGCTAACTTTATGGGGCTTTTTTTATTGTATTTGATATTATGATCGATGATGCTACACTCAATCACTTAGTAGTTTTGGAGTGCAACTTGAAAAACTAATTCATGTCAATTCTTCAAATGTTTTTCTTTAATCTTACTATATTATTGTGTAATTCTAAACCTCCTTTAATATTACCATTATATCACTTTAATTTTGTTTTATTAGTTCTCTTAAATTTAGATAATTTTATCTATAATATATTTTTTCTTAATATCACTATTTAATCTTCTAATTTGCAATAATTCAACACAAGGTCTGATTGAAAAAAATGTCATTAGACTTGTCTCAATGAGCTATATCTAATTAAATACTCATTTTTATATCAGATATTTTGATTCTCACTTTATTTAATAAATAAGAATGTTAAACTCGATCTCTTTAATATCTCAAAAAGTAGCTTTCTTCTACACTTTATCTTATTTTATGAAACTTTTCACTTTGATTTGCTTATATTACTATGAAGCTTAAATTTTCCTCTAGTGTGACTTAACATCACAATTTTTAAGTTATATTTCTTTCATTCTATTTTTTTCATTTCAACATCACTATGTTTATTTTGGTAATTAGAAGTAATTCTAAATGGCCTTTCATCAAAACAAAATAAATGTCATTTCACAAAACTCAACTACCTCAATCTAATAAAACATTTATTTATATATTTTCAAATTTTTTGAGATTTTTTGCATGATGTAAATTATATTTTAAGTTATGCTTGATTTGACATTTGATGATTTTGCCCTAGTCCTTCATAGAAAATTAGAATCCAACTTTTTAGTCTAGTAAATTTGTTTTTTCTGGAAAATTTTTACTTTAATTTTGTCATATTGCTATGTAACTTTAAGTCATATCTCATGTGACCTTTAAATTGTTTTGATTTGGTTATATTATATATCTCAAATTTATTATTTTTTCATTTTAATTTGTACTTCATTATTATTTTACAAATAAAGTTTTGTTATTTACTCTTGTTTTAAATACCCACATTTTTATTTTTAAGGAAATTTTAATGATTTTGATCCGTTTTATGGGAGATTTTAATTCATAAAAGATATTACAATTGATGGTATTACGCTTGGTCTTCTTAGAATCTTGTAATGCAATTTTTCTACATAATTTATCTCAATCTTCCTTTTTTCACTTTCATTCTCTTGTATTTAATGTAATCCAAGTCTTGTTTCATGAGACATTTCAAAAGTTTTATTTTTTTATGCACTTTGTCTTCAATCTATCCCTTTTTAATTTAATATATAACTACTGAATATTAAAGTAAAACTTTATTATTATTTATAATTAATAATCATTGGAATTGACTTGATGGGCTATGTTTATTTAAATATTTATTATTGTAGTTTTAATGTTTTATTTTCAACGATTTTCTTCAAGAAATTTGAGATATTCCTTTATGTAGTTTTTTTGAGGATCGAGGATATTACACTCGACCTCCATTATATGTTGGAATATAATAATTTCTTATAATTTACCTTATTTTTTCAAGTCTCGCTTGATTTATTTGTATTAATAAGAAACTCTAACCCTCTTTCTCTCTCTCTGGTATGGCCTTTAATGTATATACAGTTAATGTTTAAAATGTAATTTATCTTTGCATCGCTTATTTACTTTAGTAATTTGTAAGAATTCCAATTGAGGTCACACCAAGACGAAATAATTATAATAACACTAGTCTCAACGAGTTATGTCAAATTAAGTATTCATTTAAATATTTTTAAATGTTATATTTTGTTGTGCTTTGGCCAACTTTTTGGAGATTTTGATTTATAATTGACTTGATATTCAAAGATTTTCCACAAGATCTCTTTAGTGTCTCAAAATGAAACTTTCACATATAATTTATCTTCTTTCTTCATATACTCTTTATTTTCATTATATTACTTTGTAATTCTAAATCTCCTATCATATCATCTCTACATCACTTTAATTTAGTAATAGTACTCTACTTTAAGTTATTTCATTTCATCTTTAATATATATGTTTACATAATATTAATACATTTGGTACTTCATAGTAGATCCAAACATATCATATCAAAACAAAATGATGCTATTGGACACATCTTGTAAAGCTTTATTAGATTAAGTTATTTTTTATATTTACAAACATTTTTACTAATGTTTTGGCATACTTTAAAAGACATTTAAGTTTGTGCCTATTTCAATGATTAACAATAATACACTTGATCTTGTAAATATCTTGGAATGCAACTTTCTTAAAGAATTTATATGAAATGTTTAAAGTTTTAGCTTAGATTTCTTGAAATCACTATGAGACTCTATCCCTATTCGCATATGACCAATACTTTCTTTTCATTTAGTTACACTATATTGTTTAATATATCACATTTCAATTATAATATAAATTTAATTAACACTTAAAAATAATTTTTTGTAATTAATTCTTAATTAGTTTTTTAATTCACAACTACTCAAAGTGATAAAACAAACATTATTGAACTCCTCTCAATGAGCTTTATCTAATTTATCAATCCTTTTTATAGCTTCAAATAGTTTATTTTATAAAGATTTTTAATGCTTTAATAAGTATTTTGATTACTACCTAATTTGATAATCAAGAATATTACACTCGATCTCTTTAATATCTTTCAACTCTTATTTCCTTCAAAAGTATCTCATTTTTGTAATTGTTTCACTTTGATTTGGCTACAACTGTAAATTTAGTCTTTTATGTTGTTTGCATGTTATTATTTTAATTTTATTACATTGGGTCAATTTATATAATTTTATTTGTAATATTTATTTACTTTTTTCTAAGAAAATAATATTTTTATTTATGCTCATTAATTTTCTTATTTGTCAATAATTCCAAATATGGGTTGATCTATATGAAATAATCATCTTTAAACTAATCTTAATGAACTCTATCTAATTTAATATCTATTTTTTTTAATTTTAAATATTTTATTCCCTTAGTTTCTAACATTATGAGACATTTCAAATCGTGTCATATTTGAAGATTGTGAATGTTACATTTAATTTCATTACAATCTTGGAATGTAAATTTCATATACAATTTATTTGAATTTTCAAAATTTTCAGCCTTTAATTTGTAATATTACTATGAAAGTCCAATTCTTCTGTCGTGTGACATTTACTTTTCAACGATTTTATTAAATTACATTGCTTCAATACAATTTTTTTTCTTTGCAATATGTTTACTTATTATTAAGATAATAATTTTTTATTAGTTGTGTTTATTTTATTTAGTAATTTGTTGTAATTCCAAATATGGATAGATTAAGATGAAATAATATTATTAGGTTCACGAAAATGAGCCTTATGCAATTAAATTCGCATTATTACTATGTAATTTTTTATTTGATTTTTTTACCTTTATTCAATTTATATTATTTTAACATTGATGTATATTCAATTAAAATCGAAATAGTAATTTTTTTTTTACACTTTTACTTTAGTAATTATAAGTAATTCCAATCTAGGTATGATTGAGGCAAAACAAACATTGTTGAACTTTTTAAAAAGTGTTTTATCTAACTAAATATTCATATAAAATTTTTAAAAATTATAACTTTTTTTAATGATAAAGAATGTTACACTTGATCTCCTTAGCGTATTGGAATGCAACTTTGTTATGCAATTTATCTCATTTATTCAAATGTTTTTCTTTTATTTTGTTATAAACTATGAATGAAAAATTTTCCTACCATGTAACCTTTACTTCACTTGATTTTATGATTTTATATTACTTCCAAATATTATTTGTAGTTTTAATATAAATTTACGTATTATTAAAAAAATAATTCATTATTGTTTATGCTTATTTATATAGAAATTTATAGTATAAACTAACAAGGTCTTATCAACATGAAACAAGTTTCATTTGGCTTTCCTTGAAAAGCTTTATCAAATTAAACATTCATTTTATATATTTCTAAATAATTTATTTTCTAGTCTTTATGATGCATGAAGTGACTTTTTTATTTATACTTTATCAGGTCAAAGTCCTTGTTACGGTGAATCTCGTAAGCGTTTTGGATTGCATCATTTATTTTATAATTTATCTCATTACTTCAAACTTTCCCCTTTGAGTCTGATATATTACAGTAAAACTCTAATTCTTCTCTGTTGTGATCTTAACATGGGTTTAATTTTTCTATTATGTTCTTTTAATTTATCATATTTTATGTTTAATATTTATCTAATTAATATTAAAAATATATAATTTATTACTTTTTTAGCTTATTTTCATTCAAGTTTCCATTAATGCCAAATTAGCTCAAATTCAAAAAAAATAAACATCATTAAACTCATCTTAACACCTTGTATCTAAATAAATTTTTATTTTTATGTTATAAAACTTTTTATTTTATTTGTTTTCGCATGTTGCAAGACTCGTTTTAATTTATACATGATTCTATCCTATAAAATTCATCTTATTTCTTCAAAATATTTCCTTGATTTTTTTTATTTCAATAGGAAACTCTAATTCAACCTTTCGGTGACCTTGAAATTCTTTTATTTAACTACATTATTACACTTAAATTTATCACATTTTATCTTTAGTATATATTAGACACAACTCAAAGTGCACAATTTAAATTTTCATTTTTAATTCTCAAATATTTTTTCTAAATGTTGGCAAGGTTTATAACAATTTTTTATCTTTTTATCTGATGATAAAAGATGTTATACTTGATTATGTTACAATCACGTAATTTAACTTTCTCATATAATTTATCTATATTCATAAATTTTTTCTTTTCATTTTAATTTATTATTATGTAACTCTACTTCTCCTCCTTTGTCACCTTTACATCACTTTGATTTAGTAATAGTACATACCATAAATTTTTTCTCTTTAGCTCTAATATATATTTTCTTAATATTAAAATAGTAAATTATTATAATTCCTTTTTTAAACTTGTAATTGGTAGTATTTCTAAATGAGCTCTGTTCTTAATGAAATAAATATCATTGGACTCATCATCATGAACTTTATCTCACTAAATATTCTTTATTTATCTTTATAAAATATCATCTTTTACATAGCTTTAGCATTCTTTAAGAGATTTTTTTATTCCTACATGATTTGATGATCTAGGATATTGGACCTAATCTCTTTAGCATCTTGGAAGATAAGCTTCTCATGTAATTATCTCATTCTTCTAATTTTTCCTTTTCATTGAGTTATATTAGTATGAATCTCTAAATCTCCTCAAATGTGACCTTTACTTCTCATTGATTTGATTAAATTAAATTAGTTTAATTTATAATGGTTCAACATCAATAAATAATTACTTAATTTTATAATAAACATTTATTATTATTTATGATTAATAATTCTATAATTTTTAGTGAATCTATATGTTTTTTATTGAAAAAAAACATCATTGGACTCATCTTTATGAACTCTATCAAATTAAATTTTTTAATTTTATTATTCTTAAATATTTTAATTTCTAGCAATTTAGCATTCCTTAATAGAGATTTTTATTGTATTAAGATTAATAGTGAAAAATATTTGACTTAATCTAGTTAATATCATTGGAAGTAATTATGCCATAGAATTTATATCAATTCCTCATCCTCTTTGCTTTCAAATTAATGATATTACTTTTTATCTTTATGCCTCCTCTAAAGTGATGTCTTCAATGCCTTTAAAAGGTTATACAATGTTTTTGTAATTTATTTTATTTCTTCATTAATATAAATTAAAAAATTAACAAAATATTATTATTTAAATTATTTCATTGGGTAATTCAACTCATCTAGACAAGCTTAATCAAAACAATTACTCATTCTCAAAATTTAAATATTTTATTTTCCTTTTGTGGAAAAGTTTAAAAATTTTATTTTTTAGCAATATGATTCGTTAATGATTTGATGACCAATGATGTTACTGTTCATCCCATTAGCATCTTAGAGTCAAACACTCTCATATAATTTATCTCATTTCTTAAAATGTTTCACTTTGATTAATTATATTAATATGTAACTCTAATTCTCCTCTCTTTTACATTTACATCGCTTTCATTTTCTCTTTTTATATGTCCTCACTTTATCTCATTTCAGTTTAAGTAAATATTTCCAGAATGTTAAATTAATAATTGTTTATTATTTATATTTATTTACTTCAATAATTTACAATAATTACAAATAATGTTTGAACATTGTTTTAATTTTTTTAGTTTTAAATATTTTTTCTATTGTTTTTGCAAGCTTAGCAAAAGATTTTTCATCAAACAAAATTTAGTAATTGAGGATGTTACTCTCAATCTACTTAGAATATTTTAATCTAAATTTATCATAGACTTTATCTAGTTTGTTCAACATTTTTACTTTCATTTAGTTGTATTTTTACTTTACTCAAAGTATTCTCTCTTGTCTCCTTTACATCTTTTTCAATTAGTTATATTACTCTGTTTTAATTTAACATATTTACATTAACTTAAATAATATTTAAATATTTATTTATTAACATTGTAATTAATAACGATTCAAATGTAGCTCTAATCAAGATTATACTAACATCATCAAACTCATTCAAATGAGCTCTATCAAATTAAACATTTAATTTTATTATTTTTTTAAATTTTTTTTATTATTTCAACATTTTTTTTCTGATATTTTAATCGGCATGGGGCCTCATGGTAGAGGATTTTATACTAAATCACTTTATTATCTTGGAATGTAGCTTTATTATTTTTATTTTGTTATGTTATGATGTAACGTCAAATTTCCTTACATTTATCCTTTACATTCATATGATTTGATTATATTACAATTCTTTTCTTTTTAATTTCAACTTTGGTTGATATTCGGTTAATGATCAAATGATAATTTATTATGATTTATACTTATTGACATTTTTAAATAATAAAAAAAACCAAAAGATACTTGATCGATATGAAACGAATGTCGTTTCACTCATCTACCCACCCCCTAGCAAGTTATTATTTTATTTTTTCTATTTTTATTTTTTTATTCCAAAATGTTTTAGCTTTTTTTAGTTAGGTATTTCAATTCACATCTAAATTGATCATGAAGAAATTGTTATTTAATCTCTTTAATATCATGGAAGGTATTTTTTTACAAAAATAATTATTTCATTTATTCAAATTATTTAATCTGATCTTGGATATATTACTTTATTGCTACAATTCTCTGCACATTGGACCATTGCAAAACCTTGATTTTGTTATTTAAAATTGCTTTAATTTATCTTTATTCTATTTTTACATATATTGAATTCATATTAAAATAATATTTTTTTAATATTTATACTCATTCTACTTTGCAATTTCTTTTAGCTCCAAAAAGGCCTGATTTAGATGCAACAATTGTGGTTAGATTCATCTTGATGAGTTTTACCTAGTTAAATATTATTATTATTATTATTTTTAATATTTTAATCATATAAATTTCTAGGATTTGGAATGTTTTACTAGATATTTCTATATGTACTTTATTTAAAGATCAATGATATAATTCTCAATCATTTTCATTTCATGGAATGCAATTTGACCCCCATTTTATCTCATTTCATCTACTTTTCACTTTACTATGCTTGTGTTGATGATTATCTCCAAATCTCTTCTCCCTTAAGATTTAAATCACTTTGATTTTTTTATATTATTTGTATTCAATTTGTTTCATTTCAATTTCAAAGTATATTTACTTAATATAAAAATAACAAGGTATTTTCAAAGTATATTTACTTAAATCACCTTTGGAATTACCATGAAAAAATTATTTAAGATTGAATATCTCTAAATTATTATCTTAAAATTAACTCAAAATATATCATTATTAAAATGTAGTGAATAGTAACATTACAAAATAACTAATTCATAGCATTGGATGAGGCACCAAAGGGAAGAATAAGAGTTTCAAAATATATAAAAAAAATTAATGTGAAAGATTTGTAGATATGTGATAAATAGTTTTGGAAATTTTCATTCCAAGGTCCTAAGTATATCCAGTGTATCTTATTTTTTCATCAAATCATGTACAAAAAGAAATGCTCACAAAACATGTAAAAATAAAATAAAATACAAAAATTCAAAATAAAAAAATAGATTTTTTTAATTAAATGATCTGGTGTAGATAAGTCCAATGATGTTTGTTTCACCGTGAGCAAATCTCATTTGGAAATACTACTAATTTTAAAAGTAAATAAATATAAATCATGATAAATTATTATATTAACATTATTTAATTTATATTAAAGTATAAATTTGATAAACTAAAATAATACCATATATCCAAATCAAAGATATTTAAATTTCATGTAAGAGAAAATTTAGAGTTCCACACAATGCATTCAAGTTAATGTGAAAAGTTTGAAAAAATGACAAATTAGAGGAGAAATTTGCATTCCAAGAAAATAAGGAGATTGATGGTAATGTTCTAGATCATCATATTAGACGTAAGACAAAATATCTTATAAAGCATGTCAAATTCTTAGAATTTTCATAAAATTTATATAAAATAATATTTAATTTGATAAAGCTCATCGAGACGCTTCGACCCCCAATCATTATGTCTTAACCAGTCATTATTTAGAATTCCTATGAATTACAAATTTAAAATGACATAAATAAGATAAATTGAAGATATATAACATAACCACATGAAACAGATGTTATGGTCACAATAGAGAAAAAAAAGTGTTTAAAAGTAAAATAATTAAGTCAAAAGAAAATTTTTTAAAAAATAACATAAATTGTATGGAAAAGTTTACATTTAAAGTTATTAAAGAGATGAAATGTTCCATCCTTAATAATCAAATTAGTTAAGAATCAAAAAATTATAAAGTATATAAAACAATAAGAAAATATTTAAAATTATTAAGAGTATTATTATTTAGATTTCACTCCTTGAGACACTTCAACAGGAATTTTCTTCATCTTGATCAAATTTCACTTAAAATTTCTTTGAATTAAAAATTTTGATAAGCATAAATAATAGTATATAATTATTTTTTATTTTAGGTAAATGAATATTAATTTTGGAAAAATATAAATTGAAGCTATATAATACCACAAATTCGAAGTGATGTAAAATGGAAATGCCAATAGATTTAAAGATACATAACAATTTACCAAAATCAAAGAAAAAAGTTGCATTCTATGACACTAAGGACATTGAATGTAACATTTATAATCATCAAATGAGGTACAAGTTAAAATAGTTCATAAAGTATTCTAAAACTATAAAAATATATTTTTAATTTAGTAGAGCTCATCGAGTCAAGTCCAGCTTCAATTGTTTCAACTAGATGAGACCTCGTTGTTAATTGATACAAATTACAAAATTAAAAATGCATTAAAAAACAACAAATTATTTTTTTGATATCAAGTAAAGAAATCATTTTTATGGTAAAATTAAAATAAAATATTTATAAAAATAAAAAATATTAAAATGGATGGAGTTTTTAATACTAGTCCAATTAGGTTTGTTCATCTTGATGAGATATCATTTGGAGTTATAACAAATTACAACAAATAAATAAAAAATAATAATATGACATTTTTTGAATATTGAGTAAATTCAAATTGTTGAATGTAATCAAATCAATGCGATGGAAATGTCACACTAGAGTAGACTTAGAGTGAAACAAAAAAAGAATAAACATTAATAAATTATTATTTTTAGTTTAACTAACTTTAAATATTAAAGTCGAGAATAGATAAATTGAACAATATAATAAAATAAAATAAAAGTTAGAAAAAGGTAACATGATAGCACAATGAATGTAGACTTGTAATGTAAGGAAATCAAAGAAAAATCTTTGAAGAGATAACATATATTGTATGGTCAAGGTGCATTTGTAGATACTTAAGAGATGGTGTGTAACATCCCCAACCATCAATACATGTTGAGATCAAATTGTGTCATAAAGATTGCCAAATTCCTACTAAAAAAATTTTCAAAAATATGAAAATGGATGATTGATAGGATATAGCACATTAGGAAAATGTCTAATGACATTTGTTTTGTATCGATTAAATCTTTATTGGAATAATTACTGATTAAAAAAGTAAAAAAACTAAATAAACATTAATAAACATTTTAATATTTCATAAATATATGTTGAGGTTGAAATAAGATCAATCGAAGAAATATAATATATCCAAAAAAAGACATGTAAAGGTCACTTGAGAAAAATGTAGAGTTAGTAATAAAACCAAATTAATATAAAAATGATAGTTTCAATGTAATATAAAAAAATCATCACAAAAGCTTTAGAGGAATCAGTTAAATTTAATTTAGATTTTCGATTCGATTATACCAAGGAGATCAAGTATAGTTTTTTTATAACCAAATCATTTAGAAATTAAAATGCCTCATAAAACCTTTCAAAATAATATAAGATAAAAAATATAAATAATGAATGTTTTATTGGACAGAGCACATCAAGATGAGTCTAATGATAATTATTTCATACTCGTTCATACCTCATTTGAAATTATTGCAAATTAAAAAATAAAACAACAAAAAAGAAAGTGTATTACTTTTTTAATATTATCTAAATAGATACTAAAGCTAAAAATAGATAAATTCATATAATATAATATGGCTAAATCAAAGACATGTGAAGGTCATGTAATATACAAAAATTAAAAACTTTGAAAAATTATAAATTGCTTAAGAAAGCTATATTCTTGGTTACTAAGACACTCAATCATGACACCATAGTTATAAAATCTATTATGAATTTTAATATCTTATAAAACATCAAAAATCCATAAAAATAAACAATTTAAATTTGTGATAATGAATTTTTAATTTGATAGAGCATGTTTAGTTGAGTCAATCAACATTTTTTTAATCTAGATAGGGTCTTATTTACTATTCTAGTGACTTACAATACTAAAAAAAATCAAAAATAATTATTAATTATTATTTAAATACTAAGTAAATGAGAAATAAACTTAAAATATGTTGAATTATATCAATGTAATATAACTAAATCTAAGCTATGTTTATGTTAAATGAAAGGAGATTTAGTTTTGCAGTATAATATATCCAAAAAAAAGTGAAAAAAATTTAATGAATGAGATAAATTGTGTGCAATAATTGTATTTGAAATATTATAAATTTCATATGCAACAAGCTCAATTGTCAAGACAAGTATGAATTGAAATATTTTGTAAAGGATGTAAAAAAAATATCAAAAAAATATTACAATTATTATATAATAACATAGAATTCATTTAGATAAGCTTCATGACATTTGTGAAACATTTCATCATACATTGTATAGAATTAAAAAAAATATTAATTTTCAAAAGAATAAATATGAAAAATAATTTTCTTGTTTTAAGTAAAAAATATTGAAGTTGAATTAAGTTAAATTAAAGTAATATAATATTTCAAAAAAAATGAAAGTGAAATATGTAAGAGAAGATTTTGGGTGACATAGTAATGTACGAAACTCAATGAAATATTGAAGGCATGAGATAACTTTTATCGAAAATTTAGATTCCAAGATACTAATGAGATCAAGCTTGACATCCCTGATCATTAGATAATGTAAAAATAAAAATATTTAATAAAGTAAAAAAAACCTTAAAAAAATAAAATATTACTGAAAATAAAATAAAAAATTTACTAGATAGAACACTTCGAGACGAGTCCATCAATGTTTGCTTCTTCTCAATCCAGTCATGTTTGGATTATGATAAATTTCAAAAATAAATAAGAAAAAAATTAATAATTTATAATTTAAATATTAAATATAATATATTAGAGCTAAAATTAAATTAAATTAATTAATATAATAAAATGAAATAAAAGTAATGTAAATGTCATAAGAGAGGTTATCTAGAATAAAACAGTAATATAACCAATTTTAAACAAAAAATTTGGAAAAAGTAAGATAGATTCCATGAAAAGTTGCAATCTAATATACTAATGAGATCAATTGGAACAACATTGATTGATAAATTAAGTACAAATCAAAATATCCTATAAAAAAGTTGTACCATAAAAAATAAAAGATTTAAGAATATTAAAAATATATATCTAGCTACATAGAGCTTATTAAGATGAGTCTAATGATATTTGGTTTGTTCATAATGTACATCATTTGGAATTACTATGAATTACCAAAGTAAACATGCATAAATGTTATAAAATTATATTTTAACATAAAAGTGATTTTTTTTAAATCTAAAATAAGTAAAACTAATGCAATATAAAATAAATACATCGAAGCAATGTAAAGGTTACAAGAGACGAGATTTAGAGTTTCATGGTAATATCATAAAATGAAAGTAAAAAATGTATTAAATGAGATAAAACTGAATATAAAAATATTTCAAAATATAAAACTAAACATTTAATTTTGTAGAGCTAGTCAATGAGTACAATAATTGTTGTTTCAAGATAATCAGACCTCATTTGCAATTTTTGTGAATTACTAATATAAATTAGCACAAATAATAAGTTTTTTAATCTTAAGTAATTATATTGTAAAGTTGAAACATGATAAATTAAAAGAATGTGATATTAAAAATTCAAAGTGAAGAAAACATAATCTTAAGGGAGAATTAGAGCACTATGACAATATAACCAAATCAAAGAAAATAATTTGAAGTAATAAAAAAAGTTTATAGTAAACTTAGATTCGAAGATACGAACAAGAATGAGCGTGACATTTTTTATCATCAAATTTTTTATGATTCTAAATAGCTCATAATGCATGCTAAAACCATAGAAAATAAAACGTTTATAAATAAAAAAATATATAATTATTAAGATAGTCCTTTTTGAGATGTTTATAACTTTGTTTGTTTCATATTAATCATACATCATTTAGGATTATTACAAATTACCAAAATAAATAAGAAATTTTTTATTTATTAATTTTGTATTACATAAATTTATATTAAGCTTGAAATAAGATAAATGGTAATAATATAACATAAAAAAATCAGAGACATGAAAATATCATATGAGAACAGATTTAGGGTTACATAGTAATGTCACAAAATCAAATTGAAACTTTTAAGAAGATGAAATAAGTCATACAAGGAAAGCTACATTTCTGAGCTAAAGAGATTGAAAATAGCATCCTCGATCATTAAATTTGGTATGATTCAAAGAAATTATTAAATTTTGTCAAATGTCTTGCAACGAAACATTTAAAAATATAAAAATTAATATTTAATTGGATAGAGGTCATCAATACTAGTCCAATTATGATATTTTTACTAGGTCGAATCATATTTGGAGTCACTACAAATTACAAAATCGATGAAGCATAGATAATTAAAAAAAGTTTTTAATAATGCATATTATATATTAATGCTAAGCTGAGACAACTTGACGTGTTGCTATAATTATAAATAATTTTGAAATTGTTAAACAAGTGAGGATTGTAGATTTACAGAGTAAAAACTAAATCAAAGTGAAACTTTTGAAGAAATGAAATAAATTATAGAAGAGAGTTGCCTTTGAGCAAATTGAGTTTGATGGTAGAAACCTTGATTGTTAAATAACCTATGAAAGGAAATATCTCATAAAACATAAAAACATCTTTAAAAAATTTTAAAATTAAATCCATAATTGGATAACACAAATCAAAAAGAGTTTAACGAAATTTCTTATATATTATATAAAAATTACTAAAAAATTATATTTTTAATATTAAGCTCATTTTAGAGCAAAAAATTGATATATTAAAAATGTAATATAATCAAACTAAAGCAATGTAAATGGCCACATGAGAAGAAATTTAGAGTAACATGGTAAAATTACCAAAACAATGAAAAATATTTTAAGATATATAATAAATTATACTTAGAAAATTATATACCAAGATACTAAGAAAGTTTAGTATAACATCTTTGATGAATGGAAATTTCCAAGATATTTCAAAACCATCGAAAATAAAATATTTAAAAATATCAAAATTAATGTTTTCATAGAAAGACATTATCCGCATAGGTCAAAAGAAGTCTATTTTATTTTGATTAGACCTCAATTGGAATTATTATAAATTAACAAATAAGCACATATAATAATAAACTATGATCTTAGTATTATATATATATATATATATTAAAGTTAAATAAAAATAAATTTAGCAAATGCATTATAAGAAAATTGAAGAAATGCAAAGGCCAAATGAGTTGAGATTAAAGTTTCATAGTAATATAACAAATTAAAAAAATGAAATTGACATAAATTATAATAAAAGTTACGTTTGAAAAGTTTAAGGAGATCAAGTGCTGCATCCTTGACCATCAAATCTTGTATAATTAAAAAAATCCTGTAAAACATAATAATATCTAGGCAAATAGGACATTTAAAAAAATAAAAATAAATGCTTCGTATGGTAGAACCCATTGGTACTAGTGGAATTACTTTTTCATGTCGATTGGTCCTCATTTGGAATTTTAATTAATTATAGAGCAAAGGAAAGAAAAAATAAAATAATTATTATTTTAATATTTAAAAAATATTTATTATATTTGAAATGATATGTTTTATTGCAAGTAATATAAGAATATCAAAGTGATATAAAGGGTTATGAGTGGAGATTTAAAGTTATATATTAATATAACTAAATCAAAGCAAAATATTTGAGAAAAAATTAATAAAAATGATATTAGCTACATTCCAAGATATTGGAGAGATTAAATATAAGTTGTTTTATTATCAAATTCAAGTGCAAATTGTAATTTCTCATAAAGAATTCAAGAAACGTAAAAAATAAAATGTTGAAGGAAAATAAAAACTATTTTTTAATTGGATAGAGCTCATCAACAAGAGTGTAATGAGATTTGTTTTATCTCAATCAGAACTCATTTAAAATTATTACAATTTTTTAAAATAAAAAGATAATAAAAAACTATATTATTTTTTTTAATGTTTTGTAATTATATATTGAAACTTAAAGAAATAAATTGAAGTAATATAATATTACCAAATCAAGGTGATGTAAACATTATATGAGATTGCTTTTAGAGTTATGCAATAATATGATAAAACAAAAGCTAAATGTTTCAAGAAATAAAATAAATTGTATAGGAAAGTTGCATTTCATACTACTAAGGACATCGATCAAAATATCAAGTGCAATTTGAAATGTCTCATACATTATGAAAAACTCTAAAATATAAAAAGGTAAAAAACTTAAAAAAAAATTCAATTAGATAGAGCTTGCTAAGATGAGTACAATGTCCTTTCCTTCGTCTAAATGGATGTAGATTGGAATAACTATGAAATACAAAAATTATTAAGCAAGAAAAAAAAATTATTAAATTAATATCAATTAAATATATATTTAGCTTGGAACAAGATAAATTGAAGAAATGCAACATGACTAAATTAAGAAATGTAACGGGCAAGCAAGATCTAGCATATCACCAAAACTGTAATATCACAAAATAAAAAAGAAAGATTTAAGGTAATTAATAAAATTGTAGAAGAAAGTTAATTTCTAAGATAATAACAAGATCTAGAGTAATATCATCGAATATGTAAGAAGGTAAAAAAAATATCTAATGAAGCATGTGTTATACCCGGTAAAATATTATAGGTTTAATCTTCAATAATTCAATTGTGGCTTGGATGATTTCAGATCGACGGTAGAATGAGCCAGGAGCTCAATTGGAGGCTATTGGAATTTCTGAAATTTTCTGGGGATTTTTCGGAGCACCGAGATTTTTTTTTAAAAAACCGGAAATTGGATCTTTTTTTCTTTTACCGCTCGTGAACCGGACCGGAGCGGTTCAGCGAAGGCGGGGTGGTTCGCCGAGGTGCGTTTGCGCGTGCGTTTGGATCAGCCGCGGATAAGCGGATCGGACGGGCGAGATCAGCGGTGGAGATTAACCGGCTGATCGGGTGTTAAGCGGCGTTTTTGGAAGGTCAACCGGCGTTTAATGGGACTTAATGGGTTATTACCGGTTTAAGCTGGGTATTTAACCTAAAATGTTCGGCTGTTAGGGTTTCGAACAGCGGCTAGAGGCGAAGTGTTCGCGGCGAACGGCGGTACTTTCCGGCAGCCTTCCAAGGGGCTTTTGGTAACCGGAGTTTCGCGGGAAAGAGGCGAGCATTTTGGTACCAGTTTCGTTCGGCGAGGAGCTGCGGTTCATCGCGTACGAGCTTCACCGTCGTCGGCGAGCAAAGGTAGGAAATTCAGATTAAATTAGTTAATTAGCAAATTAAAAATATGGATTATTTTGCAAAGAGCTACTTGAGCATGCGGATATGGGTTTTTTTGGAATTGATTAATGCAATTTATTGATTTTAGCATTTTAGGGTTTCTTTTTATGAAGAAGAATATATAAAATTTCCGCCGAATTGGAATTTCTGTGCATAGAAGCATGCCTTAGGTTTTGATATTATCATATTGCCATTATTCAGGTTATCTGAATGCTAGAATGATTTTAATTTCATGAATTGGCATAGTTGGATCGGACAACACTTCGGCGAAAATATTTGCATGGACATTTAGCTTCGCGACTTGATTATATGGAAATTTTTAGGCTAGTACGAGCTTTAGGCTAGCGTTCCCTTGCGTTCGGTCGCCAGAAATCGACGGGGAAAACGGAGACTTCCGGAAAGTCGTCGGTTAGAATTTCGCGGGCGACGGGCTTAGGAAGGGGATGAATTAGGGCTAATTAGGGATTAGTCTGATTATTAAGTGAATAATTATTTTAATTATTAATATTTATATGTTAAGCGTTGGCCCGAATTCGGATTATTAACTTCGGCCGGCGGGGTTCTTGGCTCAGCGCGTAAGGGTTCCGAACCGGCGACGAGAACCAGTTCAGGGGAAGTGCGGTGCGGATGAGAGAGAAGCGGAAGAAAATTTTAAATTCGGAAATTTATTCCGAATTTCGGAAAATGGATAAAGGGCAGAAATTTATTTTGGAAATTAAAATTTCCTGAAGTGAGGAAGACGTGATTTTTGGAAATCACGTAGCCAAGTTGAAATTGACTGTTGGAAATTACCCATAAATTCAGTGCAGCTGGATTAGTTGAAATGAAGTGTGACACTTGGGTGCTACCAGAATAGTCAGAATTTTGGTACAGTTTGTGTTGCTTGGATGGCAATGACATGGATTGAGTCAGTTTACTCAGTGTTGGCAAATTTCATGGATTGGCATATTGGACCAGACTACTATAGGCCCTATATGATGTTTTAGGGTAGTTGTGGTAGGTAATTGTGCGGTACAGACTTAGCTTTCACAGTATACATGTGGACTGGTATGCGCCTTGTTGTATCTGGACACATGTTGCCGAATCTTTGAGTTAGAGCTTGGCAATGACTGTAGGGGCGTGGCTTCTATGGAAATTGTTGGGAGAGGACTTCTTGGGACGGTGGCTGAGTCGATCTCTTCTGGTCCATGAGTGTAGGCCTGCGTGCCTGAGAGTGGCAGTGGCAGGGGTGACTCGCCGTGGCTAGTCAAGTGTGTAGGCCTGCGTGCCTGAGGGTGGCAGGGGTGTCTCACGTTGGCTAGAGATCTATGTGACTGGTTCTGTCTATAGTCCCCAGAAGATTGATTGACGAGAGACGCTGCGGTGTCGGGTGCTAGGCGTTGTGATGCGTGCACAGAGATGGGCGTGTCCCGCTGGCATGCTTTGCCTAGGCGCCATGCGTGCGCAGAGATGGGCGTGTCCCGCTGGCATGCTGCCTGGGAGCACAGAGGAGAGCTACTCTGGTGTGACTGGGGGTGACTGTGGTTGGTCAGAGTCTGGGACTGAGAGTGCCTTTCCACCCTACATTGTTATGCTGTATTTCTATACTCTTACTATTATCCTTCTCTTGCATGAGAGTTTTTTTTTACTAGCTGTCTTTCCTACTGGGCGTAGCTCATTCCTTTATTATCTATATTTTTCCAGTGGCTCGGCAGACTTGACGCCACCCAGCTTTAGGTGGGATCGTGATCAGTAGGCTAGTGGAGGAGATCTGATCTGTGATTTTCTAAGACATTCTGATTAGTTGATTGTTGCTGTTGGATGTATTCAGTGAGACTGTTATTCTTATGTCTTGTATTATGTGAGGGTGATTCTGACTCATGTACTCGGATGGATGATGTGGTATTTGATGGACTGTGACTTTTCATATGAGTTACATTTTTATTTTCTATCTTGACGGTATGGTGTGTGGAGCGCCATTTCATATCGGTGGATGTTATATATATTTTTTTTGTTGATGGTGAGGTCATTACATGACTATGGAACTTAACCTTGGGGGTTCAGACTTCTATTAGATCGGTTCTCCTACCGGTATGGGTTAGGAGTATTGGGTCTAGTAGGAGTAACATTGCGCGAGTTCATCAGTTAATTCAGGAGTCATGAACCTGATTTGACGGTGTGCCCGGGAGATGGGATCCACATAGTTAAGGAAAGTAGGTGTGTAATGATGTGTTATATCTTATGTTTTTCGTAGGCTACTCAGGTTGGTGTGGGACGATCTGAGCTGTCTATATGTATTAAAAAAAAAAAAAAAAAAAAAAAAAAAAAAAAAAAAACTGGGTTGTAACAGCATGTCAAAATTTTAAAAAAAACTTTAGAAATATAATAATAAATACTTAATTAGATGGATCTAACCAAGATGAGAACAAGAACAATTGTGTTGCCTCAATCAAACCATGTTTGGAATTATTACGAAACAACAAAGAAAATAAGAATTGTTAATAAAAAATTACTATTTTAGTTTTAAGTAAATGTATACTAAAGCTAAAATATGTAAATTGAAATAATATCATATACGTAATTCAAAGACATATAAACGACACATTAGAGGAGAATTAGCATTACATTATAATATAAATGAATTAAAATGAAAAAGTTGAAGAAATGATATCAACTATATGACAAAGCTATATTCTGAAATACTAAAGAGATCGAGTGTATCATCCTCAGTCAACAAATCAAGTTTGAAACAAAATATCTCCTAAGAAATTCTAAAGCCTTAAAAAATAAAATTTTTAAAAGTATAAAATTGAATATTTTATTGGATATAACCCATCAAGATAACTCCAACAATGCTCTCTTCACATGATGAGATCTTATTTGGAATTAATCTAAATAACCAATTTAAATAAGTAGAAATAACAATAAATTAACATTTTAATATAAATATTTATTTGAGATAAAATGGAATAAATTCAAGAAATATAATATAATCAAATCAATCACTTATAAAGGTCACTCAAGATTTGATTAAGAGTCATATTGTCATATAACAAAATCATGGTAAAATAATTAAAGGAGGTGAATTCTTTGAGAAGGAAAATTTCAAAGATATTCAAGGGATGAGTCTGATATCTTGAATCATCAAATCAATTATGAATAAAAATATCTTACAAAGCTTTCAAAAATCTTAAGAAAAGAAATATTTAGGAGTATAAAAGTAAAGACATAAATGGATAGAGCACATCAAGATAACTCCAGTGACATTTCTTTCATCTTTATCTGACCTTGTTTGTAATTACACCAATTTAATAAAGTAAGCATGAAAATTAAAAAATATTATTTTAATATATAGTGAATTTGTATAAAAACTAAAAAAAGATAAATGAAAAAGTGTAAAATAACAAAATCAAACACAAAAAGTTCACATGAGAGCTGATTTAGAGGTACATAAAATATAGTCCAATAAAAAAGAAAAAATTAAGAAAATGAGATAAATTTTGCGGTAACGTTGCCTCTATGATTCAAAAGAAAGTTAGTGTAATATCATCAATCATAAAAAAAGAAACAAATTGGGAGATCTCCTAAAGTGTGAAAAAATCCTAAAATATAAATATCTAAAAATATAAATAAGAATATTTAAATAGATAATGTCATCACAACGAACCCAACAACATTCATTTCATCTCAATTAGATCTCTTTTAGAATTATTGCAAATTATAGAGGTGAATAAGTGTAAAAAATTAATAAATTATTATTCTAATATATAAGTTAATATATTTGAATACTAAAATGAGATAAATTGAAGAAATATAATATAATTAAATCAAAGACATTTAAGGGTAATCTGACTAGTGATTTGGAGCAATATAGTATGTAACTAAATAAAAGTAAAACAATTTGAAGTATTAAAGAAAATTATTTAAGAAAACTACATCCTAAGATATTAAATGAATCTATTATTATGCCTTCAATTTTTAAGTCTAGCATGAATTCAAATGTTTTACAAAGAATGTGAAAGTATTAGAAAAAAAATTGTTTAAATATATGAAAATAAATATTTAATTTGATAAAGCTCATGGAGAAGTGTCTAAAGTTATTTGTATCATGTTAATCAAACCTCATTTAGCATTACATCAAATTACCAATGTAAATAAGCAAAGCTAACAATAAATAATTATTTTTATATTAAGTAAACACATAGTAAAGTTGAAATAAGATAACCTTAGGCAATGTAACATAAAATAAGGAATGACACGTAAAGTTCATATTAGAGCATAGTTAAATATGCATAGCAATATAACCAAATCAAAATAAAAGGCTTCAAAAACTTACATAAACTGTATGAGAAACATTTTTTCCGAGACACCAAGGAGATGGAATGTAAAATTTGAGATAATCAAATTAGGTACAAATCAAAAGGTTTCTCAAACCTTATAAAAATTAGAGAAAAAATTATTTAAAAAGAGAAATCTAAAAAGTCAACAAAATAATATCTTGAGGATGAGTCCAACCGTATTTCTTTCATCATAATCAGATCACATTTGGAATGACTATGAGTTGCAAAAGTAAATAATCATTAATAGTAACAAATTTTATCCTAATATTTAGAAAATATATAAGATTTTTCAAATCAGATGAATTCAATTAATTTAATGCAGCAAAATCAAAGAGATGTAATGGTCAAATGAGAGGATAATTAGTGTCTCACAATACTATGAAATAATTGAAGTGTAATATTTGAAGAAATAAGAAAAATTGTTTGCAAGAGTTCCATTCCAATATATGTCTCTTAAAAATGTCCAAACCATATTAAAATATTAAAAAGTAATAATTTAATTAGATAGTGCTCTTCGAGATGAATCCTATAAAGATTTTCTCCATACGATCAAACCTTGTTTAGAATTAACACAAATTACCATAAATTATTGTTCTAATATTTAATAAATATTTATTTAAGTTGAAAATAAAAAATTTGAAGTAATGTAACATAATTAAACAAAGACATGCAAATTACTTATGATAATAGATTTAGAGTTACATAATAGAATAGCCAAATCAAAAGAAAACATTTTTTTAAATAGATAAGTTTAATCAAATGGTTGCATTTGAAGATTCAATTGAGATTGAGTGTAACACACCAAATTGTTGGAAAATGTATAAATCAAAATGTCCTACAAAAGTGCCAAAACCCTATATAATATCATATTAAAAATAGAAAAATGAATATTTAATTGGGTAGATCTTACTAGAATGAGTTGAATAATGTTTGTTTTAAGTAAATAGACCTCGATTAAAATTACTATGAATTACAAAAGTAAATAATGATATATAAAAATAAAACATTATTTTAATATTAAGAGAGTATGTGATAATGAACAAAATAATATAAGCTGAAGCAATATCATATGATTGAATTAAGTAGTATATAGCTTACATGTGAGGAGAATTAGACTATTATATTAATCTAAGCAAAATCAAAGAAAACAATTTAAAGAAATAAGATAAACTGCAAAAGAGAGTTGCATTCAAAGATACTAGGGAGATCGAGTGCAACATCCTCGATCATCAAATTAGGTAGAAATTAAAATATGTCTCAAAAATTCCATCATAATAGAAAATAAAATCATTCAAAAAATAAAAATAAATTTTTAATTTGATAGAGCTTGTCAAGGCAAGTGTGATGATGTAGTGTTCATCATGAATTAACATTATCTAGAATTACTATGAATTATAATAGAACATTAATATAATTAAATAAAATAGTTCTTTTAATATCAGATAAATATGTAATATACCTCAACTTAAGAAAAATTAAATATATATATCAAAGACTTGTTAATATCACATGAAAAGATGTTAAGAGTAACATAATAATATAACCAATCAAAAATGAAAAAAATTAAAGAAATAAAATAAAGCATACAAGAAAACTACACTTTCAGATACTATAGAGATCAAATGTAACTTCCTTAAAAATACAATTATGTAAAAATTGAAATATCACTCAAACCATGTAAAAACAAATAATTTTTTTTAAAATATAAAAGATTTTTTAATTGGATATAACTCTTAGAGATGAATCCATTGTTGTCTTCTTCGTTTCGATCAAACCTCATTTAAAATTATTATTAATAACAAAATTAAATAAGAATAAAGTTAATATGATGAAATTAAAATAATATAAAAGTGAAATGAGAGGACAACTATAGTTTCATAAAACTATAACTAAATTAATGAAAAAATGTGAAGAAATAAGAGAAATTGTATTGGAATGATGCATTCTATGATATTAATGATATCTTGTTTGATATCGTCATTCACCAAAGAAAGCAAAATGTCTACTAAATGTGTTTAAAAATTCAAATATGATTATTGGATTTGATAGAGCTTGCCAACACGAATTAAAAAGGCAAAGATGCACATATAAGAAAAACTTTTTATTTTGTTATGAAATAAATATATTTAAAATCTAAAATTAAATAAATTGAAGTAGTGTTATTTAATTAAATAAAAGACATTTAAAAGTCGAAAGGGATTAGAGCTGCTGTTACATTGTAATATAACAAAATCAAAGAAAAAACTTTCATGAAATGATATAAAATATATGGAAAAGTTGCATTCCACAATACTAAAGAGATCAATTGAAATATTCATTGTCATCAAATTAGGCTTGAATCTAAATGTCTAGTAAAGCATGCCAAATATGTGAAAAATAGAGTATTTAAAACAATAAAAATTTATTATTTAATTTCAATGGCCTCATCAGGACAAGTTCAATAGAATTTATTTCATCTTGATAGAAACTCTTTTGGAATTATTATCAGTTACCAAATAGAATAACCATAAATAATAATGAATTATAAATTTACTGAAACTTAAATATGTAGAAATCCCAAAATTAGGTAAATTGAAAAAATATAATATAATAAAAATAATTGGATCTAAAGGTAGTTGGAGAGGAGAATTTAAGTTTCAAATTGATAAAGCCAAATTAAAGAGAAAATTTTGAAAAAATGAGATCACTTATACAGGAAAGTTGCATTCCATGATACTAATGAGATCAAGTGTGATATCATCGATAATTAAACTAGTAGATAACAATGACTCAAAAATCATGGAATAACCACAGAAGCAAATAATTGAAAAGAATAGAAGAATATTTTAATTGTCACATGTTGTTGAGGTATGTCCAAGGAAATGTATGTCATCTTGATTAAACATGTTTGGAATTCTAACGAATTAGAAAAGTAAATATTAAAATATAAAAAATAACTATTTTAATTTTAAGAAAAAGCATAATAAAGTTGAACTAAGATAAATTAACGTTTTATAATGAAACTAAATCAAAGCTTTATAGATATTACAGGATCGAATATTTAGTGTTTCATAGAAATATAACAAAATAAAAGTTAAATATTAGAAGAAATGAGATAAATGTATAGGAAAAGTTACATTCCAAGAAACTAACAATATTGAATGTAACATTCTAGATCATCAAATCAAGTATGAATTGAAATGTATTGTAAATCATACCAAAACAAAAAAAAACATTTTTTAAAAAATTAAAAATGAATGTTTTGTTAAATAGAGTTTATCATGATTAAAAATATAATTTCAAAATATCAATGGCATGTAAACAAAAGTTTTTTAAGAAGTTAAGTAATTGTGTGAGAAAGATGCATTCCATGACACCATGGAGATTGAATGCACAATGATAAATCACCAAATCAGGTACGAATAAAATGTTTCATAAAACATGACAAATCCCTAAAATATAAAATATGTAAAAATACAAAAGTGAATATTTAATTGGGCAATGCTCATCCACATGAGTCCAACAAAATTTCTTTTGTCTTGATAGCACCACATTTGGAATTACTACAAATTACAAAACTAAATAAGTTTAAATTATAACAAAATTATATTTTAAAGTTTACTAAATAAATAATGTAGCTGAAAATAAGGTAAATTGATGAACAATGATATGACCAAATCATGTGAAGTAATGTTACACGATAGTAGAATTAAAGTTTCATATTGATATAACCAATTTATAAAGAAGAATTTGAAAAAAAGCAAAAACTTATGACAAAAATCAACATTCCAAGATACTAAAAAGAAATAGTGTGACATTCTTGTTCATTAAATAAGCTCAAATTATAATGTCTAAGAAAGTGTTCCAAAATCATATAAAAAATGACAAAATATATAAAAATAAATATATTGGATAGCACTCCTCTAGACGAGTCTAACAACATTTCTCTTGTCTCAATTAAACCTTCTTTGGAATTATTATGAATTAAAAAAATAAATAAGTAAGAAGTAAAAGAAAATTATTATTTTATAATTATGTAAACATATATTAAAGCTAAAATGAGATAAATTTAAAAAATGTAATATAACAAAATTAAAGAAATTTAAATTGCACATCAGGGAAGATTTAACATTACATTGTATTGTAATCAAATCAAAGAAAAACATTGAAGAAAATGTGATAGATTATATGAGAGGGCTACAATCAAAGACTTTAACAAGATTGAGTGTAATATCCTCAATCATCAAAATAGGTATGAATTAATATATCTCACAAAGAATACTTAAATTTTAGAAAATAAAATCTTTAAAAGTATTAAATTCAAAACTTAATTAGATATGACTCATCAAGGCTAGCCCAATGATGTTTGTTTCCTCATCATAAGATCTTGTTTGCAATTACATTGCATTATAAAAACAAAAATAATAATAATAAATTTTTATTTTAATATTAACTAAATTATAATAATGATAAAACTTAGATAAATTTAGGCATTATTACATCAGAAAAACAAAGAGATGCAAATGCCATAGAAGAGAAGATTTGTGTGGTAATGTTGCATTCCAATAGATTAACAAGACAAAGTGTGGCATCCTAGATCATTATTGTAGGTATTAACCAAATTGTCTAGCAAAATTTGTGAAAACCCTAAACGGTAAAAATAGTAAAAAGAAATGTATAAATTGATACTAAATTGGATAAGTTCAATAAGACTTATCCAATAAAAGTTTTTCCAACTAAATCAAATGTCATTTGAATTACTATATATTACTAAAATAAACATGCATAAATATTAATAAATAATTTATTTTTTATTTAAAAAAAATTTTAAAGTAGAAATGAAATAAATTAAAAAATGTAATATAACCAAATCAATGACATATAAAGGTTATATGACAAAAGATTTTGAGTATCAAACAAATATAATCAATTCAAAGCAAAAACTGAAGAAATGAGATAAATTATACTAGAAAATAGCACTCCAAGACACAACAGATGTAATGCTTAACATCTTAAATCTTCTAATCTTGTGCAAAATTGTATGTCTTATAAAAGATGCTTAAACGCTTCAAAATAAAATATTTAAAAAATAAAAAAAAGTTTCATTTATGCTTATTTACTTTGTTAACTTATAATAATTTTAAAAAATGACTCCCACAAGATGAAATACCATCATTTGATTCATCTGAATGAGTTCCAAGTAAATAAATATTCACTTTAAATTTTGCAATATTTGTTTCTATGATATATGTCATCTTGACAAGTCATTTTGATTCATACCTAATTTGATAAACAAGGATGTTAGTCTTGAGCTACATAATATCTTCAAATGTAATGTTTTTGCACAACATATCTCATATTTCACAAATTTTCACTTTGATTTATCTATATTCACTTTCATCATTACATCACTTTGACTTGGTTGTGCTCCATCATTATTTATGCTTATTTAATTTGGTAATTCATAATTTCCAAATCTAATCTGATCAAGTTAAAATAAAAGTTAGTCTTCATCTGATAAGTTTTATCAAGCTAATTATTTAGTATTATGTTTTCAAAAAAATATAGATTTATTGCTTGCTTCGTGAGTTTTTTGTATTGTATTTGATTTTGTTGATCAATGATGTTACACTTGATCTCCTTAGTATCTTTTAATATAATTTTCTTATATAATTTATCTTACTTTGACAAATAATAAACTTTTACATATTATATCTTTTGAATTGTAACACACCTTTTGTGTCACCCTTACATCAATTTTTATTTTGTTGACTTTGTGGCCTCCATTTATTTCATTTCAATTTCAGTATATATTTAGTTAATATTAAAATAATAATTTATTATTATTTGAGGTTCTTTACTTTGATAATATATAATATTCTAAAATAAACATTGTTTGACCCATCTCGATGCATTTAGCCAATAAAAAGAATATTTTTAATTATTTTTTATTATCTTTGGAATGTCTTATGAGATATTTCAATTTGTTGCAAATTTGATTAACGATGATGTAACAATCGATCTCCATAATATCTTGCAATGCAATTTCCCTTGTATTCTATGTTATTTCATTGTATTTTTTTGCTTAATTTGGCTATATTATCATGCAACTCTAAACATGTCTCATGTGACCTTTACATGTCCTTTGCTTGCATATCATACATTTTTACAATTTATCTCATTTCAACTTCAATATTTATTTACTTAATATTTAAATTATAGTTTTTTATTTTAATTATTTACTTTTATAAAATATAGTAAATCCAAATAAGGTCTAATTGAAATGAACAAATGTTACCAGACTCATATCATTAGCTTTTTTAAACAAACTACTCATTTATATATTTTTAACATATTTTATTTTCTTATCTTTTGATACACATCATTAGATATTTTGCTTTGTACATATTTTTGTGATTGTGGTTCTCATTCATGATCTATTTAGTATTTTGGCTTTCAAATTTCCCACAATATTTTGTTACATTTCTTCAAATTCTTTTCTTAAATTTTCTTAAATTTCCATGATAATCCAATACCTCACATGTGTGACAATTACATTAGTGTTATTTCGCTATATTACATTACTTCAAGTTATGTCGTTTCAAATGAATATATATATTCTTAATATTAAAATTTTAATTTATTAGTATTATTTATATTTATTTTTATAATTCATAGTAATTCTAAACAATGTATAATGGAAATGAAGACAATATTATTTGACTTCTTCTCAATGAACTATAAACTGTGAAATAATAAATTTTTATATTTTTAAATATTTTATTTCTTAAGTTTTTCATACTTTACTAGACATCTCAATTTTTACCTAATTTCTTAGATCACATTGCCACACTCAATCAATTTAGTATCTTTGAATGCATATTTCATATATATATTATCTCCTCTCTGAAAACAAGATATTCACTCTATGTTTTTAAACAATTTATTTTCTTCAATTTAAACACAATTTTTGTGACATTTTGATTCGTTACTTATTTGATGATTAATGATTTTATACTTGATGTACTAAATTTCTTAGAATGCAAATTTTTAGTACAAATTAAGAAATTTCTAAAAAAACTTCTTCCTTTTATTTAGTTGTATGTTGTAGTAACTCTATATCTCTTCTCATTTATCAATTGTATCGCTTTTAGTTAGTTGAATTATAATAATATTTATGATTATTTAATTAAACAATTTGAAATCAACCTAACTAAGGTCTATGTATGATGATAAAAATCTTATTAGATTCTAGCCAATGAGTTGTACTCAAATAAATAGTCATTTTTATATATTTTTGAATTTTTTTTAAATCTTTTGTACACCATATGTGTCATTTTGATTCGTGTTTGATTTATTTATTAAGAATGTAGAAGACAATTTCTTTACTATCTAAGAATGGAGCTTTCCCTTCCAATTCACCTCATTTCCTAAAACATTTTGCTTTAATTTTTTTATAGTACTATGAAACACTAATTCTCCTCATGTGACCGTTATGTTGCTTTGTTTTGGATATATTATTATTGTTTAATTCATCTCATTTGAAGTTTGTTATACAGTTACTTTAAAATAATAATTTAATATTATTTATTATGCTTATTTCTTTTGTAACTTGAAATAGTTCAAAATGTTGTCCAATCATGAAAAAATAAATGTCATTAAGCTTCCTTCCATGGGTTCAATCAATTTAAGAACTCAATTTTTTGTATTTTTAAAAAATCTTATTTTCCATGATTTTGGCATATTTTATGAACAGTTTTAATGCATATATTTTTTTATTATAGAGAATTTTATGTGGATCATCTAATTATTTTGCAATGCAACTTTTCCATACAATTTATCTCATTTGTTCTAATTTTTCATTTTAATTTTATTGTGTTATAATGTAACTCTACATGTTCTTGTGTGATGTTTGCATTGCATTGTTTTGAATAAATTATATCACTTCAATTTATAATATTTTTTCTTTCATATCTATTTAAGTAATGCTAAAATGATAACTGATTAATATGTTTTGCTTATTTACTATGGTAATTTATGAAAATTCCAAAGAAGGCTTGATCAAGATAAAATAGATATCGTTGGACATAAAGGCCTTTGCAAATTAAATATTCAATATAATATTTTTAAATATTGTATTTTCTAAACTTTACATGCTTTATGAGGTATTTTGATTCTTCCTAGTTTAGTAAATTGGGATGCTATATTGGATCTTCATAGTACCTTTTAATGCAACTTTTGTTTTAAAATTGATCTTATTTGTTAAATGTTTTTGGTTTAATTTGGTTATATTAATATGTAACTCTAAATCTCTTCTCGTGTGACATTTAAATGGCCTTGTATTTGTTATATTACTTTGCTTCAATTTATCTCATCTCTACTTTTATATTTATTTACTTAGTATTAAAATAAAACTTTAGTCTATTTGTTAATAATTACTATGATAATTTGTAGTGATTTTAAATGATGTCTTACCAACACAAAAAAAATATCGTTCGCTTCATCTTCTAGAACTCTTGTTAGCAAAAACAATAGCAAATTTTTAAATACTTTTTGTATAATATATGTACTCTTTGCAAGTCATTTCAATTTGTTTCGAATTTGAAAATTTAGGATGTTAGATTTGATCAACTTTGTGTCTTTTTGTACAACATTTTAACGTTATAAATCTCATTTATTCATTTATTTTTCTTTTACTTTCTATATTACAATGTAACCATAACTATTCTCTCATGTGACCTTTGTATCATTTTGATTTTGATGTATTATCTTTTTATATAAGTGTATTTATTTATGCAATACTTTGTAATTTCAAATGATGTCCAATCAAGGCGAAGTAAATGTCGATGTATTCCTTTCGACGAGATCTAACAAACTAAATATTTATTATTATATTTTAAAAAAAATTAATTTCAAGAGTTTTGCCACTACTTATGACAAATTTTTATTCATACTTGATTTCACTATTGATGATGTTGCACTCGATCACCATAGTATCTTGGAATGCTACAATCTAATATAATTTGCATAATTCTTCAAAAATGTTCACTTTTATTTGGATATATTTTTATGGAACTCTAACTTCTCTTTAATATTATTACGTTGCATGGCTTCGCTTTCTCTCATTTCAACTTTATTATACATTTATACTATATTAAAATAATAATTTATTGTTATTTCTGTAGATTTACTATTGTGATTGAAAAAAGTACAAGTGACACATAATCAAGAAGAAACAGATATTCTTATTTTGCCTTTGTAAGCTCTACCAAACTTCATGTTCATTTTTTTTATTAAAATAATTTATTTGACTATTAAGACTGTCACCACTAATCTCAAAAGTATTTTCAAAAATAACATACCCTTATTATTTACCTCACATCATTAAAGTTTTCCATTTCATTTGGTTATATTACTTTCAAACTCTAATTCTCCTCTCATGCATCGGTTTGATTTTGTTATATTATGTTGTTTTAATTTATTTCCTTTACATTTTAATGTATATTTGCTTAAAGTTAAAATAATAATTTTTTTTATTTATGCTTTATTACTTTTGAAACTCTCAATAAATTTCAATGTGTTGTGATGGACATAAAATTGTGGTTATTCAACTCATA
Organism: Vanilla planifolia; assembly: GCA_023846275.1. Classification (NCBI taxonomy): domain Eukaryota; kingdom Viridiplantae; phylum Streptophyta; class Magnoliopsida; order Asparagales; family Orchidaceae; genus Vanilla; species Vanilla planifolia. The sequence goes on along the minus strand of JAIUJO010000044.1, from coordinate 515,374 downwards.
TAAAAGAGATGTATTAATTTAAATATTCAATTTTATATTTTCAAAAATTTATTTTCAAATATTTTTGAATGATTTATGAGATAATTTGATTTGTTCCTAATTTGATGCTAGAGGATGTTGCATTTTATCTCTTTAGCATTCTTGAATGCATCATTTTTGTACAATTGATCTTACTTAATTGCTTTTCCTTCATTTGGTTATGTTGTAATGCAACCCAAAATCTCCTTTCATGTGACATTTACATGTCACTAATTTCATTATATTAAAATTCTATAATTTATCTTTTTTAAGCTTTAATAACAACCCACTTAATATTAATATAAATATTTTTTATTATTTATAATTACTTACTTTATTAATTTATAGTAATTTCAAATGATGTCTTATCAAGATGAGATAAATATTATAGGACCTATCTTAATGCTATATATATCTAATTAATTGTTAAATTTAATATTTCTAAATATTTTACTTTCTTTATTTTTCATATTCTTTATAAGACAATATATTAGCACATTATAAGATGTTCGAGGATATTGCACTGAATCTTCATATTATCTTAAAAAAACATTCGAGTAAAAATTATCCTATTCTATTTAAGTGTTTCACTTTGATTTTGTTATGTTATTGTATAAGTCTATATCTCTTATCATGTGATCTTTACATCACTTTGATTTGGTTGTATTACAATGTTCTAACATACTTTATTTGTACTCAATTAGATGTTTACTAAACATTATAATAATAATTTATCTTGATTTATTCTTATTTATTTCTTTTCTAATTATCAATAATAAAACGGTCTAATCAAGACAAAATAATCGTCATCAAACTCATCTTAACGAGCTCTATCCAACTATTTATTCATTAAATATTATCATTTTTTTGGAGTTTTAGTATTCTTTACAAGATATTTGGATTCATACTTGCTTTTTCACGTGAGGATGTCACTCTTGATCTCTATAGTGTCTCAAGAGGTAACTTTTGTATACAACTTACCTTATTTCTATAATATTTTCAATTTGATTTCGGTTTATTATAATTTAACTCTAAATCTCATCTCATGTGACCTTTACACAACTTCGATTTGTCTGTCATACAAAACTCAAAACATATCATTTTTCAACTTCGATATCTGTTAATTATTACTAAAATAAAAATTTATTATTATTTATACATATTGATTTTGGTAACTCCTAGAATTTCAAATGTGGTCCTATAAAAAAAACAAACATTGTCGGGTACATCAAAAAAAATTCTAATTAAATATTAAATTCTATCTTATTCAATATTTTATTTTCAGGGGTTTTGCAAAAATTATTTTCAATTATTGTATCATTTTATCTTCCGAGTTGTCATGCTCATTCTCTTTAGTATTTTGTAATGTAACTTTTCTTTACAATCTATCTCATTTGAATAATTTTTTTGTTTCAATTTGAATATATTTGTGTGGAACTCTAAGCCACTAATTGTGTTAGCTTTACACAAATTTTACTTGCCTATATTACATTATTTAAATTTAATACATTTGAACTTTAATATATATTTACTTAAAATTAAAAATAATAATTTATTATTATTTATGTAGATTTAGTTTACAAATTCATAATATTTTTAAATAAGGTATGATCGATAAAAAACAAACAATGTAGAACTTTACTAGATTAGCATATCTAATTAAATATTTATTTTATATTTTAAAATATTTTATTTTTTACGGTTTATGCATGCATTATGAGATACTTTGTGTTGATTTTATTTGACTTGCACATCATTTTCATGTGGTTATATTGCAAAGTTTTATTTTGACTCATTAAAGAATTAATATATAGTTACAAAAGATTCAAATATAAAATTTTTATTATTTACACTTAATTATTTTTAATTAGCAAATAATTTCGAACTTGGTCGACAGAGATGAAAAGGACTTGTTGGACTTGTCTCAATGAGCATTACCAAATTTAAAATTTATTTTTTTATGTATTATATATTTTCTTTTCTAATATTTAGATATATTTTCAAAATCATTTTGAGCCATATTGTATTTGATGTTCGGGGATGTTACACTAGATATGTATAATATCTTTGAATACAAATTTTCCATTGCACCTTATCCAATTTCTCCAAATCTTTTAATTTTATTTTTTATATAACTGCACAACTATAAATCTCTTCTAATTTTGCCTTTATGTAAACTTGATTTTGTTATATTATTCCTGATTATTTATATTTATTTACTTTAGTTATTCACGGAAATTCTAAATGTTGTTTATCAACATGAAACAAACATTCTTGCAGTCATATCGAGAAGCAATATCTAATAAAATATTCTTTCAAATATTTTTAAATTTTTTTTTCATGGATTTATGAACATTTTTTAGATGTTTTGATTAATATCTCATTTGACGATCCAGAATGTTCCACTCGATCTTCTTCATATCTTTGAATGCGACTTTATAACAAATTTAATCTCATTTCTAAATATTATTTTCTTAGCATTTTGATAGGCCTTATGAGACATACTGATTTGTACCTTATTTTATGGTTGAGAATGTTATAGTTTATCTTTTTTGTATTTTGGAATGTTTTTCTATTTAATATATCTCATTTTTAAAATTTTTCACTTTGATTTCGTTAATTATAATGTGATGATAAATGACCTCTTATGTGGCCTTTATATATCCTTAATTTTGCTATATTAAATTACTTCAACTCATCTTTCCTCATCTATATGAAATATTTACCTAATATTAAAAAAAATTTAGAATCATTTATGCATATTAGTATTAGTAATTTTTGGTTATTCCATCTAACGTCTAGTCGACACAAAATGAAAATTATTACTCACCTTAGAGAGCTCTATTCCACTAAATATTTATTTTATATTTTTATATATTTCAATATCTATGATTTATATATTTTTGTATCTTCGAATGGAACTTGTTTGTAAACGAAATCTCATTTATTAAACATTTTCACTTTGAGTTAGTTAAATTACAATATAGCACCAAGTATCATGTCTTGGCACCCTTAACATCACTTTGATTTGGTTGCATTATATTATTATTTATGCTATTTTACTTTGGTAATTTCTGGCCATTCCATCCAAGGTCAAATAAAGATGAAACTAATGTCATGGTATTCATGTCCATCAGCTATATCCAAGTAAATATTCATTGTCATATTTTATAAAATTTTGTTTTCTAAAGTTTTGGAATTCTTTATGACATAATTTTATGCAAACCTTATTACATGATTGATTATCTATTCTATTTGGATTATTTAATGCAACTTTATCATACAATTTTCTCATTTCTCTAAATGAGATATTTTTTAATGTTTTGGTATGCTTTTATGAGTCATTTTTAATGGTACTTGTTTTAACAAATGAGGATGTTACATTCAATCACCTTAGCATTTCATAATGTAATTTTTTAATACAATTTATTTTATTTGATCGAAGTTTTTACTTTAATTTTTTATATTAATATTTAACTCTAAATATCTCCTTGTGTGACATTTAAATCACATTAATTTGGCTATATTAAATTACTTTAATGTATCTTCCACTTTAATATAAATTTCCTTTACCATAAAATAAACATTTATGTTTATTTAAGCTTTTTAACTTTAGTAATTCATATTAATTTTAAAAATAGGTCAAACAAGAAGGAAAACTATCGCTTCAGTCATGTCAAGTATTTCCAAGAATTTAAATATTCATTTTAAATTTACAATATTTAGTTTACTAAGATTTAAGTAGGTTGTGTTAATTCAATTCATACTTGATTTCATGAACTCGTACTTTACAATTGATCGACACAATATCCTTGAATGTAAGTTTTTGTTACAACAAATCTCATTTATTCAAAATTTTCACTTTGATGTTTTATAATTTAATATAACTCAAAATCTCCTCTCATGAATTTAATACATCACTTTGACTTGGTTATTTTACATAATTATTTATACTTATTTAATTTGGTAGTTCGTAATAATTTTTACTTATATTTGATCATGTTGAAATAAATGTCATAGTTTTGATCCTCACAAGCAAAATCAAACAAATTATTTTGTGTTATTTTTCAAAAACTAATTCTACATTTTTTGAATGCTTTATGAGGTCTTTTGTACTTGATTTTTTTGTTCGATCATGCTGTACTTGATCTTCTTAGTATCTTTCAATGCAATTTTTTTGTATAATTTATCTCATTGTTTAAATATTTTTTATTTATATTGTTAAGTCTCTTTGAAATTCTAACTCTCCTCTATTTGACCAATACATAATCCTAATTTGGTTGTACTTCATGGCCTTTATTTAATTAATTTCATCTTTAATATATATATTTACTTAATATTAAAATAATAATTTACTCTTAGTTATGGCTCTTTACTTTGGTAATTCATAGTAATTTTAAACATGGTCAAATTGAGACAAAATAAATGTCATCGAAGCCATCTCAATGAGCTCTATCTAATAAAAAAATATTTTTTAAGTTTTTTAACTATCTAAGACATACCTCATGAGATATTTTAATTTGTACCATCTTTCATTAACGATGATGTTACACTTGATTGCTAACGTATCTTGTAGTGTAATTTCCCATGTAATCTTTCTTATTTCTTCATCGTTTTTTGCTTTAATTATTATGTAACTTTGAACGATGTCTCATGTGACCTTTATAAGTCCTTTGTTTACAAATCTTACATTTCTAGAGGTTATCACATTTTAGCTTCAATATTTATTTTTTTTAAAACAAAAATATTAAGTACTAATAATTATACATATTTATGTTTTTAAATTATGGTAAATATCATATTGATTAGTATTATTGAATCAAATAAGTTTCTTTTATTTTAAAATACTTTGTTTTCTTGGCTTTTGGTACACTTCACAAAAGTTTTTGATTTGTACCTATTTTAATGATTGTGGTTGTCACACTCAATCTCTAGTGTTTTGGATTTAAACTTTCCCATGCAATTTAGTACATTTCTTCAAATATTTTTAATTAATCTTTCAAAATTTTTATGAAAGTCTAATTCTCCACTCATTTGACAATTATATAATTTTTACTTGTTTATATTATATTACTTCATCTCATGTCATTTCAACTTAATACATATTTCCTTAACAGTAAAATATTAGTTTATTATTATTATTTATCTAGAATTATTATGGATATTTGTAGTAATTCTAAACAAGGTCCAATGGAAATACAAGAAAAATTTTTCCACTCTTCTTAATGTACTCTATCCTATCAAATAATCATTTTTATAACTTCAAACAATTTATATTTTATAGTTTTTGCACACTTTATTACATATTTCAACTTGTACATGATTGGTCGAATCAAGTCGTTATAGTCGATTAATTTGATGGAGCTTTTTAAGAATGTTTATTTTTTCATAAGCAGCCCTCATTTAGAATTTTGATAATTACAAAAGTAAAAATTGTTAATAATAATAACTTACAATGTTTAATAAATATGGAACAATAATTAAAGAAAAATAAATGGAAGTTATATAAAATAGGAAAATGATAATGATATAAATGTTATATGAGAAGAAATTTAAAGTTACACAGTAGTATAATTTGTATAGAAAAGCTACATTTGAAGGTACTAAAGAGATTATAAAAAACATCGCCTATTTGAAATAATGTACAAGCTTAAAATGTGTCATAAAGCAAGACAAAACTTTAGAAAATAAAATTTTGAAAAATTTATAAATGAGTACTTAATTGGATAGAGCCTTTAGAGTATGTCTAAGAACTTTGTTTCATCCCTATTTGACATATTATTCTACAAATTAATAATCAAAATAATCATAAAAAAGAAAAAATATAATATCTAATTTTAATTAAATGCAAAATAAATCCAAAATAAAGATAGATTATAAAATTATAAGATGACATAATTAAAGAAATAAAAAGTGGATATGATTAGAGAATTAGAGTATAACATCCTTTAGTGTATAGATTTAAATAGGAATTAAAATTTCCAATAAAGAGTTCAAAATCTTCACAAAGTATAATATTTAAAAATAAAAAATTAATATTTAATTTGATAGAGCTGATCAATAGTTGTACAATGATACTTATTTCTTCTTGATTGGACCTTATTTTGGAATTATTATAAATTCTTTAATAAATACACACAAATAATATTAAATTATTTTTTTAATATCAAGTAAATATATATTAAAGCCTAAAGATGATATGTTGAAGTAATGTAACGTAACAAAATAAAAGTGTAGCAAAGATCACACTAACAGAGATTTAGAATTTCATAGTAATAAAACTAAATGAAAGAAAAAAATGTGAAGAAATAAAAAACATTATACAAGAAATTGTATTTTGAGATACTAAGAACATAAAGTATAATATCATGAACTATGGCATTAGGTACAAATTAAATTATCTCAAAAACATATTAAGATACTAGATAGTAAAAAATAAATAATTTAAAAATATAGAAATAAATATATAATTAAATAGAGGTTGTCAACATGAGTCCAATAACCTTTGTTTTGTATTCATCATACATTATCGTTAATTACTATTAATTAAAAAATTAAGAAAACATTAATAATAATAAATTATTATTTCGATATTAAGAAAATATAATTTAAAGTGAAAATAAGATAAATTTATGCAATGTAAAATGACAAAATCAAAGTGAAATAATGGCCACACGATAAGTGATTTAGAGTTGCATAGTAATATAACTTAATATAAGTAAAACATTTTATGAAATTAGAGAAATTTTATGAGAAAATTGTAATCCAAAATATTAAGGAGAACTAAAGTAACATCCTTGATCTTGAAATGAAGTACAAAGTGAAATAACTCAAAGCATATGAAAGCTATTAAGATATAAATATTTAAGAATTTAAAATCAATGTTTAAATTGATATTGTTCAACTAAATGAGTTCAATGATGTTTTATACATCTTGAATAGACCTTCTTTAGAATTACCACAAATTATCAAACTAAATAGGTGTATATTATAGTAAATTATTATTTTAACTTTAATTAATGAAATAAATTAATGCAAAAATAAAAAAAAATTAAAAGATTTAATGTAATAAAAAAGCATTATATTGGTCACCTAAAATGAGATTTATAATTTTATGTAGTATAACCAAATTTAACATGAAAAATTTGAAGAAAAAAAAATTATTTGGAAAACATAAATTTGAACAAACAAAGAAGATTAAGCATAAAATCTTTAATCATCAAATGAGGCATGAATCAAAATAAATAGAAAAGCATGCTAAAATATTAGAAAATAAAATATGTAAAAATGTAAAAATAAATATTTAATTTTATAGAGCTTGTGTAGATGTGTCAACAACGTTCATTTCATCTTAATAAAAAACATTTTGGAATTACTAGAAATTGCCAAATTAAATAAGCGTAAATCATAAAAAATATTACTCTGACATTAAGTAAATATATATTAAAGTTAAAATTACACAAATTAAAAAAACATATAAAGTAACAAAATAACAATTATGGATTGGACAAATTAGATGACAATAAGACTTACAAAATAATATAACCAAATCGAAGAAAAAAATTTAAAATCATGAGATAAAGTATATAGGAAATCTACATTCCAAGATGCTAACAAGATCTAGTGTAATATCATTGATTATCAAATAAAAAATCAAAATAACTTATAAAGAATGCCAAAACCTTTTGAAAATAAAATATCAAAAAATACCAAAATGGATGTTTAATTTTTTATGTGTTCTTTAAGATGAGTCCAATAAATGTTTTTTCTTTAAATTAGAGCTTATTTACAAATACTATGACATACTAAATAAATGAAAATAAAATATTAATTTAATACTTAGTAAATATATCAGAAACCTAAAGATAAATTAACTTAATGTAATATAACTAAATGAATGTGATGTGACAGTCACATAACAAGAGATTAGTGTTTCATAGTAATATGCATAATTAAAGAAAAACATTTGAAGAAGTGAGATAAATTGAATACAAATATTACATTTTAAAAATCCTTGGTGATCGAGTATAACACTATTGATTTTCAAATCAAGTATAAATGAAAAGTTGTGATAAAGAATGCCCAAACTCTTTAAAAATAAAATATTAAAACATATTAAAATAAATATTTAATTAGATATAACTCATTGAGATGGGCTCAATGACATCTGTTTCATCCCTATGAAAACTCACTTTCAATATTTCAAAATTCAAAAATAATAAGGATAAATATTAATGAATTATTATTCTAATAAATAATTATATTTTAAATAAAAAATAATAAAATGTAGTAAATATAATATAACTTAATGAAAGCAACTTTAATGTCACATTAGTGAATATTTTGAGTTAAATAGAAAGAAAACCAAATCAAAGAAAAGACTTTTAAAAAATGAGATGTATTTTATGCCAACATTGTATTCCAAATATTGAGGACATGACCTATAACATTCTCAAATACCAAATTATTTGTAAATAAAAATATCTCATAAAGCCTAGAAAAACCAAGGAAAATATAATGCCAAAAAAATATTGAAAAAAAAATTTGATTGGCTAGTGCATATTAAGAGTCCAACAATATTTGTTTTGTCTTAATTAAAAATATTAAGAACTACTATGAATTACTAGTGAAAATAACATAATTAATTTTAAACTTTTATTTCAAAAACTAATAAATATATATGTCTTCAAAAAATAGATGAATTTAAGCAATGTAATATGGTTAAATCAATGCTACATAATTTTCACTCTATATAAGAATTTGAGTTTCATAATAATATAACCAAATCAAAGACAAAAAATTTATAAAAATTAGAGAAATTGTATGACAAAATTTTTTGATGTTTCATTCATTTTGATAAAATCTTAATTTTTTATTACATTAATTACAAAAGTAAAAAAGTATAAATAACAAAAAATTTTAAATTTTGAAAATAATTACTAAAGATGAAAGTTCAAAAATTGAAGAAAAATTAGATTACCAAATCAAAAATAGGTAATGGACATATGATGAGAAACTTAGAGGGACATGATAATATAACAAAAAAATAAAGAACTAAAAAGATAAAATAAATTATTTTGGAATGTTGCATTCCAAATTACTAATGTGATTGAGTGTAACATCCTCAAAAATTAAATGAGGTATGAATTGAAACATCTCATAAAGAATGAAAAATCAATAAAAAAATAAAATAAATAGAAAATATTAAAAAAATATTTAATTTGATATAGCTTATCAAGATGAATGGAATTAATATAAATTATTAAGTAATCAAGAAAAGTAGAAATAATGTATCATTTAAATACTAATGAAATATATATCAAAAGGTTAAACAAGTAAAATGTAATCAATTTAAAAAAAGAAAATCAAAATGATGTAAATGTGAAATGATATCTAAGTAAAATATTTAGAAAGATATGATAACTTGCTTGAGAAAGTTACATTAAATGATACTAAGATGATCAAGTGTAACATCATAGATCATCAAATTAGGTACAAGATAAAATACCTTTTAAAGCATACAAAAATTCTAGAAACCAAAATATTTAATAAAATATGAAATTTCCACTAAATTGGAAAAAGATTATCAAGGTGAGTCCAATGATAGATATATCATTTCAATCATATTTCATTTTTCATTACAAAAAAGCAAAAAATATAAATAAGCATAAAAATAAAATTATTATTTTAATATCACCAAATTGTATGTTAGATTTGTAATGAGATATATTGAAGCAATATCAAACAACTAAATTATATTGATGTAAAATTCACATTAGAGTAGATTTAGAGTTACATAGTAATAAAATCATAGTAAATCAAAGTATTTGAATAAATAAGATAAACTATGCTAGAAATTAGCTTTCAAGATACTAAAGAATTTTAATCTAACATCCTTGATCAACCTACCAAGTACAAATCAAAATACCCCATAAAGAAATCCAAAACCATTGAAATGTTTAAAAATATAAAAATAAATAATTAATTAGACTAATGTTGCCAAGGTAGATCCAATGATATTTTTTATCATAATTAGAACTTGTTTTAGATTAATATGATTACCAAAGAAAATAAGATTAAATAATGACAAATTGTTATTTTCACAATTACCAAATATATTTGAAAGCTAAAATCAAACGAATTGAATCATATAACAAAATTAAACTGATCTAAAGGTCACATGATATGATTTAGATTTACATAGAACTATAACCAAATAAAAAAATGTCAAAGAATTGAGACATTTTTTTTAGAAAGTTTTATTCTAAGATGCTAAGGAAAATGAGTATAACATCCTCGAATGGTAAATATGTTACAAATCAAAATATGTCATTAAACATGTCAAACCCAAAAAAATAAAATAAATAAAAATAGAGCACACTAAGATGAGTCCAATCATATCTACTTTATGTCAGTAAAACTGTTTTAGAGTTATTTTGAATTATCGAAGCCAATAAGCATAAATAACAATTAATTACAATTTTTAAAATTATTAAATTTGTATTAATACGCAAATAAAAAGTAATTACCAAATACAAATTATAAGGGAATATTATTTTCCAAAATGATATTGAGATCGAGAGTAACATGCTTGGTAACTAAATCTGGTATGAATCGAGATGTTTTATAAAGCACAACAAAACACTAAAAAACAAAATCTTAAAAAATATTAAAATAAATATTTAATTAAAAAGAGCTCATAGAGATAAGTTGTATGCCCCATTCTCCATCCTAATTAAACCTCTTTTTGAATTATTATGAATTAAAAAAATTAACAAGAATAAATAAAAAAGTTATTATTTTAATATTAAGTGATATTATATTAAAGCTAAAATAAGATAAATTAAAAAGTAATATAACCAAATCAAATGATGTAAAATTGACAAAATAGTAGACTATGAATTTCATAGAAATAAAACCAAATCATAATAAAAATTTCAAAAACCAAATATGATAAATTGTACAAGAAAGTTATATTCCAAGATATGTAGAAGATTATGTATAATATCCACTTTCATCAAATCAAGAATGAATTAAATATCTAGTAAAGCGAGCAAAAATCTTAGAAACTAAAATATATAAAAATATAGAAATGAATCTTTAGTTTGATAAAGCATGCTTAGATGAGACCAACAATAGTTGTTTATCATGTTCAAACCTTATCTAAAAATACTATGAATTGCAAAAGCAAATAATCATACATAATAATAAATTATTATTTTAATTTTAAGTAAATATATATTAATGTTCAAATTTAAGTAATGTAATGGTCGAATGATAAGAGATTCATTGTTACGTCTAAAAATATGAAGATCAAAGTCAAAAAATTTTGAAGAAATTAGATAAATTGTACTAGAAAATTGCATTCAAAATTATTAAGATTGAGGATAACAACCTCAATTATAAAATTGTGTATGAATCAAAACACATAAAAAGTTTGCCAAGACCTTAGAAATAAAATATATAAAAGTACAAAAATAAAAAATTATTTTCAAAGAGTTTGTCGAGCTATAAGTTGAAAGGGATTTGTTTATTCTTGATCAGCCTCGTTTAGAATTTTTGAAAACTAATGAAGTTAATGATTGTAAGTAAAAATGAATTAAAACTTATTATAAGAAAAAATGAATTAAAACATAGGTTAAGGAAATTAAAGAAACATGATAAAATCGATGTCATTCAAAAGTCACATGAGATGAGATTTATAGTAACATGATAATATAATAAATCAAATTAAAGACTTTGAAGAAATGAGATTTATTATGTGTCTAAATTACATTCAAGATACTAAGATGGTGTGTAACATCCTTGATTATCAAATGAATCATGAATTAAATGTATCATAAAAAGTGTTAAAACCATATAAAGTAAATATTTTAAAAGAAATAAAATAATACATAATTGGGTAGAACTTATTAAAATAAGTCTAATGAAATTTGTTTCATTTTGATGAGACCTTAATTTGAATTATTTTTTTTCAAAATTTAATAAGTATAAATTATTATAAATTATTTTTAAAGATTAAGTACATATATTAAAAATTAAAGAAGATGAATTAAATATATATATATATATATTAAAATTAGATAAATTAAATCCATGTAGTAAAACATAATCAAAGTGATGAAAGGGTCCTTCAATAAGCGATTTAGAATACATATCAATATGAAAGACTTAAAGTAAAAAACTAATAAGAAACGAGATAAATTGTCTAGGAAGCTTGCATGCTAAGATACAACGGAGATAGAACATGGTAACCTTGATCATTGAATAGTATGAATCAAAATTCCATAAAAATAAAACTAAAACCCTATAAAATAAATATTTAAAAAAATAAATATTTATTTATAAATTTCTTATCAGGAAGAGTAGAATGATAGTGGTCTTACCTCGAATTGACTCATTCAAAATACTATAAGTTTATATAATAAATTAACATAAAAATAAATAACTACTAATTCAAATTAATGAAAACATATACTAAAAAAAACGAGATAAATTGAAGTAATGTAAAATTAGTATATCTAAGTGATTTAAATGTAGCATGGGTTGAGATATGGAGTTAATAGTAATATAACAAAATAGAAGGGAAACTTTTGAAGAAATGAGATAAATTACACGTAAAATTTACATTCTATTATGTGGAGTACATTAGTGCATCGTCATTAATCATCAAATACGGTAAGATTTCAAATGTCTCATAAAGTTTGACAAAACCTGGGAAACAAATATCTAAAAATGTGGAAATGAATATTTTATTGTATAGTGGTCAATGAGATGAGTCCAAAGATGTTTTTTATGACTCAATTCGACCTTATTTGGCAATACGATAAAATACATAATGAATAAAACATAAATAATAAAAAATTTTCATTCTAATATTGATTAGATGTATTTTGAAAATGAAATAAGACAAATTAAAGCACTATAGTATTAGAAAATCAAATTGATGTACAAGTTGCATGAGGGATGTTTTGGATTTAAATAGTAATATAACTAAATAAAACTAAAAACTTTGAAGAAATGAGAATAATTATAAGAGAAGGCAACATTCTAAGATACTAAAATGATCGAATGTAACATGATCTATCACTAAATCAGGTATGAATCAAAATGTCACATAAAGTATGTCAAAACCTAGAAAATAAATGCATAAATTTCTAAAAATAAATATTTATATTGATAGCATTTATTTAGATGAGTCCAATGATATTTACTTTGTGTCGATTAGACAACATTTCGTATCACTATAAGTTACAAAGTAAACAACAAAAAATATTAATAAATTAGTTTTTTAACATTATATAAATTTTTATTAAATTTAAAAATAACAAAAATTTAAGAAATATAATATAACTAAATTAGAGTTTGTAGAACTCATAAAAGAAAAGATTGAGACTTTCTTAACAATAAAATAAAATAAAATAAATTATAAGAGATCAGACAAAATATATGGGAATGTGGTAATCCAAGATACAAAGGAAATTGATCGCAGCATCCTTGATCGAAAAAAAATATAGGAATCAACATATCTCATAATGCTTTCCCCAAGCCATTAAAAAATATTTACAACTAAAAAATAAACATTTAATTCTATAGAGCCTCCAGAGATACATCAATAACATTTGTGTTCTATTAATCTAATGTTTTCTAAATTACTATTAATTATTAAAATAAATAAGAACAAAATAATAAATTATTATTTGGATAATAATTATATTTTATCAAACTTCAAATGAGTTAAATTAAAACATTATAATATAACATATCAAAGTGATGTAAGGGTCACACAAGAGGAGATTTAGACTTGTACTGTAACATTACAAAATCAAAGTAAAATTATTGAAAACATTTTATAAAGTTTATAAGATTGTTGATTTTAACATAATAAAGTGATCGATTGTCACATCCTTGGTAGTCAAATTTAGTACAAATAAAAAATCTTTATAAGAAGTGTTGTAATCCAAGAATATAAATCATTTTGAAATAAAAAATAATATTTAATTGGATAAAGCTCAACGAGACTAGTCAAATGACTTCTTCTTCATCATGATCGAACCTCAATTGAAATTACAATTATTACCAATGAAAAATAGAATTGAAAAAAATAAATTATTACATCAATGATAAAAAATTTTATATTAAATCATAAATAAAATAAATAAATAAATGTAATATGTTTAAATAAAAGTGATGTAAACTCATAAAAATATGATTAGATTTTCATGTAAAATAACTAAATAAAAGAAAAATAATTTTTAGAAATGGGTTAAATTGTATGAAAAAGAAGCATTTCAAAATACTAAGGTGATCAAGTGTAATATCCTCAATCATCAAATTAGATATGAATCCAAATACTCGAAAAGCATGAAAAACTCCATAAACATTTTTGAAATATGAAAATAAATATTTAATTACAAAGCTCATAAAGCATTAAAAAATATTAAAATGCTCTACAAACATTGTTTATTTTCTCTCAATTAGACTTCATTTTGATTTATTACTAATTGCCAAAGTAAATAAACATAAATAATATTAAGCTTTTAGTTTAGTATCAAGTAAATAAACATTTAAGGTGAAGTAAAATTAATAAAAATAATGAAATATAACAAAATCAAAGAAACGTAAAGGTGGCATGAGAGGAGAATTAAACTTTAATAATAATATATCAAAATTAAATTGACAAAATAATAAAGAAAAGAGAGAAATTATAATAAAAAAATTCAATTCCAAGATAGTAAAGGTGTTTAGTGCAACATCTTTGATCATCAAATCTAGTACGAACCAAAATATCTTATAGAACTAGCTAAAATAAAAAAAATATAACTAAAAATATAAAAATCATATTTGGTAGGATAGAGCTTATTCATACAACACCAAAGTCATTTGTTTTGTTTTGATCATATCTAATTTGCAATTATTAGGAATTTCTAAAGCCAATATTCATAAATAATAACTAATTATGATTTTAATATTATGTAAATTTGTAATAAAATTGAAATGTGTTAAGTATAAGCAATATAGTGGAATCAAATCAATGCAATGTAAAGATCACAAAAGAAGAGAGTTTGACTTTCATAGTAACATAAGAAAATCAAAGAAAAAGAATTTTAGAAATTAGATAAATTATGTCAAAATATTGCATTTTGAGATGTTGATGAGATCAAATGAAACGTCTTCGATCGTTAAATCATGTATGACTTGAAATATCTCATAAAATGTGCTAGAACAATGGAAAAAAAAATATTTAAATGTATAAAAATTATTACTTAATTGGAGAGACTTCCTCGACATGAGTTCCACAAAGTTTTCGTCTCAATCAAATCATGTTTAGAATTTCTATGAATTACCAATCTAGATAATTACAAATAACAATTTAATATGACCAACCCAAAGAAATCTAAAAGTAAAATAAGAGAAGATCTAGAGAAATATTGTATTATAATAAAATAAAAGTGATGAAGAAATTAGATAAGTTGTACGAAAATAGCTGCATTCTAACATAATAAGTTTATTGAGAGTAATATCCTTGATCATTTTAATGAGTTATCACCAAACTGAATAAGAAAACATGTATAAACCTTTCATAATAATTTATATAAAGAAATAAAATGAAAATTTTAGTAGATAAAGCTCTATAATACTATTATAACAAAATTCATTTCCTCTCAATCAGAGCCCTTTTAGAATTATAATCAATTATCAAAATTAAAAAACACAAATAATAATAAGTTTTTATTTCAATATTAATTAAACATTTATTAAAGTTGACATGAGCTCAACAGAAGTAATGTAATAATAGCAAATCAAAATAACTTAAATTTTTAATGATGTGAGATTTAGATTTACATTGTTATAATCAAAAGTTAAAGCAAAACATTTCAAAACATTGTGTATATTATATGCAAAAATTACATTCTAGGACAAAAGGAAGATTGAGGAGAACATTTTTTATCAACCAGTTAGAGATGGTCTAAAATGTCTTGAAAGATATGACATGCTAGAAAATAAATATTATAAAATATAATTAAAGCATATTTTATTGGATAGAGCACATCGAGATGACTCAAATGAAGATTATTTTGTGTTGATCAATACCCATTTGGAATTAATGCAAATTATAAATGCAAATAAAAACCAATAATTAAGTAATGTAACTAAATGAACATGGCATAAAAGTCATACAATGAAAGAATTTGCATTGCACAGGAATATATCTAAATCAAAGTGAAAATGAATAATTGAGATAAATTGTATAGAAAAGCTGATTTACAAGAGACTAAAGAAAGTAGGTGTAAAATCATTGGTCATCAAATCTATAATAAATACAAATTTCTTATATAACATGCAAAAATATTGCAAAAATAAAATATTTATATAAAAAAATAAATATTGCATTGGATAGACCATTTGAGATGATTGTAATAATGTTTGTTTTCCTTTGATTGTGCATCATTTAGAATTACTATGAATTTCCTTTAGTAATAAGTAAATGTATATTAAAGCTTAAACAAGATAAATTAAAGTAATATATAACTAAGTCAAAATAATTGAAAGGGAAAAGGAGAAGAGAATTAGATTTTCAAAGTAAAATAACAAAATCAATGTGACACAAATAAGAGGAATGAGATAAATTGTACTAGAAAGTAGCATTCCAAGATACTGAAGAGATCAATTGTAACATCATCAATTATTAAATTAATAGTAAATCAAAATGCCACATAACGAAAGAGAAAATTTTAAAAAAAATTAAAATTTAAAAATGAACATTTAAATTTATAGATTTCATCAAGACTAGTTTAATGACATTTATTTCTTCATCATTAAAGCTCGTTTGAAATTACAATGAAAACAAAAATTAACTAAGAATAAATTATGAAAATTATTAATTTTTTATCAAGTAAATATATATTAAAAATAAAATTAAATAAATTTAAGTCGTGTAAAATAACAAAATCATGTTATTGTAAAGACCACAAGAGATGAAAACTAGAGTTTTAGTCATATAACCAAATGAAAGCAAAAAAATTGAATTAAAGAGATAAATTTTACATGGAAGTCACATTCAAAGATACTTAGAAGACTGAGCACAACATCTTCAATCATCAAAAAAAATACAAATCAAAATATCTAGAGTTCAAAATTCTTATAACATAAAATATTTTAAAATATAAAAATTAATATTTCGAAATATAAAGCTCGTTATGATGGGTTAAGAGAATTTGTTTCAAGTTGAATTGAGGTAAATTGGAACAACATAATTGAACCGAATTAAAGTCATCTAATGGTCACACAAGAAGAATTAGAGTTTCATAGTAATATAATCAAATCAAATTTAAAATATTAAAGGAAAGTGATCAATTATAATAAAAAGTTGTATTATAAGGTACTAAAGAGATAGAGTGTAATATCTTCAACATCAAATTAGATAAAAATCAAAATATCTAATAAATCATGTTGAAATCCTCAAAAAAAATATTTAAAAGTATAAATATAACATTCACTAAGAAAAAGCTCATCGATATGAATAAAATGACCACTATTTCATTTTAATTGAACTTCAATTGGAATTATTCAAAATTACCAAAAGAAATGAACACTAATACTAACTAATATTATTTTAATTTTAAAAAATGTACAATAAAGTTTAAATGAGGTAAATTGAAGTAATATAATTGAACCAAATTAATGCATTATAAAGATCTTTTAAGAGAAGAATTAGATTCCATAGTAGCAAAATCAAATTCAAGAATAAACTTATTAGAGATGAGATAAAGTTCGTCAAAATATCACATTTCAAAATGCTAAATATGTCAATTGCAACATCCTCAATAATTAAATCATGTATGAGTTGAAAAACCTCATAAAAAATGAAATATTTAAAAGTTCAAAAAAGGTTGTTTAGTTGGTTCGAATTCCTCAAGATGAGTCTACCAAGTTTTTCATCTTGATCAGCCCACATTTGTAATTTTTGTGAAATACCATGGTAAAAAATCAAAAATTATTGTGTAGTACGACCAAATAAATGTGATGTAAAAGAGACAAAAAGTGATTTTGTGTTATAATACATTATAGCAAAAATAATGTTATGAATAAATCAAATAAATTGTTCAAAAAATGTTGCATTCTAAGATAATATGTAGATTGAAAATAATATCCTCAATCTTTAAATCAAGTAAGAATCAAAATGAATCATAAAATAAGTATCAAACTTTCAAAATAAATTATATAAAAAATTAAAGTGAAAATTTCGTTTATCGAGTTCACCAATACCATTATACCAAAGTTTGCTTCCTCTCAATAAGTTCTCTTTTAGAATTACTAAGAATTATAAAAAGGTACAAATAACAAAAAATTATTAATTCAATATTATGTAAAAGTATATTAACTTTGACAGTCGATAAATTAAACCAATACACAATAACCAAATCAAAGTCAAGTAATTGTTAAATGAAGGGAGATTTAGAGTTACATTCTAATAAAATAAAATTAAAGTTAAACATTTGAAAACATTTGATAAATATATGCAAATATTACATCCCAAATACGTAAAGAGATCAACGATAACATTCTTGTTCATCAAATTAAGAATTATTTGAAATGATATATAAAATATGCCAAAACTTTAAAAAAATAAAAGGTTTTGAAATATAAAAATAGAATATTTAATTGGATAGAACTCATTGAGAAGACTACAATTATGTTTGTTTTGTCTTGATCAAAACACATTCTAAGTAAATTGAAATTATCTAAGAAAATAAACATAAACAATAACATAATATAACCAAAAGAACATGAAGTTAAAGTTACACAACAAAAGATTTATTGTAACATTGTAATATATCAAAATGAAAATGACTAATTGAGATATATTGTACAAAAAAAGTTAATTTCAATGGTACAAAAAAACATTGTGTAATATCATTGATCATAAAATCTATAACAAATCAAACTTTCCCATAAAATATGCAAAAAAACTTAGAAAAAAAATATTTAAAAATAAAAAATTATAATGTATTTGGAAGAAGAATATTGAGATTAGTACAATTATATTTATTTCGTCTTCATTGGATGCCATTTTGAATTACTATCAAACACTAAAGATAATAAGCATTAATAATAATAAATTATTATTTTTATAAATAAATAAAAATATATCAATTTTAAAAAAAAAGTTAAATTAAAGAAATGTAACATAACTAAATGAAAATGATGTAAAGATTAAAGACAACTGAATTAGTGTTTAAAGTAAAATGACAAAATCAATTTGACATAATTTGGAGAAATAAAATAAAATATACTAGAAAGTACTATGCTAATATAATAAGAAGTTCAAGTGTGACATCATTGATCAACAAATTTAGTGTAAATAACAATGACATGTAAACAAAGTGAAAATCCTAAGAAAAAAGTTAAAATATAAAGATGAACATTTAATTGCTTAAAGCTTCTCATGCCTAGTCCAATGATGTTTGTTTCTTCTCGATTAGAACTCGTTTTGAATTATCATGAATCCTCAAGTTAAATATGTTTAAATAACAACAAATTATCGCTTTGTTATCATGTGAATATATATTAAAGGTTAAATTAGATAAATTGAAGTAATGCAAATAACCAAATTAAAGGCGTTTAAAAGTTGTTTAAGAGGAGAACAAGTGCTTCATAGTAAAATACAAAAATCAAAATAAAATAATTAAGGGAAAGATATAAAAGGTATATAAAAGAAGCATTCCAAGATACTAAGGAGACAGAGTGTAATATCCTCAATCATCAAATTAGGTATGAAGTAAAATATACCAAAATTTTGATTGAGTTCACTTAAATGAGTCCAACATTTTTTATCTCAATCAAATTTTGTTTGGAATTAATCAAATAATTATAAATAACAACTTGATATAACCAAACAAAATTATTATGAAGGTAAAATGAGAGGAGATTTAGAGTTATATTACATTATAACCAAATCAAAGAAAAAATATTGAATAAAAGAGATAAATTATACAAAAAACTTCTATTGTAAGAAAATTTTCAAACTCGATATAAATAAAAATGTCTCAAAAATCACATATAAATACTTGAAATAAAATTATTGAGAAATAAAAAGTGAATGTCATGATGGATAGAGATCGTTGACACGATTCCAACAATGATAGTTTTGATTATAGTCGACCTCATTTGGAATTAGTATGAGTTGTTGAAAGCAACAAACATAAATAATAATAAATATCATTTTGATATTAAGTAAATCTATCTTAAGACTTAGAAGATATAAATTAAAGTAATGTAAAATAATCGAATAAAAGAAATGTATTTGTCATACAAGAGGAGATTAAGTATT
This sequence comes from Vanilla planifolia, assembly GCA_023846275.1. NCBI lineage: Eukaryota > Viridiplantae > Streptophyta > Magnoliopsida > Asparagales > Orchidaceae > Vanilla > Vanilla planifolia. The sequence goes on along the minus strand of JAIUJO010000044.1, from coordinate 495,021 downwards.
ACATTGTAAAATAGCTATATTGCAAAATACCATTTGAAAAAATGAGATAAACTTTATGAAAAAATTACATCCCAAGATATTAAAGGGAATATGGAAAAAAATTCCCGATCATCCAATTAAGAATGAACCAAATTGTCTCATAACATGTGCCAAAACCATAAAAAATAAAATAATTTAAAATTAATGAAAGAATATTTTCTTGGATAGAGCTCATTTAGATAAATAATAATAACTTAAGTTTTTAATATTAAGTAAATATTTATTAAAGCTTAAATAAGATAAATATAAGTAATGCAATATAACTAAATTGAAGTGACTAAATAGAAGCTAGAGTATCATATGAATCAAACCAATTGAAAGCTAAAAATTTAAAAAATAAGATAGATTATATAAGAAAGTTGCATTCAAAAATACTAAACAGATTGATTATAACATTCCTGACCTTCATCAAACACAAATAAAGCTTTCTAACAAAACTAGACAACTTTAGATAAAATATTGAAAAAAAATAATAAAACAATTATTTTGTTACATAGAGTTTATTGAGAGTAATATATTGACATTTATTTTGTCTTAATTGAAATCATATAGAGATATAGGATGGAGAAATAAAATTTCATAGCAACAAAACAAAGCCTAATGGACATAACTTGTAGAAATGAGATAAGTTTTACGAGAAAGTTGCATTCCAATAAACTAAGGAGATTAAATGTGACACCTTTATAGCTTGGATTGCAGCATTCTCATACAATTTATCTCATTTTTTAAATATTTTTTTATTTCGTTATAGGAATTAGCTTCACTTTATCTCTTTTCAACTTAAAATATTTCTACACAATATTAAAATTATAATTAATTATTATTCTTACTTATTGAATTTACTAACTCACTATGATTCGAAATGAATTTTAATCAAGACATAACAAATGTCATTGGACCTGTCACGATGAACACTATCTAACTAAATTTATCACATTAAATTTTTTTATATTTTTCTACTAGTTTTTCATGTCTTATCAAACTTGGTGATTCATACCGTACATGATGATCAAGTGTTACATGCAATCTCATTAATGTCTTAGAACTCAACATTCTTATACAATTTATCTTTGTAAATGTTTTTCTCATTGATTTGGTTATATTATTATATAACATTACTCTTTGGAGATGTTTCCATCTTTTTGAGTTAATTATATTTTATTTCTTCAATTAATCTTTTTTTAGTTTTTTATGTACCTAATAAACATTAAAATAATGCTTTATTATTTTTTATGCTTATTTAATTTTTTAGTAGTTAGTAATTCCAAAGTAAATTCGATTAAGATGAAAAATAACGTTTGATTCATGTTGATGAGCTTTACTAAATTAAATATTTTTGTTAAATTTTTAAATATTTGTTTGTTGAGTTTTGGCACACTTGATGATATAATTCAATTTGTAATAGTTTTGATGATTGAAGATTTTTCACTCAATCATCTTAGTATCATCAAATGCATATTTCTCATACAATTTGACTCATTTTGGCAAAATTTCTACTTTGATTATTTTAATTACAATGAAACATTTATTATTCTACAATGTGACCTTTAAATCATTTTGACTTGGTTTTATTACATTGCTTCATTTTATCTAATATTGTTTTATTATATATTTACTTACAATTAAAATAATAAATTTTTATTTTTATGTATATTAACTTTGGTTATAGTAATTCCAAAAGAAGCCAAATAAAGACAAAACAAAAAGTTGTTGGCCTCTTTAAACAAGCTCTATCAAATTACATATTCATTTATATATATATATATATATATATATATATATATATATATATATATATATATATATATATATATATATATATATATATATATATATATATATATATGTTTTAAATATCTTATTTTTAATGATTTTTGAGCACTTAACAAGAAATTTTCATTTGTACTTAGTTTAACAATCAAGAATAGCACAATGGATAACCTTAGTATCTTAGAAAGTAACTTTCTCCTATAGTTATCTCAATTCTTCTTTTTTTATTTAGTTATATTACTCTAAAATAATAATTTATTATTACGTATTGTTTTTAATTTGGCATTTCATAGTAATCCAAAGTATGATTGATTGAATTTATATAAACATTTTTCGACACATGCCGATGAGCTCAATTCAATTAGATATTAATTTCAATATTTTTAAATATTTTGTTTTCTAGGGTTTTGGCACATTTTGTGAAATATTTTTTTTACATCATTTGATGATCGGTAACATTATACTCAACCTTTTTAGTATCATCGAATTTAGCTTTCTAGTATAAATTTTGTTATTTTTTCAAATATTTCTCTTTGATTTTGATTTATTACTCTGAAGCTTTAAATATGCACTTGTGTGACGAATGCATTTTCTTAGATTTGGATATGTTATTTTTCTTAAATTTACCCCATTTAAATTTTAATAAATATTTGGTCTAAATTAAATTGGTAATTTAACATTACTAACACTTATTTACCTTTGTGATTCAAAGTAATTCCAAACTAGGTCTAATTGAGAAAAGCAAATGTCATTGGACTCCTTTCAATAAAATTTATCAAATTAAAAATTTCTTTTCAATATTTTTTTATTATTTAATTTTTTATACTTTTTGGCATGTCTCACAAAACATTTTCATCACTCTTGATTTTTATGAATTAGCATACCACACTCGATCTCTTCAGTATCTTTGAATGCTATTTTTTGTACAATATCTCTCATTTGTGTAAATTTATCATTTTGATTTAGTTATTTTATTAAGAAACTCAAATTTTCCTCACATATGATTTTTGTATTTTTTTAATTTGATTATGTCATTATACTCAAATTTATCTTTTTTTAGCTTTAATTAGTGTAGTAACATAATATTAAAATTACAGTTCATTATTGTTTATGGTTTTTTATTTTGTTAAATTAGAGAAATTCCAAAAAAGGTTAGATGAAGAAACATAAATGTCATTTAACTTGTTTAGATGAGCTCTATCTACTTAGATATTGTTCTTTAAATTATTAATATTTCATTTTCTATGGTTTTAGCATATTTTACAGTTTGTACCTAAATTAATGCTTGAGTATGTTACACATAATTTCATTATTAACTTTGAATGAAACCTTTATGGATAATTTACCTTATTTGTTTAAGTTTTTTTCTTTTGTTATATTAATATGTAACTCTAAACCATCTCTCATGTAACATTTACATTATTTTGATAGATTTCATTTTATTAGAGATTTCAATATTACATGATTTGACAATCAATGATGCTGTGTTAGATCTCCTCAATTTTTTTTAGTATAACACTCCACTACATTTTCACTCATTACATTTGATTTTTTTCTTGGATTTGGTTAATTATTATAAGACTTTAATTTGCTCATGTGATCGTTACAACACTTCCATTTAATTTCGTTACATTTCTTTAATTTATCCCATTTTAGCTTTAATACATATTTAACTAATATTAAGTCAAAATTTGTTGTTACTTATTATTGATTACTTTAATAATTCGTAGTAGCTCTTAATAATGTTAGATTGAGATGAAATAAAAATTGTTATAATAGGTTTGACTAACTCTATCAAATTAAATATCTATTTATGTATTTTCAAAAATTTTATTTTATACATTATTGGCATTCTTTAGTAGACCTTTGGATTCATACTTGATTTAACAGTCGAGTATGTTGCATTCAATTTTCTTAACATCTTCAAATGCAACTTTCGATACAATTTATCTCATTTTTCAAAGGCTTTGCTTTTATTTTCTTATATTGCAATCTAACACTAAATCTACTTCTATTAACCCATATAATGCATTATTTTGGTTGTTTTACAATTCTTCAATAATTTTTAATTCAACTTCATTGTATTTTTACTTAAAATTAATGTAATAATTGGCTTCAACTTATGCTAATTTATTTTGCTAATTTTTTATAATTTCAAAAAAACTTATGCTGAAACAAATGACACCAGGCTTGTCTTGATGAGTATTATTCTATTAAAAAATGTTCTATCCTTAAATTTCTTATTTTTAGGATTTTTGCAAGTTTTACGTGGCATTTTGACTTCTATCTCATTTTATGATTAAGCATGACACATTAGGTGGAACTTAGAATGCAACAATTGTGTATAATTTCTCTTATTTTTTCAATTATTTCTCTTCAATATTAATGTCTTTTTATGGAACTTAAATTCTCCTCTTTGTAATCATTATATCACTTGAGTTGCATATATTATAATTGTTCACGTTTTCTAATTTAAAGCTTAATCTATTTGTACATAATATTAAAAAAATAATTTGTTATTATTCTTATTCACTTCAATAATTTATAGTTATTCCAGATGACATCTAATTATGATTAAAAGAATGAAAATATACTAGTCTCAATGTGCTCTATCTAATTAAAACATTTTTTATATCTATAGATATTTTATTATCTTAAGTTTTCGTATTCTTTACAAAGTATTTAGAATTACAAATGATTTTAGTTTTTCCCATATAATTTATAAGATTTCTAAAAGGATTTGTTTTCAACCTACTTGATTTTGCCATAATGTTTTATTATTATTTATGTTTATTTTATTTGGTAATTTATAATTATTCCAACATTAGTTTTAGTATATATTAAACTTGGTATCTTTAATATCTTGTAATGTAAATTTCTAGTAAAATTTAACTCATCTTTTTAAAACTTTTTCTTTTGTTTTGTTATATTATTATGTAACTCCAAATCTACTCTTGTGTGAACTATAATCTCTTTGATTTTGTCAAATTACATCACATCAAGTTTTCTCATTTAAGCTTTAATATATTTTTTTTAATATTAAAATAAAAATTCATTATTATTTATGCTTATTTAACATAATAAGTAATGATTATTCTAATTAACATTTGATTGAGACAAAACAAACATCATTGAGGAGTCTTAATTCTGCTACATCAAATTAAAAAATTAGTTTTTATATTTTAAATTTTTTTCCTAGGGTTTTGGCATGTTTCATGATATATTTTTGTTCATACCTAATTTAAAAATATAAAATGTTATACTCCATTTCTTTAGTGTCATTAGAAAGGAACTTTCTAAATATTTTATCTTTTTTCTTCAAATGTTTCTCTTTGAATTGGTTATATATGATGTAACACTCAATATCCTTAGTATCTCAAAGTGCTCTTGAATGTTTTACTTTTATTTAGCAATGCTACTATAAAACTTTTAATCTCCACTCGTGTGACCCTTACATCATTTTCATTTGGATAAATTACTTCTTTTTAATATATGTCATTTTTTATAACATATATATTCCTAATATTAAAATAATAATTTACTATTAATCATTCTAATCTACTTTGATGATTACAAGAAATTCCAAAACATGTTTGATATTTAAAAAACAAATATATTAGACTAGTAGTGAAGAGCCATATCTAATTAAATATTCATTTAAATTTTTTAGTTTTTGTTATTTTTGATACACACTATGAGATGATTCGTCTCATGCTTGATTTTATGAAGGAACATGTTACATATGATCTCCTTAGTATCTTGGAAAAGTACTATTCAATATATTTTATCTCAAATGTTTAATTTATTAATTTCTTTTTAGATGTACTACTACGAAACTCTAATACTCTTCATGCATAACCTCTACATCACTTTAAATTGGTTATATTATATTGCTTCAATTTTTTTAATTTCAACTTTAAAATATATTTACATAATGCTAAAATAATAATTTACTTTTATTTATGATAAAATTTTCATAATTTGAAGTATCCCAAACAAAGTTAGATCTAGAAAAAACAAATATCATTGGATTAATCTATAAGAGCTCTATCCAAATAAATATTCTATTTTATATTTAGAAATATTTTATTTTCAATGGTTTTAGAAAATATTATGAGATATGTCAATTCATATTGTATTTGATAATTGAGTATGCTACAATTAATCTTATTATTATCTCAGAATGTAATTTTTGTTATATAATTTATCTTATTCCATCATGGTTTTTTCTTAAAATTGGTTATATTAATCTATAACTTTATATCTCTTCTCTTATATCATTTGCATCAATTTTGGTTTGTTATATTATTTCTTCAATTTTTATAGTTTCTACTTTAATATTTATATTATTTATATTAAAATAATAATTTGGTAATATTTATTCTAATTTACATTAGGAATTTATAAGAATTTTAAATGTGGTTTGATCAAGATTTACAAATCTTGTGAAAATTATATCGACAAACTCATTCATTTTAAATATTAATTTCTAAATTTTCAATAATTATTTTATAGTATTTTGGTACACTTTATAAAATATTTTTATTCATATCAAATTTGATAACTAAAGATGTTCGACTCGATCTTCTTGTTTTCTTGGGATACAAATTTCCTACACTATTTACCGCATTTCTTCAAATTATTTTCTTTAATTTGGTTGTCATTATGAAACTCTAATTCTACTCGTTTGATTTTATATAAATTTTAATAGGTTATATTAGATTGTTTTAATTTAATAGATTTAAACATTATTATGTATTTTTTTAATTTTAAAAAAATAATTTTTATTACTTATTTTAATTTATTTTTCCAATTTCTTAGTAATTTGAAATGAGGAACATTATAGATGAAAGAGATGTTATGAGGCTCGTCTTGATGACCTCCACCTATTTAAATAGCAATTTCATTTTTTAGAGATGTTTTCATTATTTTTGCATGTTTTACACGATATTTTGACTCATACTTGATTTGGTAATCATAGATATGACACTGATCAACTTAGTTTTTTTGAAATAAAATTTCTTATATACTTCATCTCACTTCTTCAAATTTATTTATTTTATTTAGTTATATTACAAACAAACTCTAATCCTTCCCTCTTGTGAGTTTTACAATTCTTTAGTTTACTTACATTAGATTGATTCAATTTATCTCATATCTACTTAATCTACTTCTACTTAATATTAAAATAAATTTTTGTTATTATTTACACCGTTTTGCTTAAGTAATTCCAAATAGTTCCAAGCTAGGTCTTATCATGGAAAAACAAACACTTTTTTACTCTCCCCCACAAGCCATACCCAATAAAATCATCATTTTTATTTTTTAAAATGTTTAATTTTCTATAGGTTTTGTGAAATATACTAGTCATTTTTTTAGTACTTGATTTAATGATTGAGAATGTTACACTTCATCTCATTAGTTTCAAATACTTCAACTACCCTTTACAATTTATCTCATTTTCTCAAATTTATCATTTAGATTTGGTTATAATACTTTGTAATGTAATATCTCATTTCGTGTCACCTTTATATTGTTTTGAATTTGTTTTATTATATTCTTTCAAATAAATATATTTATTTTCATAAATTTTAATATTTTATTTTATATGGTTTTGGCATGTCATATAAGTTAGTTCGATTTGCACACTATTTAATGATCGAGGATATTTAATAAGAAACTCTAGTTCTCTCATATGACATTTAAATTGCTTTTACTTTATTAATTTACATTACTTCAATTATCTTATTTCAACATGAAGATTTATTTTCTTCATATTAAAATAATACTTTATTATTTTTAATGTTTTTAAATTTGGTAATTCATAGAAACTCCAAATGAGGTCAATTGAAAATGAAAGACAATTCATTGGAATAATCTCAATGAGATCTACCAAATTAAATATTTATTTCTATATTTTTTAATATTTTATTTACAAAACTTTTTACAGATTTTACACCATTTTTAATTCCTTCCTAATTTGATGTTTGAGGATTTTGTGAATGATACCGAAAGTATCTTTGAATAAAATTTTTCCATATAATTTATCTCATTTCTCTATATTTTTTTCTTTAATTGGTTTTATTACTATATAATCCTAAATCTCATCTCATGTGACCTTTACATTACATTCATTTGTTCATGTTATGCTACTTATATTTATATTAATTCATGTTTAATATATACTAAATATTAAAATAATAAGTTGTTGCTATCTATGCTTATTTAATTTGTTAATTTATAGAAATTTCGAAGGTCATATCATTAAGTCAAAGCTAACATCATTGGAATAAGCATAGCTAGCTCTATCAAATTAAATATTTATTTTTATATTTTTAAATATTTAATTAGCTATGTTTTTGGCATACTTTAGGAGAAAGTATGATTCATAAATAATTTAAAAACTGAGGATGTGGACCTCAATCATTTTATTATCTTAAATTTTTTTGCTTTGATTTTCTTATTTTGCTATGTTATTATAAATCCACTCTCGTATAACCATTGTATTGCTCTAATTTTCATATACCACTTTGCTTCCATTTACCTTATTTTAGCTTCAATATATATTAACTAAATATTAAAACAATAATTTTTATAATCTTGGCTCATTAAATGTCATAATTTGCAGTGATTCTAAACGTGCTCTAATAGAGATCAAATAAACATCATTGGACTCACCTTAGCGAGCTTTATTAAATTAAATATTCATTTATATATTTCTAAATATTTATTTTTTAGGTTTTCTACAAATTTTATGAGGTAGTTTTTCTCAAACCTAATTTGGCACCAAATGATGATACTCTCCAAGTCCTAGTATCTTACAATGCAATCTTCTCGTACAATCTAGCTCATTTTTCAAATTGTTTTCGTTTTAACTAGTAATCTTATTATGAAACTCTAAATTTCCCATCATGTAACTATAAATCGCTTCAATTTTTCTATATTATATTATTTTTATACTTCTCATTAAACTTAAATATAAATTTCTTTAATATTAAAAATTAAACTTAATTATTATTAATGCTATCATACTTGGTTAATTCACAGTAATTCTACTTGTGGTCCAATATAAGGGAAATATCGATGGACTAGAGCTCTATGAGCCTTGTTTAATTAAATACTAAGTTATATTTGTAAATATAAAATTTGCTTGATTTTCATATGCTTTACAAGCCATTTCGATTCATACAGGATTTAGTGATGACGTGTGCTACACCAAACCTACTTAGTTTGCTTGAATGCAACTTTCTTTTAAAGAATATCGAGCATCAACTATTTTTTTAATACCAACTAAATTTTAAAATAATATTTTATTATTATTTATTGTTATTTATTATTATTTATTTTTTTAATTCATAATTATTCCAAACAAAGTCCAATTGAATATATCCAATTAAATATAAAGAAAATATGTATATATACATATATATATTAAATTATTTTATTTTTTATGATTCCTTCATTTTTACTAGGTATTTTGATCCATACATGATTTAATTGTCCAGGATGTTACACTCGATGTCCTTAATAGCCTGAAGTGCAACTTAATTATATAAGTTATCTAACTACAATTTTTCTCTTCATTTTTGTTAAATTATTACGTAATAATAAATCTTTACTTATGTGAACTCTGCATAGCTTTTATTTAGTTATACTACATTACATTAATTTATCTCATTTTAGCTTTAATATATATTTTTAAAATATTACAACCATATTTTTTTATTATTTAGATATATTTTCTTTGGTAATTTGTAAATATTCTGAATGTAATTTAATCGAGATGAAACCAATGTCATTTCACTTATATCGATGAGCTCATTCAAATTGAAAATATTTTTTATATTTTTAAATATTTTTTTAACGTTTAATCAATCTAACAAGATTTCTTTATTTGCACATAAATCAAGGATTAAAGATGTTATTGTCGATCTTAGCATCTCGAAAAGCATCTTTGCTATAGAGCTAGTCTCTTTTTTTAATTATTTCACTTTGACTTGGTTTTAGAGGCAATAAAACTATATCCTTTTAGTAACTTTTAAAAATAATTTCTAATATAGTTTATCTCATTTTTTAAATTTTTCATTAGATTTGTTTATTTTATAATGAAACTCTAATTCTCCTCTCATGCGACTTTTACATCACTTTTATTTTCTTATAATATTTTACTTTGATTTATCTTATTTCAACTTTGATATATATATATATTTGCAAAATAATAAAATAAAATTTAATTAATAATTATTCTTATTTATTTCTGGTAATTAATCATAATTCCAAACAACTTCTAATCAAGCCAAGACAAGTCTTGTTGGACCAGTTTTGATCAACTCTATCAAACTAAATATTTATTTTTTATTTTTTTAGATATTTTATTCATTAAGATTTTAGTGCAGGTTTTAAGAAATTTTTATTCAAACAAGATAAATCAATTAAGAATGTTACACTGATATGCATAAAATCTTAGAATGCAATATTTTAATAAAGGTTATCCCATTTTTTACATTCTTTTAATTTGATTTTGTTATAAATATCAATAAATTACTATTTTCATATTGTGTAAATGCATGAAAATGCTAAAATAAAATGAACAAAAGTAAAGTAATATAACCAAATTAAAGTGATGAAAGGGCTACATGAGAAGAGAATTATAGTTTCATCATAGTAATTCAAACGAGAATAAGAAATTCAAAAAAAAATGAGATAAATTTTATGGGAAGGATTCATTCCAATTTGCTTAAATGAAAGACAATAATGTCCTCAATTGCCAAATCAAATATGAATTGAAGTGTGTTATATAACATGTGAAAGTTCAAAAAAATAAAAGTTTTTTAAAATATAAAACTAAATATTTAATTAGATAGAGCTCATCGACACCAGTCGAATGCGATTTGTCTAGTCTTGATTACACCATGCTTGGAATTACTCCAAGTTATATAAATAAATAACATAAATTATACTAAATTTTTTTAAAATATTAAGTGGATATATATTAAAAGCCAAAAAAAGATAAATTATAGTCTTGCAATGTAACCAAATCGAAGTGAAGGAATGGCTACTTGTATGAGGAATTAGGGATTTGTTGTTATATAACCAAATTAGAGAAACAAATTTAAAAAAAGATGATAAATTACTCGAGAAACTTATATTTCCTGATACTTAGGAAATCGAGTATAACCTACACAATCATTAAACCTAGAACAAATGGAAAAATCTTATAAAGCATGCCAAAACCTTTCAAAATAAAATATTGTAAAATATAAAAGTGAATATTAAATTTGATAGAGCTCATTGTCGCATGTCTAATGACAATTCTTTCTTAACGATCAAGCCTAATTAAGAATTACTATTACTTACTAGTATAAATAAAATTAAAAATAATAATTTAACTATTTTATACTTAATAAATAATTATTAAATCTAAAATATGATTTATTAAAATAAAGTATTATAACAAATCAAAGTGAATTAAATGTTACATATGGGAAGATTTCCACTTAAATAGTAATATAAAAAAAGCAAAGAAAAAAAATTTTAAATGATATAAATAGTATGGGAAAGTAGTATTCAAAGTGCTAAGGAGGTTCAGCATAATAGTGTCAAATGTCAAATAAAGTATGGATGAAAGTATCTCATAAAAAGAATCAAAGCCCTAGAAAATAAAATATTTAGAGCTATAAAACAAAATAATTAATCAACTAGTGCTCTCTATGACTAGTAAATGAAATTTTTTTTCATCTCGATTTGACCTCAATTAAAATTACTATCAATTAAAGAAATTAAATAACCATAAAAAATAATAAATTATAATTTTTTTAAATTTTAAGTAATTACATATCAAAGTTGAAATGACATGAATTGTTGCAATACATTTTTAATCAAATCAAAGCAAAGCAAAGGTTTCAAGAGAGGAGATTTAGAGTTACATAGAAATAAAACCAATAAAGACAAAAAATTGAAAACATAAGATTAATTATAAAGAAAATTTGCTTTTAGGTACTAATGAGATCAACTATAATATTCATGATCATAAAATAAGGTATAAATCAACATATCTTTGAAAATATGCCAAACTACTACAAAAGAAGATATTTAAATAATGAGAGAAGACTTAATTAGACAAAGGTTGACAAAAAGATTCCAACACTGTTTGCTTCAAATCATTTCGACCTTTTTTGGAGTACTATCAATCGCCAAATTAATTAAACATAAATAATAAAAAATTATTATTTTAATACATTAAAGCTTAAATAAGAGAAATAGAGGTAATATAATATCATCTAATTAAAGCAATGTAATGGTTAGACAAGAGGAGAAATAGACTTTTATAGTAATATATAACAAAATTAATACAAAAAATTTAAAAAATGACTTTAATTATTTAGGAAAGCTACAGTCGAAGATACTAAGGAGATTAAGTTCAACATTCTCATTAGTCAAACAAAGAACAATTGAAAATATTATATAAAATATGCCCTTAACTTAGAAAATAAATATTTAAAATATAAAAATGAATATTTAATCAAATAAACCTTGTGTAGATAAGTCAAACAACATTTGTTTTATCTTTATTAGACTTTATTTTGAACTACTGCTAATTTAAATGGTAAAAAAATATAAATTGCAATAAATTATTATTTTTAAAATTAGGTAAATATAAAATGTTATTTATGTGAGATGAATTACAAAAATGTAATATGAGAAAATTGAAGAGATGTAAAGGTTACATGATAAAAGAATTAGAATCTTATAGCATAATATATCAATGCAAAACATTTAAAAAAATTACAAAAATTATATGTGAAAGTTGCAATCATATATAATAAGGAGATTATGTGCAACATCCTTGATAGTGAAAAATGATATGATTTGAAATATGTTATAAATAATTAAAAAACTTTAGAAAATAAAAAATTTAAAATAATGAAAAGAAATATTTTTTTGTTACAGCATGTTGCAGTGACTCCAACTACATTTATTTCATCTTAATCCAACCATTTTTGGCATAACTGTTAATTACCAAAGCAAATAAGTATAAAAAATATTATTTTTTAATAAAAACATATAAAAAAGTTAAAATGAGATAAATTGAAGCAATGTAATATAACTAAATCAAAAAGATGTGAAGGTCATGCAAGAGGAGATTCTGTGTTAAGTATTATAACTAAGAAAAAGCTAAAAATTTAAAACAAATTATTAAATTATGATAGAAAATTTTCATTCTATGATGCTAACAGATGGACTATAACATCTTCGATCATCAAATAAGGTATGAATCAAAAATGCCTTGTAAAGAGTTCCAACACATTAAAAAATAAAATTTTAAAAAACACAAAATTATATTTAAAATGATAAGGCTCATTGAGATGGGTCCAACAATATTTGTTTTGTCTCTAAGGGACCATGCTTTGAATTATTGTGAAATAAAAAATTTATTAAATATTAATAATGTTGAATTTATATTTTAATATTAAAAATATATATATTAAACCTTTAATGACATAATTTCAAGGAATATTAGATAACCAAATCCAAGTGATATAAAGGTGGCACTTAAGAAGAGTTAATAATTCAAAAAAATGCAACTTATTAAAAAAAAAAGTTGTAAAAATTATATAAATTGCATAGAAAAGTTGAATTCTTCAATATCAAAATGCCTCATTAAACATACCAAAAACTTAATAAATAAAATATTTAAAATATAAAAAGTCTTATTTAGTTGGATGGATCTCTTTCATATGAGTCCATTGGCATTTATTCCATCTCAATCACACATTGTTTAAAATTATAACAAACCACAAAAGTAAATAAACTTAAATAAAAATAATACTAAAATCAAGGTGATGTAATGACCAAATGAGTGAAGAACAAGAGTTCCATTATAATATATAAAAATCTGTGCAAATAATTTGACAAAAATAAAATAAATTTTACTAAAAAGTTTTATTCTGAGTTATTAAAAAGATTCAGTAAAATATCATTCTTTGTCAAATAAGATATGAAATGAAATGTTTCATAAAACATGCCAAAACCTTACAAAATATAGTATTTTAAAATATAAAATTGAATATTTAATTAGATATTTCTTGTGAACATGACATCAATGGATTTTTTTTTCTTCTTGGTTGGACCTCAATAGGAATTAATGTGTATTGCCAAATTAAATAAGGATAAATAATAATGAATTTGTATTTCAATATTACGTAAATATGTTGTAAAGATTAAATGAGAGAAATTGAGGGAATAAAATATAACTAAATCAAGTAGTTATAAAGATCAAAAGAGGAGATTTAGATTTACATAGTAATAAAAATAAATCTAACAAAAAACTATATGAAATGAGATAAATTAACCAAGAAACTTGGCTTCCATGGTACTAAGGGATTAAATGTATTGTGGATTACCATCAAATTAGGTATTAATAAAAAAATATTGTAAGGCATATGAAAATGCTTAAATATAATATATTTAATAATATATTTTTTTAAAAGATACCACTGAAGAGTGTGAAATGATTTTGTTTATCTTGAATTGATCTAGAGTAAAAGAACTTAAAATTGCCAAAGTAAATAATTATACATAATAATAAAATTTAATTTTAATAATATAAAAATAAATATTGAAGTTAAAATGAAAAATTCAATCATTATAATATAACAAAATTTAACCTATGTGATGGTCAAAGGTGAGGAGAAATAGAGTCATGTAATAATATAACCAAATCTAAGAAAAGTTTCAATAAATGAGATAAATTGAAAAGGGAATGTTGCATTCCAAAATACTAAGGTTATCGAGTATAACATCTAAATTGTTAAGACGTATACGAATTGAAAGTCTTATAAATGACGACTAAAATCTTAGACAACAAATTTCGTTAAAAAATATAATAATGAATATTTAATAGGATAAAGCTTGTCGAGACGACTCTAACAACATCATTTTTATCACAATTAGCCCTTGTTTGGAATTACTATAAGATACAAAAAAAAATTTGATTAAGTAATAAAAATAGTTATCTTAATATTAACTATAGATATAAATTAATGCTAAGATAAGTTATATTGAATTAAATTCACATAACAAAATATAGTAGATGTAAATAACATTAGTCAAAAGATTTTTAATTATATAGAACTATAAACAAATCAAAGTGAAATGTCTTAAGAAATGATATAAAATTTAAAGAAATATTGCATTCCATGAGGATAAGTAGATCGAGTGTAGAATTCTTGATCATCAAAAAAGGTTTGAATTAAAATTTCTTCTAAAACATGTCGAAACCCTAGAAAATAAAATATTTGAAATTATTAAAATAAATATTTAATTTGATAAAACTCATCAAGTTAAGTCTAAGGAAACATAAATAATAAAAACTTATTATTTTAAAATTTAGTAAATATGTATCAAAAATAAAACTATATAAATTATGGCAACGTAATAAAACTAAATCACCCTAATAAAAAAAATCACAAGAGAGAAGATTTCAAATTACATTCTAAAATAATTAAATCAAAACAAAATATTTATAAAAGTGAGATAAATTATACGAGAAATTTTGAATCCAATATATTAAACAGATCAAGCATAATTTCCTTAACTGCCATTAGAAAAAAAAATAGTTAATAGTAATATAACTAAATCAAAGCCAAAGATCTAAAGAAATTAAAGCAATGTAATTCAACCAATTCAAAGAAATGTAATTGTCACATCAGAGAAAAATTAGGGTTTCAATGTAACATTCTTAAATCAAAGTGAATATTTTTAGGAAATGAGATAAAGAATAAGTAAAATTTTCATCAAAAGATACTATAGTGATCGAGTATAACATCATTAAGTGTCAAATAAGATATGAGTCAAAATGTCTTAAAAAGTTTGCTAAATTCCAAAAAAAATATTCAAAGAATTGAAAATGACATTTAGTTGGATAGAACTCGACCAAAAAAGTCCAATGGCATTTGTTTTGTCTCAAAAGAACCTCTTTAGTAAGTACTTGAATTACCAAAGTGAATAATCACAAAAATAAACAATTTAAGAGTAAGAGGATTTATATGAAAGCAAAAAAGTTAATAATTAAAGCAATATATATAACCAAATTAAGAGGATGTGAAGGCCACACAAGATGAGATTTATTGTTAAATGGCAATCTAACCAAATGAAAATGAAAAATTTGATGAAATGAGAATTTATGTATGAAATTTCCATTCAAACATTCTAAACTGATCAAATGTAACTTACTCAATTATCAAATCAAATACAAATTGAGATGCCTATAAAAGCATACAAAATAATATTAAGTAAAATATTTAAAAAATATAAATAACAATATTTTAATATTAAGCAAATATATATATTAAAGTTGAAAATAAGACAAATTGAAGTAATGTATTATAATGAAATAGAAGCAATATAAATATTTGAAGAGAAGGGATTTAGGGTTACATTTTAGTATAACCAAAATAAAAAAATAATTGAATAATTGAGATAATCTTTAAGAGCAATTTGTATTCTATGACACTTTGAAGATCAAGTAGAGCATCCTTGATTGTAAAATCATGTATCAATTAAAATATGTTTTAAATCTTGTAAAAACCCTAGAAACAAAAAATTAGAAAGATATAACAAAATAAGAATTGGATAGAACTTATTCACATGAGTTAAATGATAATTTCTTCATCTTCATTGAACCTCATTTTCAAATTACAATGAATTATAAAAATAAATAGAAATAAATAATAAAACAATATTATTTCAATATTAATCTATAATATATATATATATATATATATATATATATATACATATATTAAAGTTGAGAATAAATGAATTGAAGCAACATAATATAACCAAATCAAGTCAACGTAAAGGTCACATAAGAGTAGAAATAAAGTTTCATAGTATATAACCAAACCAAATAAAACTATTTAATGAAATGAGATAAATTATATGAAAAAATTACATTCCAAAATACAAAAAAGATTGAATGTAACATCCTTTATTATCAAATCATGTAGATGTAATGTAAAACATAATGAAATACTCAAAAATTATATACCTTAGTACATAGCAATGAATATTTAAATGGATAGAACTCACCTTGAAGTGTCCAACAAAATTTATTTTATCCTTATCAAACATAGCTTAAAATTACTAAAAATTACAAAATTAAATAACAAGAAATATAAAGAAATTATTATTGAAATACTAAGTTAATTTATATTGGCTCTTAAATCGAATAAATCAAAGTAATGTAATATTATCAAATAAAAGCAATGTAAAAGATCACATGAGATGGGATTTTTGGCAAAATAGTAATATAACCAAATAAAAATAAAAACTTTGATAAAAGTGGTAAATTATGCAAGAAAGTTTACTTTCCAAGACACTAAGTAGATCAAGTGTCTTAGATCACTCTTATGTTTGATGAACCTCAAGTGTTTAACTTTTCATCCTAATTAGTTTATTTGGTTTCAAACATGTTCACTTGATAACAAAAAGCCATTCACTTTTGAAGGTGATGAATTAGTGGTCTTCAAACATTCATAGACTATTTAACATGTTTCAAAATTGAAGACATACAAATCATCATTAAAATGGTTTTTCCCTTTATTTTTAACAAGAATGTTAGCTTTTAAATTACTAATCATAAGACATCTCTCAACTCAAATCTTAAACTATTCTTAGATTTTCAAAACATAAGATTCAATTCTTTAATCCTTTATTCTTCTCAAATACCACTTCAGTATTAATTTTTCTAATCTTTTCCATAACTTAGAAATGTATAGGAATCCATCTTTCAATCACTTAATCATTTCCTTGATTAAAGTCCTTGTACACTTCATTACTAAATTTCTTATTGAAGTTAGACATGAAACTTTGTTTAACCTAGAAAAAAAATAATACTATAAATATTTCAAAATTAAAAAAAATCATTACAATATCCCAAGCATGTTGTGTCCAACTGCAAAGCTCTCGAGCTAAGAAAGCCTAAGCGAGCACTCACAAGCCTGAAGTCAAGAGATAGCAGGAACCAAATCAAGTCGAGCTGGATGTTTCCCACACTACAATATTCAATTGATTAGGGTATGAATAATAAAGGAATTATGTAGGCTAAACTCAAATAAGTATGTGAATGGCACTGGTCAGACCCTTAGTCATAATCCTATTAGTGTATGAGTGGACCTACGAGAAGAATTCTTGAGCACACAATGGGGGAGCCAACCTAGTGTATTTGTTTGAATTGTTCATGTAGTGGAATCATTATAATGAGAAAATCCTTTGCTACTTACACCATGCAAAACTAAGTTCTCTATAGTCACATGGTTTGAACCATGCCTAAATTATAGTCATTCATTCATTTATCTCGTGGCTAAAATCTCACAACCTATAAGTCTTTCTACAAACCTTCGATAACATGACTACGATCATGTTGAACTTAATCAGGTATTTATGATCGTTTTTAATTTTTCAAATAGTTTATGCTTGAATCAAACTATCTAGATCTCTCTTTATTTTAATCTTACGATTGAGATGATTGTATTTACATTTGATGAATAAAATGATTCAGATCTAATCTAACCTGATTAGATAACCCAAAACAAATTCTACTTGATATAATCATCCAAAACTCATTTGCTTTCGTAGTTCATGATCTAACAATCTAGAACCTCTCTAATAGCATCTAATCCTTCTAGTTGATCCCTCATTTATACAAGTTGTTACATGGTCATTTTGAAAGAATATTTTAAGACATTTGAAAAATAATTTAAGCACCTTAATAGCATCTTTTGAGATAGGTTTGCCTAAATTTTTAATAGCTATAATGAAACATTTTCTATACATACTTAATCTGTATAAATAAAATAGCAAATGAATATAAACAAGATTTTAAGATCTCTATAAATGGCTATATCATATACCATTAGCCTAACGATTTGTTGGTATACTATTCATTTACTACTCAAAATTCAAAATTCTTCAAATTAATGCTAAATTATTTAGGTTCTCATTTTCTTACTTATCTTCATAATTATGAGCTCTTTATTCTTTTCATTAGAGAGCATGAGGAAAATTCTATACTTTAATCCAAAATTTATTTTTTTTCATTTGTGTTAGGTGACAATGCATTTGTAAAAACATGGGCTTAGTTTAATCACATAAAAATAATGAGTTAGGTTGAGCTCATAAAATCATAACTAATAATTATACAAGCAAAAGCAAGTGAGTTTGAGTCAAACTACGAGGAAAAACCTCAAGTTAGGGGTGAATGATAAGGAAAACATTATAAGTTGGACATGAATCATAAGGAAAGACCTCAAGTTCTAACTCTTTTAACAATGGAGTTTTTCTTATCCTGGTTTGGGGGTGGATAAAGGTTCTTGTTTTAAACACAAAACTTGAAGCTTTTCCTCTATAACTTTAATTTTTATTTTTCTTAATCATAAAAAATTAATATATATATATATATGTATATATATATATATATATATATATATATATATATATATATATATATATATATATATTTCAAGCATTTTACATACATAAATTTTTTCTATAAAAATTTTTTAAAACAAAATATGATCCAAAAATTAACATAACTACTTTAAAAGGCATAATTTACCACCCTCTATTGAATTTGAATGCACACACCCATATTTCTTTAATTGGTTTGAGAGTCAATTCCTTACAAAAGAGAGTAAAATAACTTGTGCAATTGTTTATTTATGTGTGCGAATTAATTGTTTTACTAATTCTAATTCTTTACTTATTTGGTTTCTTTATTAACATCAATTACAACCTCACCATTTTTCTTTATTAACAAACCAATTAATTTTTTGGTATAATTCGTTTATTTAAGTGTTTAAATATCACTTCTCCCATAGGTGATATTTTTGAAACTTTAGATGAATGACTTTCATCATGTTATCCTCCATTATTTAAGGGTGTATGCTTTTTGCTTTGGAAAAAATACTTCTAAAATGTTACTTAAAAGACATGTAATGATTTGTGGGATCTCGTTATTCATTTTTTTATAATTAAAAATGATAAACGTAAAAAATAAGAATGTTAATTCCATTAAATGCTAATGGAATGAATTACTTATTTTGTGCATTGATTCAAGAAATTGGTCTTAGGGTGTGTTTAGTTATAACTTATTTTAAGATTATGTAGGGATTAGATAGGTTATATCATGAGAATGAATCTCAAGGTAACGATGATGACAATATGGAGATGAATAATAAAAAGAAAGAAGACAAGATAAAGAGGAAGAAGAGGAAACTCAATTTAGAGATGAATCATGGCAGTAAACATCTATCAAGTACTTCTAATTCTAGCCATGAGCCTACTTTTCAATCTTTCGATGAAATATAAAATTGTTCTTGTTAATTAGTTATTAAGTATAAAAATTAATTAAGATGTCTAATGATGTTAAGAAACTTTGTGCCAAACATGAATCTTTAATAGCTAATTATATGAATAATGTGAAACAACTAAAAAGGAAAATATTTTCTTAACTAATAAAGTTCTTACCTATATTTTTAGTATTTTACATTTGAAAGCATCAAATAAAGAATATGAAAATGAATTATCCAATCTTCTTACATGTAATGATGCTTTAAAATTATTGAATGATAATTTAAGAAAAGAAAATTCTTTGATTCATGAAAAATTAGTAAAACATGATTTACTTGAAAAATAAGACATGATCTAAAGTCAAAGTATGCTATTTTATTTTCTCAAGTATCTACTTTTAATTATTCATATGTACATTTATTTATCATTTTATTGAATCATATAAAGAGGGTAATGTTTACTTGAATGTTTCACATGTGCTTAAACATACTTCATCTTACCACCAAGTGACAAGAAATATTGTATGTTTGCATGATAATTATCATGTTCAAAACATCATCAATTCCTTCTTTCCATATATCAATTTATGAAGTTCAATCTAATGTTTTATGCAATTGTAATTCGAAATTTGAATATCATATGTCTGATTTCTCAATTAGGTAATCCATAAATCTAAAGCATAATAGATATGAGTGGATTCCCAGTGGAACAAACTTTAAAAAAAAAATTTCAAACTTACTACATCCACAACTAACTTCTAGGAAACTGAAGATTGTTTGGGTTACTAATTTTAGAGCATAAATAATTTTGTTGGTGTCTCTTCAAATTTTAGGAGCTATGGAGACAAGCCTCACTTTATGAGTTTGTGTGACTCACTTGCAAAATATTTTTGGTCCTTATTTTACTTAGCATAGGATAGAAGATCAATTCTTTCTAAACTTTCTTAATATTCAATAATATTAATCATTTAGAATTATTATCTAATATATCTAATTATTGCATGAAGAATTAAAATATTATGAGCAAATATATACCATAGTTTGTCCTTAACATGCCTTGATGAAATATGATTGAAGGATCATATCATTTGTTACTAAAAATGTAAATGTGTTGATATTTATAAGCTTATAGTTAAATAATAGTTGACTTAAGAATTGAATATTAAATAAAAGGGAAAGAAAAACTAAGTTATGTATAGCAGTGACTTCAAATGACTTAAGATATAGTCGATATTTAGGGATACTTTATCTTAATAATTTTCGAAACAAAATTGGAAGGAAACCTTAATTTTTTATTAACATTGATTTTCTTAATTTACTTGTGTAAACTTTCATAAGAATATAAAATAAGGGAAACGTAGCTTTTGTTGAATTGATTATAGAATTAAAAGATAAAATAATTTTATTATAATGGTAATTAATTTTAAAAATAAATGTTAGGATGATTATAATTATTAAAAAATATCACATCAATTTATATGTCCACCTTAGAGAAGCCTGTAAGTTTGTACAAAAGAAAAGAAAAAACACTACACTTTGTTTATTGATCTAAAAATGACATGATAATTACTATAGTTTTGGAGATTATTTATTTAAGTTTTAAAAGTTATATAAATTTTAGATTGACCATGACATTTCTTTATTTATATTAGTTATTTTATTTTTAGAAGAAAATAGATAATCAAAAGTTTTGTTCATTTGATTTGTGAGTTAGAGAGACAAAAACATAGATGTTGTGTTTGATGAGACAATTAAAAAATAGTTATTAGAAACATTTAATGATTAGTTTGAGTCATTCATGAATCTAGTATTTAAAAATTAATAAATTAAATTCGACAACTACCTTGTGGTTAATAGTATCAAATCCTAGAGAAATCAAATAAATGATATTCAATTCAAGTCGATAAAAGATTTTTTTATGAGAAAATTGACTGAGTACATTTGCATCTTTGATAGAACTATTATTTTTTTAATATGTCCTTTAGGGTGTAGGTTCATGTAATGAATTAATAATTAGAAAGACTTTAGAAAAATTAAGTATAAGAATTAGTTCCTAGGCATAGTGATAAAAACTTAATTATTGGCACTCAAGAATAAAGTATAATAAAAAATCAAGTTACTATTAGAGACAAGACTAAGTTTACTCTTTAGGGTATATATTCAAATGCATCATTATAAGAATTTGTACCATCAAAGTGTTATTTGGAAAATATATCTATAGAAGTCTTTCAATAATATAAAAAATTTTAATAAATTATACCCCTCTTTTGATGATTACAAGAAGGAAGAATGATCATAGTTTAGAAAAACTATTTAGTCAAAATGTAATAGGGAGCATATCTTTTTCATATTTATTATCTCTTACCATTTCTAAAATACATGCTTTTCCTTATGGTATTATCAATTAGACATTTATGTCTTTCCATCATGAAAAGGTAGAGATGGTGATTTAATGTACTTTAAAGTAACTTAAGAGTGTTTATATCTAGTTCTAATTGACTTATTTTCTATGAAATAGGTTTACTTGTAAACAACAACACATGCACTTTTGAAGATGGTGAATTAATGTTCTTTAAAGTACCTTAGAGTATTTTGTAAGCTACAAAAATTAGAGACATGCACATTAATGATTAAGAGGTTCTTCTTTTTTTATGAATTAAATTGTTAGCTTGTTCATTGTTAATCATAAGGCACATTTCTCTTCTCAAATGTTTCCAACTCCAACTTGAGCTATTCCTTGAATTTTGAAACATTCGATTCATTTTCTCAATAGTTAATATTTTGAAATCATACTTAAGTATTGCAACATGTTCAATATTTTCCACATGTTTGAAACATATAAAATCCATTTTTAATGACTTAATCTTACTTTGGATGAATTCTTCTCGTGCAACTCTACCAAATTTTATGCTTAAGATAGTTATGAAAATTTAGTCAAATTAGAAAAGATTATTCTAAAAAAATTCATATTTCAAAAAATATATATCCTTACAGAACACCAAGCATGTGCTACTCGGGCAAGATCTTTGGCTAGGAAAACTCAAGTAGGATCTTGCAAGCATTGTGTTAAGAGATAATATAAGCTAGACCGAGTCGAGATCAATGTTTCCTACACTACAATCCTAAACAACTTAAGGTATGGCCAACAAAGGATTGAGTCAGGCTGAACTTTAATAAGGATAACCCTTAATCATGAATAAACTTATTAGTATATTATGAGGTAGAATCACTATAATTAGAAAAGCCTTTAACTATTACACCATGTTGGATTAAATTCCTCCATGACCACACTGCTTGAAGCTTGCATAAATATTCACCATCTTAGCATTAATCAAAAAGCAAAAATCTCACATGTCTATAAATCCTTCTTCGAAGCTTCAAATGGATGACCATGTTCACATCTAACTTAATCGAATAGTCATGATTGTCTCTTATTTTGTAAATAGTGTTAAGTTTTAATTGCATTATCTAGATCTCTCCACATTTGGTTCTAATGACTAAGGTGATTCTTATCTTTGATGAATTTAATGAATCAAATCTAATCTAACTTCATTAGGTAGCCAAAATCTAATCCACTTTCATCTAACCATCTAGAATTCTTTTGCTTAAAGAATTTGTGACACAATTATCCAAAACCATTCTGATTGCATCTAAAAACACCAGTTAATCCCACATAATGGTTATTTCCCAAGCCATTATTAGAGATATTGCAGTGCAATTTTCGAAAAAAAGTTTTAGCTATTTAGAAAAGCTTTTTAAGCTATTTGATAATAGCTCTTGAAATAGAGTTTGCCTAGCTTTTTAAAAGTTATAATAAATTCTATAAATAAATATCCATTATGAATTAAATGCCTAATGAACATGAAAAACTTTTTTGGATCTCAAAGAAAGGCTACATCATATTCTACTAGCTAATAATCTTCTAGTTACACCAATGGCTTACTATCACACAAAATTTCAAATTCTTCCAATAAAACCTCAATATTCTAAGCTTACATTTTCTCACTTTTCTTCATTATTTTGAACCTTTGTGCCTTTATTTATTCATCAACAAGCATTAGAAAATTATTATGATTTTGTTAGAAATTTATTTCTTTCTGTTTTTTAATTTTTTCTTTGGATTCAAAAGTTCAACTTTAGTGAAAGCTTAAGCTTGTGTTGATCTCTTAAAAACTTATGTTGGTGTTGAGCCTGTAAAAACCTAAGTTATTGTTGAACCAATAAAAGCTAGAAGGTTGGGGGTGAACTATAAAGAAAAAATGCCAACTATGTTAAAGGTGAATCATAAAAAACCCTTAAGTATGTTTGAGTTAAATCGTAACAAAAACTTTAAAGCATAAGTCTTTTAATAGTGGAGCTTTTCCTTACCTCAATTGGTTGTAGATATTGGTTCTTGTTTGAACCAAACTAACAAAGAAATTTGGTGTAAAATTTTAATTTTTATTTTAATTAATTTTAATAATAAAAATTAAAAATTAATATAGTCATAAAAAATCAAGATTTCCATGACATGAAACTATTTATATTAAGAGTTTTTGAAAAAAAATTACCATTAAAAATAAGCAAAACAATTTTAAAACACATAGTTTAATGTTTCTCTTATGGGTTTACAAGCACCCCTTTTGCTTCAAAGGGCAACAACATCGATCATCAATTCAGGTTGAAATTAAAATGCCTTAGAAACTATTCCAAAGCCCATGAAAGCAAAATATTTAATAATATAAAAAAATATTTGTTTTGACAAAGCTCATCAAGATGAGTCTATATTATTTATTTTATCTTGATTAGATCCTATTTAGAATATGATGAAAAATCAAAGAAAGTTAGCATGAATAATAAGAAACTATTGTTTTAATATTAAGCAAATATATATTAAAAATTGAATTGAGATAAATTAATAAAAAGCGATGTAAGCAAATCAATATAATATAAAGGTCACATGAGAAGAGATTTTGAGTCACACAACAATATAAGCAAAACAAATCAAATAATTTGAATGAAAGATGTAAATTATTTAGGAAAGTTGCATTATAAGATACTTAATGGATTAAATGTATCATTACCGATCATAAAATCAAGTACGAATCAAAATACCTTATAAAACATGCCAAAATTACTGGTAAAATATAATAATTAGAAATACAAAAAAAAATAGAGTTGGATAAAGTTTGTTTGATGAATCAATGTTATTTATTTCATCTCCATCAAACCTCTTTTGGAATTACTATGAATAGCCAACAAAATAAACATAGGTACTAAAAAGTTATTATTTCAATACTAAGTAAATTTTTATTAAATTTCAATTGAGATAAATTGATGCAATATAATATGACCATATAAAAGTAATAAGAAGGTCAAATGAGAGAAGACTTAAACGTAAAATTTTAACATAACCAAGAAAAAACTAGAAAAAAATAGAAATAAGATAAATTATATAATAAAGATGCATTCCATGATACTACAGAGATTGAGTGTAAGAACATCGAACCTCAAATAAAATAAAAATCAAAATATGTTGCAAAATGTGCTAAACAAACAAATTAAAAATATTAAAACAAACATTTTATTGGATAGCTCATCGAGATGGAACAAATAATGTTTTTTTCTTCTCGATTAGATCGAATTTTGATTTATTACAATTTTGTTTAATAGTAAATAAAAATAAATTAAAACTAACACAAAATAAATTAAAGCTATGTAACATAACCAAATTAGGTGAAATGAAATGAGAATTAGAGTTTCATTATAATAACAAATTAAAGAAAAAAAATTAAAAAGGATATAAAATTTATGAGGATGTTACATTCCAAGAAAGGGGATTGAGTGCAACACTCTCAATGTGCTAATACCTTTGACAAAAATAACATTTGTAATGTTAAAAATGAATGTCACTGAAATGATAAAAAATGATAAAATATTATTTCAATATTAAAAAATATACATTAAGTCTAAAATATGATAAAATAAAGCATTTTAATATAAGCAATTCAAATAAAAAAAATATGAAAATATGATATATTGTATGTGAAAATTACATTATAATTTGCTATATTGAATAGAGCAATTAAAATGTGGTACAAATCAAAAAGTCCCAAAATTTGTACCAAAGCCCAATAAAAAAAATATTTTGAAATGTAACATTTTTTATCGACTTGAATACAACTTGTCAAGATTAATCTAGTGGTATTTCTTTCGTCTCAATGAGAAAATGATTGGAATTACTATGAATTACAAAAATATTTAAATATAAATAACAATAAATTATTATTTTAAAATATTCTTAATATATATTCAAGCTAAAATGAGATAAAATGAAGCAATGTAATCTGACCAAATCAAATCAATCGAAAAAAATCACACAAGATGAGACATAGAATTACATAAGAATATGAAAAAATAAAAAAGGAACATTTGAACAAATGAGATAAATTATAAATGGATGCTCGCATTCTAGGACAATAAGGATATCAAGTGTGACATTCTTAATCATCAAAATTTTTATGAATCAAAATGGCTCATTAAGTGAGTAAAACCATAGAAAAGTATTTTAAAATATAAAAAAGAATTTTTAAATTTATAGAGCTTATCAAGTTTAGTCCAATAATATTTTTTTCATATCAATTGGGCCTTATTTTAATTTCTTGTGAATTCTTAAAAGTAACATACTTAAATAATGTTATATAACTAAACAAAATCCATTGAAAGTTCACACGAGAGAAGATTTAACATACATAATAATATAAACAAATAAAACCAAAACATTTAAGAAATAGCATTTTTGTGGCCGAGCCATACCCCAAGATATATACTTGAGCAAGTGTAATAAAAATTAGTAAGCATCGAAATTTCACAAAATGTGCACCAAAACATTGGGAAATAAAATATTTCAAACAATAAAAAAATGTTTAATATGATAAAAGCCCAACAAGATGTGTCTAATACTATTTATTTCATCTCAATTAGACCTCATTTAAAATTAGTACATATTACCAAAATAATAAAACTTGAATAATAATAAATTTTTATTTTAATATTATGTATTTATATATTAAATCTAAAATGAGATAAATTGAAGTAATGTAAAATAACTAAATAAAAATTATGTAAATGTCTCACATCAGCACAATATAATATCACCAAATAAATGTAAATAAGTTGAAGAAATGATACAAATTATACTGGAATGATGCATTCGAAGACACTGAAGAGACGAAGTGTAACATCTTTGATCACAAAATATGTTACAAACCAAATGAGTCATAAAATGTCCCAAATCCTAAACACTAAAATATTTAAAAATAGAAAATAAGTATTTTATTTGATAAAGCTAATTAGGGCAAGACGAAAGGCTATTATTTTAAAAATAAATAATATTAAATTATTATTGTTTATATTAAGAAAATATAAATTAAAATAGAAAGGAGATAAATTTGACGAATGTTATATAACCAAATCAGAGTGAGATAACATGATAGGATCATTAGAGTCCATAGTAATATATACTTATCAAAGCAAAAAATTTAAAAACATAAGGCAAATTATATGTGAAAGCTGCATCACACGATATTAAGGTGGTCATGCATGTTATTAACAAACATCAAATCAGATATAAATTAAAACATCTTGTAAGGAAAGCTAAAGCTGTAAAATAAAAAAGCTTTTAAAAATAAAAAAAATGATGCACAATTTGATGGATCTCGTCAAGATGAGCAATACAACATTTGTTTTATAATGATTAGACATCTTTTGAAATTAGTAATAGTTACCAAAGAAAGAAAAATTAACAAAAAAATAATTTTAATTTTAATTAAACATATATATATATATAATATTAAAGCGAAATTTAGATAATTTGAGGAAATATAATATAACCAAATAAAAGCAATATAAGAGCCACATAAGAGGAGATTTAGAATTATATAGTAACATAATCAAATCAAAATAAAAACTTCGAAAAAATGACATAAATTTTAAGGAAAAGTTGTATTCAAAGATACTGAGATCAAGAGTAACATTTTTATTTATTTAAAAGGCAAAAGATTAAATTATGTTATAAAACATGTAAAAATCTTAAAAGATAATGTACTTAAAATATAAAAATAAATATATAATTAGATATAACAAATGAAGATGAGTTCGATGATGTTTGTTTCATCTAGATCAAGCATCTTTTGGAATAACATGAATTGCTATGTAAACAGAATAAAGTATAATAAATTATTATTTTATGTTAAATAAATAAATATATTAAATATAAAATGAGATGAATTGAATTAATGCAATATAAACAAATCAAGACATAGAAGACACACAATAAAAGATATAGAGCAACATAAAAATACAGCCAAATCAAAGAAAAAATTTTAAAAAAAATGAGAAAAATTATATAATGAAGTTTTATTTTAAGATAGTCAGGAGATTTATGGTGACAATCTTGACTGTCAAATCTAGTATTAATCAAAATGTCTTATAAAACATAAAAAAGCACTAAACAATAAAAAAATTAAAAATATAAAACTAAATACTTTTTAAGATATACCACGTTGAGATGAGTCCAACAAAGTTTTTTGTCTTAATCGAAACTCAATATAATTACTGCAAATTATCAAATTAATTTGGCATTAATAATAATAAACTATTATTTTAATATTTGTTAAATTTATATTAAATCTTAGATACAAAAATGCACACACATATAGCACAAATACAAACATATGCATGCACACAAATACAAATGCACACACACATACAGAGACATGAAAGCTCTCACACACACATGAACACAACATGTACATACACCCACACACACACATGCATGTTTCGACATAGACACAACCAAATGCACATGCATGGACAAATCTGCACAACCACATAAGTGCACACAAATATGCACACATGCACACAGACACACAAACCCACAAGCATGAGCACACACATGCATACAAACATTCACACCTGTATGCATGAACACACATGCAATCACATGCACAAGCACACAAACACATATAGACACACACATATATGCATAAGTAGATGGACATGCACCCACACACTCACATAAGATCAGATGCACACACACACATGCACTCAAAAGCACACAAATGCAGGCATGTAGACACGTGCACACACAAACAAAAATATTCACACATGCCTGCAAACGTTCACACACATTAATACACACACACACACCTGCACGTGCACTAGCAGCCAGACATGTGCTTGAAACATAGGCATACACATAAGCACACATGAATGCACAAACCAATGGATGTACACATGTACTCATACACAAAAGAATCTAAACACATGCATAGAAGCACACAAACTCACAAAAACACACACGCACATATATATGTAAGAAAACATATGCACAACAACATACAAGCACATGCACACACACACAAACACATGCCCATAGCATTAGGCACACAATCATCTACACCCACGTACACACACTCATACACATGCCCATCTACAAGTACTTGCACACATGTGCATGCACAAGCATACGCACACATGTACACACATGCACACAAAAGAAAAGCATGCATACATGCATAAACTTGCATACCCATGCACAGACATGCACATGCCCACTTACACAAATATTTGCATATGATTAGAGATGCACACCCACTCACACACACACATAAGCACACCCATATGCATACACGTGCACACATGCACAAACATACACACACACATGCAAGAACACCTCCACACATGTACATGCTCTCATACGTTCACAAACATAGAATCAAACACTCTTAAACACACACTTATACACATGTGCATAAACATGCACATGCATACACACATGCACATCTTAAGACACATGCACACACACACACATACACATATGTGCATATGAATGCACACATCAATACATACACACAAATGTGCACAAATAGACACAAAAATGGCCAGATACACTCATAAGCACACATACATATACACATGCATGGACACACACACACATGCACACACATGCACACACTTACACATGGACTCATACATACAACCATACATGCACATACACACTTACGCACAAGCACATATACACACGCACACACACGTATAAGCACATACACACACAACCAGACAAACATACATGCACACATATGCACAACCACTATGTGCACACAAACATGCACACATTCAAATATAGACACACTCATGAATGCAAAGGATGAAGACAAACATGCACACATATATTCAGGCATATACGTATGTGCACATATGCATGCACTTGCACACATGCACATACATACACACACACACACATGCATAAGTAGACAAACATGCACCCACACACTCATATAAGTTCAGATTAACACACACACACACTCATATGCTAACAAACTCACACCCGCACACACATACACACATAGATGTGTATGCTTACACACCTGCATAAAAACAGATACACATCTATTAATAGCCATGCAAGCATACACTCATGCACACCCATATGAGCGTACACATTGGCACACAAATACGCACACACGAATATAAACAAACATGCAAAAACACTTAGAAACTCTATACACACACACACATGCACATTCACACATATTAAGATGCAAACATGCCCACACACGCATGTACCCATACACATGCACACACACTGCACCCACTCATGCATACACATGCACACACAAAAATTCCCACACCAAAACACACAGAGACTCATGTGACCCATACAAACACATGTGTATGTGTACACAAGCATGCAAACACAAACACGTATACACGAGCACATACACACATAGACACACATGCATACAGCTCTCGACACACACAAGGACATACACATAAATGCACACACATTCACTCACATGCACACAAATCCACACACACACATACAAAGACACGCATACACACATGCATACACACATCTGTACACACATGAACACAAACTCACATCCACATGTACACACACTCATGCTGATGCATTCACACACACATGCACACATAAACACACAACCACTACCACACAAAGATGCACACATGAATTTGCACATACATAGATGCATGCACACACACATGCACGCACATGCATATGCATCCACACACATATGCTTACACACACATTTGTCCCCATTCATGAACACTCTCCTACACATGCACACTAGCACATGCACACACACACACACACACACACATGAAAACACAAATTCACACATGCATACTAAAACACACACACACATACATGTACATGTACACATGCTTGCACAAGACCACACATGCATAGATACACATAGAAACTTATATAATCACGTGCACATACACACACACATATGCATACCCACACAAACATACTAGACTTGAGCACACACAGACAAACAATCCCAGATATACACTCAGACACACATGCACGCATGCACACACACACATGCATGTACTCTTAAACATAGGCATATGCACACGCACACATACAAACATATACATACATGAGCAACAAGTACACATGAAAACAAATATATGAACACACATTTAAACATAGGTAGACACACACACACACATGCACACACGTTAAAATGCTAACACACATACATGCACAAATACACATGCACACATGCTCATATACACCCTTAGACACACAAAAACACATAAATATATGCACACACGTGTACAAATGCATACACACACATGCATGCTCACACACACACTTGCATGCAAACACTAAAAGGCACAGGCATACAAACACACATGCATACTCGCATTCACACACACATGTGCACTCATGAACATCACACATGCATGAACATGTCCACACGTGCCCACACATCCTCACTCACACGAAGAAACACACACGACCCTATTGATGCATGCATAAGCACAGGCATAAATATGCACACATATATGAACACAAAGACACACACACATAAGAATGTACAAAGACATGTGCATAATGCACACATGTAGGAATTCACACACACATGTAAATGCACATGCATAAATATATGTGTACACAAACTCACACACTACACATAAGCACACACACACACACATATATGCATACACACACATATGCATAGATGTACACACACACACCCACTTACAGAAAAGTGAACACACTAACACACATGTATGCACACACACATGCACAAGCATACACTTGTGCTCACATGAACACAAGGCCATGCACACACACATGCACAAGCATACACTTGCGCTCACATGAACACAAGGCCATGCACACACACATGCACACACACGAACACACAGACACATGCACATATGTACAAAGACACACACATGCATGGTAGCACACAAATGACACACACACACTTACAGACACACACACACATGTATACACACATGCATGCATAGGCACCAAAAGGTATAGCCACACAGACATATATGCATGCACAAATGAATAAGCACACACACACATGCACCTAAGCACCCACACACATGTAGCAATACACACACACACACTCACCAATGTGCACACGTGCACATGCACACAGATATGTTGATACATTGATACCATGCACAAAAACACACAAAAACTCATATGTACACACACCTGTAGGCACTCACACACACATGCACATGCACATGCACACGCACACTCACATGCACTTGCCTAAGCAGACACATGCACACCAACAAACACATATATATAAAAAACACACATACACACATATGCACAGGCACACTCATGTGCACATGCATAAGCATACACATACACACAAACATGCACACACAGATAGACAATCAACATGCAACACACACACATGCACAAGCATGCACAAAGACAAACAAACAAGCATGCACATACACACTCATGTGCATGCACACACACACAATAACATGCACACACACAACACACTTGTAAATGCACACACATGACCATGCACATAGACAAATTCACACACACTCACAAATAGACACACACATGCACACACAAATACACAGACGCACTTGCATAGGAACACACATGCATACACTCCCACAGACATGCATAAGCATACTCACTTGCACACGTATAGGCACACACACATGTAAACATGCACAAGCATGCTCAAACACACACACACACAAGCATGCATGCACACACTCAATGCATGCACATATAAACAATAACACACACTCTTACCCCTATTCATAGACACATAAATGCATGAACACATCTACATGTGCACACATACACATGTTCAAATATATAAACAATCACACACACATATAAAATGCATGCACGATCACTCCTGCGCATACACAAAGATCAACAACCACATATATACATACACATGTGAATGCATTCTCTCACACACACACATCAACGTGCACATGTACACACACATAAATGTAGTCACACATATGCAATTACATAGACACACACATGCACATTCACACACATGCATGCACACACAAACACACAAACAAATGTATAGACAGATGCACACCCATACACATAGATAGATATACACATGCACACATACACATACACATTGTCTCTTACACATACACACCACATAAATGCACCCATGCCACATGCACACACACTCACGTACACATAAGCACAAACAAACCAACACACACCAACACACACAAATGCGCACACGAACACACAAAAACACACAAGTACAAACACACACACACACACATTCACGCACAACCGAACTTATACATATACATGCACATGAATGTAAATATACACATATGTACGTACAAACATGCATGTAAACACACACACACACACATCCACACATGCACAAACATACATGGACACACATGCACACACACACACAAACACATGCACACAAGTAGACACACATTTACCCACACACTCACATTAGCACACACATATATATACACTCACTTGCACATGAACATGCACAAGCACACATACACATGTATAAGCATACACACACTTGCACTACAAATGCATACATATACATGTGCTTATGCACTTGCACTAAAAGACAAAGATGCATACATAAATATGTACAAGCACAAGTGCATACACAAACACACATGTATGTGCACACACACTCTCACGCACACAAGTACACACAAGGACACATACCAACACATATGCACACGCACAAGCACAAACACAAAAGCACATGCAAACATACATTCATAATCACACACACACACATATATGGCCACAACACAAACATGCACACACACACACAAGCATATATATCGACACACACATGCACACAACCACACACAAACACATACGTGCACAAAAACACAAACATGTAAGTATATGTACTCATGGACACACACACAAGTATGTTTACAAGTACAAAGGCACACAAAAACATGCTTAGACATGCATGCATAAACATCACCACACACACACATACACATACATGCATACACATGCCCACTCACAAACAAGCCATTCCACACACACACTTACACATGCACAGACGCACATATGCACTTGCATGTGGACAAACAACAACACACATACAAAAGCATATGCATAGCAACACACACACACTCATGCACATACATGAACAAAATTAAACACACTCACAGGAGCATACGACACACAAGCTCACACATGTAAACACACAGAAGCATACATGCACACATACACAGGTACGCACATGCATACATAGATGCACACATATGCATATACACACATCCACACATGGACATGCACGCATGAACAGTACATACAAACAAGCACAATTCCATGCATAAATGTAAGAACACAAATGCACATGCATGCATGCATAGGCACATGTACACCCAAGCACACTCGCAAATGCAAACATACACACACATGTGCACACACACATATACGAAAGTATGAGGAGACACACAAATATCCACACACATGCGAACAAGAAAAAACCATCATGCATGCACAAGCATGCACTTCTACATGTGCATACACACAAACCCATGCACACACACATGCATACTCAAAGACATGCACACAAAGAAAGGCAAGCAAACAAAGACATGTACACATACATGAGCATGCATGCACACACATGCACATACACACATGCACAAATGCACATAAATGTAGACACAGATGTATATACACAAGCATAGACACACACGCACACATGTCCACACACACACGTGCACACGCACACACAAATGCACACACATGCATATATACACTAACACATGCATACACAAGTCCAAACATGCACTCACACATACATACACAAACACACATGCACATGCACATCGAAATGCAAGCACATAGGCATACACATGGACATATAGGCACACACATGCACAGACACATACATACACATGCCCACACATACACAAACACGTACACTCACATAGAAACATGCACATACACATGCACACACATGTACGCACATGCACCTATGCACTCGAACAAACTCACCATTCACACACATGCACACACACATTAACACACACCGATAAACCCCCAAACACAAAACTACACACACATAAGCAAAAATACACATGCTTACAAACATGTACATGCACAAACACACAGAAAAAGAATGCCCACATACATGCAAACACACAACCATACATATATGCACACACACACACAAAAGCACATATATAAACACACATGTATAACACATAGATATGCATGCACACACACATATATACACACACACACCCATATGCACACACACATGCACAAATAGATGCACACACACACACATACATAGACACACTCGTGCACAAATATAGGTGCATAGGCACACACCTCAACAAACACATGCATCTATGCATACACATACATGCACAACCACACTTGCACACACACATGCACAGATGCATAGAAGCACACACACAAATACATGTGCACAAATGCTAGCACACATTTTGACACTCATGTTTGTTCAAATGCACACACATATGAATGCACACACACTCATATGCATGCACACACACACACAAATGTGCACACACATGTACACACACTTACACATACATACTTGCACACATGCAAGCACGCACACATGCATGCAGACACATGCACATGCACAAACATGCATGTAAAGACATGCACATGCACACAACACACACACATAGATACACATGCAAATATATATACACACACACACACATCTGTACAAGCACATGGACACATAATTGTACAAATATATGTGAACAAACACACACATATGTACACATGCAAACACGTGTAAACTCATTTGCACTCACACACACACACACACACACACACAAACAAACATGCAAGTGCCCACACATGCACATATAAAGCTACAGACATATACATAAGCACACAAAGAGACACAAATGTATGCACACATACACATGACCACACACACAAACTTGCATACACACACCCATGTAGCCACATAAAGACATGTGTGTGCATATACACAAACACACAAACCAACAAAAGCATGCACACACACATACAAACCCACACACACACCCATACACATGAACACACACATGTAACCATGCATGCACCTATACACACATGTACACATGTGCACATAGACACACATACAAGCAAGCACACACACACAGACTAATACACACACCCCACATCCATATGCACACACTCATGCATGCTTGTAGCTACACACAACAAACCTACACACTCATGCACACACACACACACACTTATACACACATGCACACGTAGAACTACACACACAGCACACACATGTAGCCACACTCATATACAGAGGAACAAGCAAGCACACACACACAAACACACTCATACACACATGCATAAGCACACTCACATACTTACAAACAAATAGAAGCATAAACATATACACACATGCACATATGCAGGCACACATAGGAACATGTGCTCATTCACACACAACCACACCCACACAAATGCACACATACATGCACAACACACGCACTCACAATCATATGCACACAAGAATACACATGCATGCATGCACACATAGAGAATAATACATTAAAATGTGTACACACACACCAAAACACAGATGCACTCTCGCGCACACATGCACACAAACACATGCACATGCAAACACACCCACTTACACATGCACACAAATGCATGCATACAAGCATAAATGAACAAGTGTGCACATGTACACGCACATGCACACACACGTCTATACACATGCATAAATACACACACACATGCAATCATCGATGTATACACACACACACATATGTAAACACGTACACGCACATACTCGCATGCAAACAAACTCAGGCACAAACACATGAACACAGACATGTAAATAGGCTCCCACATTCACATATGTGCATACATACACGAACATGAAGATGCATATACACACACACGTACACACATTCATGTGCACAACCACACATACATTAGTGCACACATGCACATACATGCACCCACACTAGCACGCACATGCATACACACATGCACATGTACAAACACACACACAAGCACAAAAGAAGACATTTGAACACACATTAGCATTCACACCTATGCACACAATTACACATATAGGCACATGGACTCACACACACAAATACCCACACAAGTGCACACATGCATGTATAGCACAAACACATGCACACATGGATACACAATCATATGCACATGCATTATCACACACTCCATGCACACACAACCACATGCACTGGAAACACACACTCACACACAAACACACGCATGCCTATACATGCAAACATGAATGTACGCACACAAGCACAAGTGTGTTCACTTGTAGAGACACACACATGTGCACATTCACATGCACACCCTCCCAAAAAACATAGTACACCTATGCACAAAAATCGCACATGCATATGCAAACACATACATACACATGCATACTAAGAAAACATGCACACAAGCATGCAAAAGTGCATGCATGCACACACATTCACATGCACGCTCACACACTACACAAAAACACAAATAGACAAAAAGATACACACACATGCACAAACACATGCATACACGTAAAAACACACACAGGTATAGATGTTAGCATAGGCATATGCACGCTCATACACACACATGCATGCATGTATGCACAACCCACACGCTTACACACATAAAAATGTACATACACATGCATGTATACATATGCAAGCACACTCATGCATATAAAC
Organism: Vanilla planifolia; assembly: GCA_023846275.1. NCBI lineage: Eukaryota > Viridiplantae > Streptophyta > Magnoliopsida > Asparagales > Orchidaceae > Vanilla > Vanilla planifolia. The sequence continues at coordinate 456,823 of JAIUJO010000044.1, read as the reverse complement.
ATGCACACACATACACAAAAGTACAAACTCATGCACGAACATGCAGTCACAAAAACAACCGCACACACACATGCTCAGACAAAAATGCACATGCACAAGCATAAACACACACACACACATTAAGACAGAGGCACACATATTTGTGTAGACACATACACATGCACAAACATACATATGCAAGCATAAACACACAAGCATACTCATGCATACACACACAGTCACATACATGTGCATATAGACACGTACACATGCACAAGCTCACAAACATGCATGCACATGCACATTCACACACTCACATATGCACTCATCTATATAATTGCACACACGAGCACACATATGCACATAAACACACACATACACACCAAAACATGGACACATGCATAAACACACACATGTTCATGCACAAAAACAGGCACACATACATAAATGCAATGATGCACGTGCACATGCAAACATGCACATAGGCATATATAAGAATGAACACACTCACACACACACACATGCATAAAAACATGCACACACACACATAAGCATACATGAACACACACATGAACATAGACACATGCACATGCTTACACACTCATGCATGCCCTCACACACATGCACCTACATATGCACACTCACACATGCACACACACACACACACACACATGCACGTATGCACACACATAGACACTTATGTGTAGCCATGCACACACACTCCCATTCACTTACAAGCACACAAACACGCACATGCGTGCACACTCACATACCCACGCACAAAGATGTATATATGCATACACCCACACAACAACAACAACACGTATGCACACACGCACACAGACACACATGCACACAAGCACAAACACACATGGAAACATAGACACACGTATGTACACACACACATGCTCACAAACACAAACTGATGTTCACTCATGTGCACAAGAATGCACACACACATAGATACACATGCACATAAATACAAGCACACACCTATGAATACATGCACTAGCTTACATACATGTATGCACACATGAATACTACAGCACCAGCACACATGTGCTCATGTTCACAAAGACCTAGACAGGCATATCTACACATTTACAAATACTCACACATACACACACACACACACACAAACACACACACACATAGATATATATATATATAAATATATATATATATATATATATATATATATATATATATATATATATATATATACATATATATATATGCGCACACATGTACACAAACACATGCACATGCATAGACACACATATGCACACACATACACGTGTGCATTAATGCACACATACGTACACACTTGCATAAATGCACACATACACACATACATGCACAAGCACACACAAACACACACATGCATGCATGAACACAGTTACACACACATGCTCATGCACACACATTGACATCCATAGGCATGCACTTGCATACACACACATAGATGCATCCGCATACAAAAACATCTATACATGCAAAAACACTCACAAATGCACCAAAGCATGCATGCACACTTAGACACATGCACACACACACTCCTACACATGCTCACACACATGTAGATAAGTATGTACACACACATACACATGCACAGACACATAGATGCATATGTACATGCAAATACATGCGTAGACACACACAAAAACATGCTAACACACACTCATGCACACAAAGAAACACACAACCACACGCACAGACATACGAACACACACAACCAAACAAACAAGCATGCACTTATACACACATGTACATATATATGCATAAACACACATGCACACAGATATGCACAAATACACATGCACACATACATGCACAAACACACATGCACATGCACACATTTATACACACACATGTAGGTACACATGCACGCATACATACACACTCACAAACATGCATATGCACATACATAGTCACACACATACGTGCATATAAACAAACACACAAGTGTGTAGAAATACCAATACGCATGTACACAAGCTTGTGCATACACCCACTTGCGCAATAATGCACTTCCACACACAAGCACATGCAGGCATGCATGGCACACACAAATATGCATACAAATATACTTGCATTTAAATACATTCACACACATAGATGCACACATGCATGTGCACACACATACATACACATTTGCCTATGCAAACATGCACCTACACATGCACACATAGACATAAACTAACATATGCAAACTTCCACACACATGAGCCCATGCACAACACAAGCACACACATACACACTCATGAACACACACCCACAAACTCACAATCACACACTTGCACACCAACACACTCATGCACACATATCGACATTAACACACGCACACATGAAAATGCACACATAAACACACAAACAAATACATGTATATAGACAAAAATGCACAAGTATAGATGCACATGTGAACACATTCACACTAACTCACACTAGCTCACACCTACTTATAACCATATGTGCCCATATGCATTCACACATGCAACCTTACACATGCACACAAACACACACACGAGCATGCACAGGCACATATATGCATATCCTTGCACTTGTTTGTGCTCATTGATATGTCTATACAAGCATAAACATACACAAATGGACACACATGCACACATATAGGTACACAAGCACACACACATGCACATATTTATACAAACACATGCACGCACACATGCATATACACAGGCACACTCACAAGCACACTCGAACACTCTTGCACACATACACACACACACACACTGATGCATCATGCTTTGACACATGCATGCATACACTCATGTGGAAGTAAACATGCCCACACACCTGTGCACGTGCACATAAGCAAGCAAGCATATACAAAAAGACACACGAGTGTACACACACTCTCCCACACATGCACATACACATCCACATGCACATGCATTCTTGCACACTCACATGGCATGCACACATGCATGCACCCACATAAGCACAAACACAAGAACATGCATGTGCACACACACATGCACACTTGCACACACAAACAATCATGCATGCACACAAAAGCACACATGCACAAGGTCACCCACATGATCATACACATGTATGAATAGGCAAACACACATAGACGCATATGCACATTCATAGAAACACAAAAGCACACATATCGGCTCATAGACATGCACACACACAAGTATACACACAAATAGAAAGACATGCAAATGCATGCACACACATGTGTGCTCACACACATGCACACACATGTGTGCTCACACAAATGCACATGCACACGCACACACTTATGCCTAATAAAATGCTTGTACACAAACCCACATACACACACATGCACACAAACACACACAAACACAAATAGACATGCGAGCATGCACACACACAAGCACAAACATAACAACACACACACGTGCACAGGAACTAACATACACGCACACATACACAAACATTTACTCTCATTTGCATGCACTCATACACTCCTATATTCACCCACACATTCACACACATATGCACACACACTTGCACAAGCATAGACATAGATGCACATTTTCATGCACACACACATGCATGTGCAATAGAAATGCAAGTGTGCGAGCACACACACGCGTGCATGCACACGCACAAATACACACAAACACACACATGCATGCATACTCTTGTACTCACACATGCACACATACACACACAAATATCAATACACATGCACACAAATGCACACAAAACCACACACATGCACTCACACATGCATATACATACACATTCACAAAGACATGCAAACAAACACAAACATGTGCACACATACAAACTTACACACATGCACAAATTTAGATGCACATGCACAAGCACAGATGCATATGCACTCATAAATGCACACAAACATATAAATACACACATGAAGGCACACACACAAGTACAAACATGCACATGTTCACTCATAAACACATAAATACACACACACGTACATAGAAACACACTTGTGCTGAAAGGAACACCAATGCAAACATCCATGCACACACACATGCATGTGTGTATAATCACCCATGCACACAAATGCACAAGCAATTACATAGGCATACTCATGCACACACGTGAACACAAACACGCACTCACACAAACATAAACAAGCACATGCACACACTTTTCTGCCCAAAGAAATGCATGCACATTGATAGACATGACACATGCACGCAAACAATAACAAAGGCACAAACATACTTGCATGCACATGAACGAATGCACAAACACTCACATGCCTTTACACATGCACAAACACAAAAATGCTCATATACACAAATTTCTCACACACACACACAAATACTTATAGAAATGCACACACACAAAGACACTCATGTAAGTGAATGTACGTACACATGTATACACAAGCATGTGCAAGAATGTAAACATATTTGTACACGTAAAAATGTGCACATACATACACACATGCATATGCAGATGCATTGCACATACACACACATGCAAACATGTACAGATGCACACGAACACAAAGAAAACAATTGCACATACACATATAAGCACAAATGCATGCACACATGCAAACAAATATACACATAACTACAGATAGACACACACACACACATGCCCAAACACGCACACATGTGCACACACATGTATGCACATACATGAATAAGAAGACATACACACAAGCACAAACATGCACACAAAACACACATATACACCTACACACATGAGCATATGAACATGTACACACATGCACACACACATTGGCACACACACACACGTGCACACACATAGAAGCATGCATGCACACACATAAGTGCACACATAAAGTAAACCACATTTGTGCATAAACTATCTCTCAAGCACACATACTCACATGTAATCACATATGCATAATCACAAACACATATGCATACAAATAAATTCTCACACACATAAATGCACACACATGTGCACACATATACATGCACAAGTGCACACATGCAAACATGAGTGTGAGAAGCACCCATCCCTATAGACAAGCTCACATTCACACACACACACACATGCACTAACATGCACACAAACTCACACAAGCACACGAACATGCACACACATGCATGCACATACACACACATGCACAAACATATGCACACAAGTACAAGAACACACATGCATAGATGCATACAGAGATGCATATAGACACACATGAAGACTCATGCATAGATGCACTTTTAAACCTATGGACACAAACAAGTATGCACACACCTGTGAGTACATACATGCATAATTACACATAGGTGGACAAACATACAAAATACAAGAACACAAACACATGTGCTCGCATGCACACACATGCACATATACACTCACATACACACTCACACACACACTTACACATACCTACACACACACACACACCATACACACTCACCCCCTACACACACACACACCCTTAGACACACTTGCATATAGACACAAATGCTCACACACATTCACACACACACAAACCATACACCGTACACACATGCCTACATGCACATGCACGTTGGTACACACACATGCTCAACTATAGACAGACATACAGTCACACACACATGCACACACAAATATAAAAACTTATGCAAACACATAAACTCACAAATACAAACAGTTATGCAAACACATGCACACACACGCACACACTCACATATACACATGCACACACTTAGGCATGTGTATAACCAAACATAAAAATACACACAACCACACATAAGCACATGCATATGTGCATCACACACACAAATATGCACACACACACTTCTACATAAACACTCACATGCACATATATGAACACATATGCATATGCACACAAGCACACACATACGTACATGCATGCAAGCCCATGCACACACACACACACAAACACACATGCACACACCCACACACAACCACATCTATACATACATCACATACCTTTGCACAAACCCATGCACCCTCATACACATGCACACGAACATTTGCATGCACAAGCACTCACACACACACCCACAAATGCATACACATGCACATGCAAACATGCATGTACTCACATACATGCACACACACATAAAACACTTGGAGAACACATGCACACATATGCACATGAACATGCAAAGATATACACACTCACACACACTAATAGGAACCTATATACACAAACATGTGTGTATAAGAACACACATATACACAAATGCATGCACACACACACACACATGGACACACACTAATGCATATGCACACAAAAGAACTCACACGCACACATTAGCACACTTTTAAGATCGTAATCACACAAGCACAAACGTGGGCACGTTCACACATGCCAACACATGAACCCACATAAACACACAAACATGTACATGAATGTTTGCCCACGCACACATGTGCACACAAACACACACATAGACACATGCTCATGCACAGACACGTGCTTGCATACACACACGCATGTGAAACCACACAAACAAACATGCATACATGTAAACACTAACATAGCACACATAACACACATAGCACAAAAACATGCACACACATGTGCTTACATGCATACAAACATATGCACAAGTGTATGCACAGGCATATGCAAATATGAAAGCATGCATGCACATAACACACACATGCACACACACACACACACCTAAGAGCACATAGGCACACTTGCACATAACAAGGCACATGCACATACACATGAAAAAAATGTACACATTCACATGCTTTCACACTGCATAAATGCACAAAAACATAGAAGTCCATGCATGCACTGCATAGAAACAAGTGCAATCACACAAACACACATGCATAAATATGCACATGCATACACACACAAATGCATTCACACACATACATTTACACACTCATATGTGTGCACACACACATGCACACACACACACTCACACACAACACACACACATGCATGTGCATTCATATATATATATATATATATATATATATATATATATATATATATATATATATATATATATATATATATATATATATATATATATATATATATATATATATATATATATGCACACCCACAAACACTCATGCATAGGTCTACTTGTATACACATGCATATGGGCACTTACACATACACGCACCCACAAATATGCACCTACACATGCACCAATACATTTGCGCATACACGCGCACACACACACAAACACTCATGGACACACACATGCTCACACACACCCACAAACATAGATGTAAACAAACGTACTTGACACACAAAAACACTCATTCATAGATGCACATGCATGCATCAACAAGCACACATACACACACGCACATTCACACACATGCACATGTGCACAATCCTACTCACTCCTACTCATGCACACACACACACACACACAAACACATGCAAATACAAGCAAGAACTCACAGACATCAACACACAAAAACACAAATACACACAAATGCACATGCATAAACAAACACAAAAATACACACATATATAGACACAAGCACAAATACATATATTCACACATTCGCACATGCATACACAAATGCTCACAAACATAGACTCATGCACACATGCAAATACACACACAAGTGTGCAAATGCAAACATAGATAGACACGTACGCACACACACAAAAATGCACACATGCACACACACATATGAGCCCCCACACACACAAGCACACAAAAACAAATATACATGCAAGCATATCCACTCTCACACACCCACACACATACACACAAGTATGCATGCATGAACACACATGTACATGCACACACATGCAAAAAAAAATCCACACAAGGACTCACACACACTCACATGCACACACACACACACACATATATATAAAAAAATACAAGCACAAAAAAATTCGTACAAGAAAATACACACACACATGCACACACTCATATACACAAACATGAATGCACATGCATATGTTCGCACATGCACCCTTAAGAAGAAAGACATGCATGCACACATAGTAACATAGGTACATAAGCACATACACTCTCAATGGCTCACAAACATGCATACACAAACACACACACACTTATGCATGCACAATTAGACATGCATATACATACTTACACACATACATGCACACAAACTCATGCACAAATGCACTTGCACACTACATACACTAGCAAAAGCATCCACACACAGATGTACACTCTTAAAAGCTCGGACACACATATGTACGTAAAATCATACACATATACACACACACATACCCTTGCTCACATGTATGCACACATGCAAATATACAATCACATACATATGCACATGCATGCATTCATATGTACAAATATACACAAGCAAGAGTGAGCACAAACACACACACACACATACACATGCATGCACGAACACACATACTCACACTTGTACATGTAGTGTGCACACCAACACACATAGGCAGACAAGCACACAGAAAGCAACTAACACGCACACATACAAGCTTGTGGAAACACACACGCACACACTTGCACACACACGCACACATACAACATGCACATAGGCATGAAAACAAGTGCACAAATGTAGATGCACACACATCCACACTGATATGCATGCACGTAAGGTTAACTTGCACACACATACATATACACACATATGCATATATGCACATATGGATGCATGCACACACACACACACACACATGTACATACAAATGCATAAAAGCACCCACACACGAACAAACACATACACATACAAACACAAGCACACCCATACACACACATCAACACATGCATACCCATATACACACACATGAACAAACATGCACAGACACATACATAGGCCTATGCACACTCACACACACATGCACGTTTCAATGTACACCCATGCACTAACACACCTGTATGGGCACACAAAAGCACAAATACACACATGCATGCACACATCCATGAGCACACATGTAGGCACACACACTCACACACTTGCATGCATGCACACAGGCACACATTCACATGCATTAATAATGCATGCACGCATAAGCACGTGCACACACATCCCACAAGCACACATGCACACGTGCACACATATGCTCACACACAAAAACAAAAACACACTACCACATAAATGCTAAAACATAGCACACACATACATGAATGCTCATCTACATATGCACCATCAGACAAAAGATGCTCATTCACACTCCTACAAATACACAAACATGCACATTTGTATAGGCATACACACACACCTACACACACTCATGGCCTTGCACACACACACACACATAAACAAAAACATAAGCACACATGCACAAACATACACATGCACGCATACACAAAACTACACTTACATATGCCCACCCATGCAAACACAGGGTCATATGCATACATATGCACATAGATGCACATACGCATGCACACACAATCACACACATGCACACACATGTACATATACATGGAAACACACCCATACACACACATATGCAAAAACACATGCAAACATAATCACACACATAAGCACACACAAAAGTACAAACACATGTACAAATGCACCCACATAGACACACATAAATGCACACACACGAACATAGATACAAGAACTCACATAAAAAGCAGGCATACATGTGTACACATATGCACATCCAAGAACACATAAGCATATGCACAAACATGCATGTGTATACAAAAACACATACACATGCACTTACATATATATACACACATGCACATGCATGCACACACACATACAAATATGCACATGAATACAAACACATGCACACTAACATAGGCACCCTCATGCAAACAAGAACATGCACAAACATGTGCACGCACACATATATAGACACACAAGCATTATACACACACACATGTACATGCACACACACATGAATTTATATGCTCATGCACACACACAAATGCACATACACATATCCACAAGCACAAGTACATGTGGATGCAAACACTTGCATTCACAATTGCACAAAGACACACATGCATGAACACATGCAAACACACACTCATGCATGCATGCACACGCACATACCTGCACTCACACACACATGCACACAAACACACCCACACACATAGATGTATGTGCAGACTCACATAAAAATATGAATACAAAAACACATGCACATGCACATGCTCACACACAAGCAAAAAAAATTACACATGCATACACACATGCACAAGTAATCACCTATACAAGTACACATCTATGCAAATAGACCCACACATACACTTGCACACATGCAAACATGCACACTTGCACCTGTGGACAACCCACACACATATGCACACACATATGCACATGCACACACACATGAACATGCACACACATTAGCACACCCATGCATAGACACCCACACATGCACATGCACACACCCAACAACAAACACATATACACATGCACACAGATACACACACATACATAGAACCTCATACATAGACATATACATACACACACATATACACATTCACAAATACACATACAGACATGAAGATATACACATGTACACTTGTAAAAAGATACACAAAGAGTTACATATACTAATACACCCTTACTCACATGTATTCACACACACACATATCTACACACACGCTTATGCACGTAGATTGAAATGTGCACACACACACACACAATCACACAGGCACACATAGATACATGCACACATACACAAATGCACACATGCACATGCACATAGAGATATGCTTGCACATACTAACGCACACACATGTGTAGATACATAATCACAAACTCATAAACACACACATTTGCACATACACACACATAGTCAAAACGATAAACACACACACATATAGACACATTCACACACTCATGCATGTGACAAACACACTCACACACATGTATAAGCACACAAACTAATGCACACATAGATGAAGATACACACATATGCACACACACACATGCACATACACTTGCACACATACTCACACACAATGCACACATCTACATGCTTGCATCCACACACGAGCACGCACACACAAGCACAAAATCTCAAACACACACACACACAAAACAAATACACATGTGGATAGTAAGCACATGTATATACATATGCACATATACATGCATATACACAGAAAAAATATTCATAGTCGCACACACATAGATGCATACAAATGCACAAAAGCACATATGTGCATGCACACATACATACATAATTAATGACACACATATGTGCATGCACCACACAAACGCACATGTGGGTGCATGTACACACACATGTGCAGACATATATACATAAAAACACACATGCACACAAAAACACACTCACACACCCCCATACACATGAACAAGAACACACCCATGCACCCATAGATACACTTGTTTATGGATGCATCACACACATATAAATACACATACACACACATGCATACACACAAACCTAGCCACACACCCACACACATACCCACATCACACAAACATACGGACATGCATGCATATGCACATGCACAAATAAACATAAAGCATGCACACATGCACACAAAATAAAGCACCCACATACATATATACATATATAGGTGCATAACCACACACATGCAACCACTTACACACACCTACAAACACACACACCTACATGCAAATAGATTCATGCACATACATGAACAAGAATACATAAAAATCAACATTTTCTTATGCACAATCATGCACAAATACATGTACTCACACACACACATGCAAACAGATTCATGCACATACATAGGCATACACATGCACACACACACATGCATGTGAACACACATGTAAACACACACACAAGCATATGTGTATATACACATACACACACATACACATAGAGGCACACTTATGAACACAAACATGTACACATGTGAATAATCACACAAAAACACATTAAAACTATATAAATAGCCACACACACACACACTCACACAAATACACACATGCATGCGTAAAAACACATTAACGTACACACATACATGCAAACATAAAACATACCTGTACAAACACACACACATAAACTCACAAGTAAACACCCAAGTGCACACACACTAGCACACACACACACCCCCAATAAGACACACACACATACACATGCACACATACACTAATGCAAACCCACACACTCGCATAAGCACTTATGCATGCATGCACACACACATGCACCCATGTGCACTTCCACACACACATACATAAACATACACATTCTTATGTGTGCACATGCACACATATAGACACACACACACATTCTTGCACATACAAACATGTACACAAACATATGTGCAAAACATATATGCACAGAAAAACACAGACACATGCACATACACGTGCACACACACACACACATAGGTGCTCTGGTACATACATACACACACACACATGCACAAATACATGCACACAAACATGCACAAACACATGCAATCACAGTAAGACATGAATGTGTAGACACTCATTCACACTTGCAAGCATGCATGCACATATGTGCATGCATGCAAACACACATACACATGCCCACACACACATAGATGCATACTTACACACCACACACATGCCAACAAACTCACCTTGACATGCACACACAAACACATACATGTGCACATATATTTAAAATCGCATACGCACATGTACTTGCACACACACACACATATACATAGGTACACACACATACACATGCACATGATACAAAAGAACAAATATGTGCACAACTATAAAAGCACACGAGCAAACAAAGGCACACACATTAATTCACCCACACGTGCACATGCAAGCATGCACTCACACTCATAAGAACATGCACAAAAATCAACACACATGCACACATGCAAAGACACATAAGCATAGACACACACATGTAGAGACACATGGACTCACACACATGAGCAAACACCTCACATAAGCACACATGCACTCACACGCACATGCAAACATGTGCACACACACACACACACACTAATATATATATATATATATATATATATATATATATATATATATATATTCAAACAAGCACACATGCATGCACACACACACACACAAGTACAAATACACATACACACACTAACACACACATGCACACACAAAAACATACATGCATGCATGCACACATGGACATATACATAAAACATGCACACACACGCACACATAAATAAACACTTCCCCTCACATGTACTTACAAAAATATCCAAATGTAGATAGGAAAATCTACACTCATACTCATGCACATGTACAAGCAAACACAAGTAGAACAAATGACACACACAAATGAGTACAAACATGCATACACACATAAACATACATACACATGCATAAATACACACACATATGCATGCATGTGTAGACACATGCACATATACACAAGCACACTCATGCACGTACACATGAACACAAGCACACACACACCCATACTCACACACAACCACGAACAACACACACAAACACATGCATACACATGCACACACATGCACACACACAAACACACATGAAAACATGCACACAAGCACAAAAACACACACGCAAACATGAATGTGAGCACACACACATACACACCTGCAAACATTTTCATTCTCACATCCAAAAACATAGGTGCAGACAAGTGCATCCACAATCATAGTCACATGCATATGCACAAGCACACACATGTAGATAAAAAGGCACACACACATAAGCACAAACATGCACACTCATGCACACACATATACATGTCTAAGCATACGCAAACACATTCATACACATACACATACACAAGCAAACTCATGCATACACACTCACATGCACAAACACACGTGTACACAGACATACACATGCACAAGCATGAACAAATGCACATACACACAACAGCACACACACAAACACACATGAACATACACATGCACACATACACATATGCACACACATATGCACACAAATACACATATAAACATACACATAGGCATGTGCACCCAAGGGCATGCACTTGCAGACATAAATATACATGCACAAACACAAACCAGCACATATACACACACACACACATAATCTCTGACATGCACCTTAAGACACTTATAAAAGGATACACACACATACACACACACAAAGAAAGGAATGCATGCACTCAAACATGCACAAAAATATATATAAACATAGCAACACATGCTCACAATTACACTCGCATGGACACACCCACACACACAAATGCACACATGCACACACACAGACACGTGAGCACCCACACGCTCACATAGATATGCACACATACACAAACACATGCCCACACATACACATGCACACACACACACACACACATAAACACACATAAGCACACAAACAGATAAACACATGTACATGCACATAGAGATGCATACAAACATCCACACACACAAAGTTACACATAGTCTCATACACACATGCACATGCATCTACAACTTTACACACACATAGTTCAAAACACACACACAGGCATGCATGTATTTGAATGTATGAACACATGCAAACACATACACACAAGCACAAATGTACACACATTAACCAAACACATGCACACACGCCCACACACATGCACATGCATGCACACATTAATAAACATGTAGGAATGCAAACAGAAACCCACAAACATGCTCACACAAATACATGTACATACATGTACACAAACTCACACACACACACTCATGCATATAGACACAAACATATGCACACATGCTTACAAATTCACACAAATGAATGCACACACATATATGCAAACAAACAAATGCACAAACACGAACACAAACATGTGTACATACACAAGTGCATACACATGTACTCAAGAACTCAAATGAACACACACATACTCATACCCATAAACACACATGCACATGCACAACCACTCGCATGCATACACTCACACACACAACCACACGCACACACGCTCCTAAAATCAAGCATAATACATAGATATGTACCTACACATGTGTGCATGTACACACTTACACACACATAGAGACACACACACATGCATGAACACACTCATATATGTAGACACAAAATTACACACATGAACCCACATATAAACAAGCACATATGCATGCACAAATGCACACGCTCACACATACCAACCCACACATGCACACACACACACACACACTCACACATTCATACACATGCAAACATATAAGTATGAAAATATGCACACATGCATGCACTCATGCAGACACACATACTTGCACACTTGTGCATACCCACACATGAACATGCACATGTAAATGGACACATCCACACTTGTACTCACATGCTACACATAAGCACAAACATATAAGCACAAACATGCACAACACACATGAATACACATGCAAATGCATGCATGCACACATATGCATGCATGTGCACAACATGTAGACACACACAAACATACACACATACATATACTCACATGTTCAAATGCATATGCACATAGATATACACACATAAACACATGCACTCACACGTGCACATGCAATCACACACGCACATGCACACACACACATACACACTCACTCATAGACACATAAGCACACACACACATGTGCACACAAACAAAAACATATACACCGACAAATAAGCACATGCACAGACACACATGTGCATCCATATACATGCACACATACAAGTGTACAATCGCATTCTATGTGCACATGCTTGCACATTACATAAATGCACAAAAATACACACAAAATGCACTCACACACATACACACATGACTATGAACATAGACATGCACACAAACAAGTCTGCTCACTAAGATGCTAATTCAAACACACACATGAATTCAAGCACACATGCACTCATGTAAATGTGTTGACATGGACACACACTAATCCACACACATGCATACACACATGCACATGTACACAAATGCACACATGCACACATGCAATCACATCCATAAACACATATGTAAGCACACACACTATACCTATACACACCCACACATGAAAAAACATAGACATAGGCACACAAACACATAGACCAATGTGTACATGTACAAAACTACATGTACACAACTACATGCACACACACATGCATTTATTCATGCAAACACATGCACATGCATACGAACCCACTAGCACACACATGCACATTCACTAATTTGTGCCTGTACACACACGCACAAGCATACACACACATACACAAACAAAGAAAAATAACATGCATCGCAAGCACACAAACTCTCTCACACACATGCATGCATGCATGCATGAACACATGTATGGGCACTAACACACACACATGCATACATGCACATACACAAAGACAAACGTGAGTGCATAGACATATAAACACATACACATTTGCACATAGATGCACACGAGTGCACAAAAATATGCACACAAACATGCATACTTGCGAACACTTTCACATGCACACACACACACTCATACCCACACAAGCATGCAGAGACACACATGCATGCATGCACATGTAGAATCACACTTATGCACATGGAAACATGCATAAAACACTTATGCACCCACACTCATACAGTTGACCATGTGCATATAGGCACACACACACATGTATGCTCACACACATGGACTGACACAGAGACACCCACACAAAAGAAAGAATAAACACAGACATTTGTACTCCCACACATAATCACATATGTCCATGTGCACACACACACACATACACACCTGTGTAAGCACACACAATGGTGCACACACACAATCACAAATGTATTCACATGTACACATACACATGCATGCATATGTGCACAAGCACATGATACACATAAAGGTACACACAAACATGTTTGCAACAATGCACTCACATGCACAAACACACACACACACATAAAAACCATCACACATGTACAAGAACATGCATGCAATTGCATATACACACACACACACAAAAAAAAATGTACACATAAGTAAGAACATACACATGCATGCACAGACCCACACCAAAATGCATGTTCATGCACACACTTGCATGCACAACACACACACAAATAAGCACACACGTTCATGTAGGCATTCAAACACATACTCATATGCACACGTACACAGATCCACTAACATGCACGAAAATGTGCACCCACACAAAAACACATGCACACGCACACACAAACATGCCCACCAATACACATATAAGCACATACTCATGCACACAAATGCACACACACAAGCACATGCATGCCAGCACACATACACTGACACATACATGCACTCACATTGATACATACACACACACATTCTGCACACACATATACATGCATGAAAATGTGAAAACACAAACGTATACACATAGACACAAACACATAGGTGCACACATATGCACCTGCATTTGTACACACATGCAAACACACCTACACACACGAACACGTGTTCTTAAAGAAGCAAACACACATGTAGACACACATGCACACACACACACACACATACATGCACATGGATGCACATGCACATACATGCGCATACACACACAAGCACATTCATGCACACACACTTGAACAAACCTATGCACACACAAACACACACATGGGCACCCACACAAATGTGTATGCACTTGTGGACATGCACACATGCATAATTGCACACACACATTCACACATATCCATACACACACAAACACATGCTCATGCACACACTAATGCACACACACACACACACACAAGTACATGCATGCACATGCACTCACACAAAGATAAACATGCAAAAACACACGTAAAGACGAATGCACACACACACACAAACACAAAACACCCACATAACATGCACATAAATAAATATAAACACATGCAAATGCACTCACACACATACACACAACCACTTACATGCACACATATATGCATATGTACACACAAGTTGGCACACACATACACATATGCATGCATCTCCATGCATATACACACACACATACACATATGCATGCTCCCTTATGCAAACAAGCACATGCTTGGATTTGCACACATAAACACAAACACACATGAGAAAACAAACACCGACATAAATGCACACACACACACCAACATGCACAAGCATGTCTACACATAAATAGACACACACAAACATACACATACACATGCATAAGAATGCGAACACTTTAACAAGCATACATACACATTGACTTACACACAAGTTACACACATGCACCATGCATGCATGCACAATCATGCATTCACATGCACACATGCATACCTATCCTCACAAATGCACATGCACACATGTTAACAAACACACATACAGGCACCCTTATACAAACATAAACACACACACACACACATAAGCATACATGCATACTCAGGGACCTACTCACACACATACATGCATGGATACACATGCACACGCACACAACAAGGCACAACACATACACACACACACACACATAGACACACACACACACACACAAACACACACACACACACACACACACACACACAGATATATATATATATATATATTTATGCACACAAGTCCATACACAAACGTGCACAAATGTATACACACACACATGTGCATAGATGCATGCAAGCTCATAAAGGAACATGAACACATGTGTGCACACAGGAGACACACATGCACACACACACACTCAAGACAAACACAAAAAAATAAATGCATACAAACATGGTGCACACAGAAGCACACACAGCCAAAGGTATAAACACACAAATACACACGCCTATGCACACATACACACATAACTACACCTACATACATGCACACACACGAACACACATGTCCATATGCATACACAAGTCCATACGCATACACAACACACATAGCTACACACACATGCACACAGATGCACCCATAAGCACACATATACATATGCACACATATACATATGCACACATATATGAATATAAATGCATACACACATATAAACACACACACACACACACTCACACTCATACACATTCAGAAGCACACACACACGCACAAAAGCACCCAAGATACACACACACATAAGCATAGAAGAACACACGTGCAAATATGCACACACATATGCACATACGTACACACACACACACAAAGATGCTCACACACTTGTAGGCACCCACTTGCACACAGAAATAACCACGCACAAACGAATGCACATGCACATGTACAGATAAACACACACACACACAAAAACATATGCATTAAAATATACAAATGCACACATAGGTATACATACACATACATTCACACAACACATACATGAACATATGCACAATGGCACTGACACACAAACACACAACCATATGCACACAAAAATACACACATGCACACCCACACATGCACATGCATAGCACAAGTATACCCATGCATACATAGACTTGCATACTAATAAAAATGCACAAACACACACTTGCATGCACACACATGCATAAATACACACACTCACAGACACACACATGTGCATACCCACAAAGATATGCACACACACATGCACATGCACACACAGACTCACATGCACATGTATAGACACACACACATAGAATCATGCACACAAGCAAATGCATAGGCACATACACATTCACACTGACATGCAGATATGCACACACATGCCAAAGCATGCTTAGAAGCACACACATACACACAAGCATGCATGTATACATATCTAATAGTGCAAACACTTGCATCCACATGCACAAACAAACTCACATATACAAACACAAGTGCATGCACACACATGCACACATATGCAAACATAAACAATCACATGCACATATGCACACACAAAAGCACATACATGCACCCACAAACTCATGCAAGCATGCACACACATGCACTCACTTACACATAAGAAAACACACTCACTAACATGTACACCCAAGCACACACATGCAAGCATAGAAAAAATATATACACAAATATGAACACATACACACACTCACACATGCACATGCATGCACTAATAGACATATGGACTCACACTCTGACATTCACAAATGCACACATATGAGTAGGCATAAATGCATGTGCACGTGTACATATGCAAGCACCTAAACACACACTCATGCACACACAAATAGCAACATGCAAGAACACATGCATACAAATGCACGCACCACTCACACACGATTGCATAAACACACACAACAACAAACACAAGCATACATGCACACATACACACAAACACACATGCATACACACGTGCACACACTTATACTCACATATGCATGAACTCATAGCACATGCAAATATGCACGCACATATGCTCGCACACAAACATAAATGTACACTCACAACTCCACACAGGCACACATGTATGCACATGCACATGGACATATGCTTGTAAGAATAGAAGAACACATGCACATGCCCATGCACACATAGACACTCACACGCACATACACTAGCATATAGCAACACACTCACACAAGCACAAACTCACATGATAGCATGCAAACATGCCCACATTCATGGATCCATGCACACACACAAACACATGCTCACATAAACAAACATGTGCACACACATGCACATGCACATGCACAAACACATGTACACACACATTCACAAACAACACACCAAAATACTCATAAACACACCTATAAAACACATGCACACATACATGCACATGTATTGACATGTACAAACAAACTTGTATATGCAAACAAGCCCATACTCAAACATGCTAGCAAGCATCCACCTACTTACATATTTATGCACACACACAACCACACTCACATACACACATACTCACGTATACACACAAATTGGCACAAGCATACACAAGCACTGTTGTGAGCACAAGAACACATGCACACATGTGTGTGCATGCACACGTGTACATATACACACATGTACACACACACACACACAAGTACACCCATGCACACACACATACACATGCATAAACACACAAACATGCATGCACATGCACAGCCACACATAAAATCACACACAAATAAGAAGACACACGGACACATAGCACACACACAAACATGTATATTCCTACACTCATACACACACACACAAAAACACACACACACACACATACATGCACACACATGCATGCATGCACATATCCACACACACACACACACAGACCCACAATCATACACACACACGTACACTCATGCTTATACACTCACATAACGTATAGACATGACCCAAACATGCATACACACAAAAGCACATGAACACATAGGTACACACTCACAAACACATACACATATGCAAACACACATGAAAGCACATGAATACACATGAACACACATGGACACACATGGACACACATGCAGAAATAGACATACATGCATACACACACCAACATCCACCAATGCACGCATGCATAAGCACATGCTTGCACAAGCACAAGACATGCGTTCACATACAAATACACACATGCATCTATAGAATGGCTCACATACTTACGCAAACTTGCACAAAGGTAACATAAATGTATACACATGCATACATGCACATGCATGCAACTCACACACACATACAACTACATGCATGCATATGCACAAATATTAAACACACACACAAAGCACGCACACAAACCCATACAGAAGCACACACTCACACATACACATGCACACACACACACATGTACACAGACACACACAAGAACACAAAAATGCATATGCACTAATGCATAGACATAGACATGTGTGTATGCACACACACATTTGCAAACACAATTGCAGACACACACACATACAAACACATGCACGCAAACATACACAAATGCACACACAAGCTCACAAACATGTACAAACACACGCACATGCACACATATGCTCATGTACACATAGATGCAAATGCACACACAAACAAACACAAAAACATACACACACACACACGATCATACACACCCACACATGCACATGCATACACACACACACAGACACAATCACATATGTATAAGCTTACACATAAACACATGCAAGCATGCATATGCAAATGCACATGTACACACATACAAGCATGCACACAATCACACACACACACACATAAGCATGCACACATACATATACAAACACAATCACAAGCATAAATAAATGCACATAGATAGACAAATAAACACATATGCACATGCACACATAAGTGCATGCACACACTCATACGCACACACACAGAGGTATGCATGCACTCATATATGTAGAAACATGCACATGTATGCATACACACATCAAACATGCATGTCAACAATCACACATGCATATGCACACACGCATACACACAAACACGTAGACATGCATATCATGCATACATGCAAACTTAGACACACACATGCACATATATAGAAGAACAAATAGTCCCCAATGCATATACAAGCATGCATGCTCACATGCATACACACACACACATAAATGGACAAATAAGCACAAGCACACATGCACACACACACACACGTAAATAAAAAACACACATGCACACATGCATATGTGAACATACTCACAGACACAATCATGCATAAGAACAAACACTCACATATGCATACATACACACATGCATATACACATACAAACACACACGCACACACATGTAGAGGCATGTAATCACAAATAAAAAAGTATGAATAAAGACATGTGCTTGCAAACATGTATATTTGCACATTCATACACACATATGAGCACATGCACATGCCTGTGCATTTACACACATGTAAATATGAGCACATGCATGCACACACACATGCATTAACACATATGCATACACATGAACACACACATGCATGCACACACGTATACATAAACACACACACACACATAAAAATATGCATACACCTGACGTGCATACAAACACACAAAGATTTACAAGATACACAAGCACACGAACACACTCATGCATGCATGCTCACACATACAAGCACACACACACACACACACACTTGTGCACCCATACAAACACAAGCACATAAAAACACACATGCACATGCACTCACACAAAGATGCACACATGCTTATGCAAACATGTGCATGAATATGTATATGCACACACGCACGTAAACACAGAAAAACACATACATGTGTACACACATGCGCATACGCATGCACATGCATGAAAAAGCAAGCACACATGTGCACAAGAATGCAAACACACACTCACACACATACACAAGCATAGCCTTGCACAAACACACTTGTACACACACATGCACGCATACATGCATATGCATACACACAAACATTCACACAAAAGTGCACATACACATACACATATGCAATTGTGCACTCATACACACTTATAGATAGGCATGCACACACATGCACATGCACACATAGACATGCATAAATGTATAAATGCAAACACATGAAAAAATACATATGCACACACACACATTGATGCATACACATATCCAAACACATGTGCATGCACATGCATATGCATAAATGAATTTAAATGCATGAACACATACACACACACACCATGCATGCTCACAAGCACATATATGCACACAAGCACGTGCACATATACATGCAAATGCATGCACACTCATTCACACATATGCACACACATGTAGACATGCTTACACAAACTCACACACAAGTGCACACTCATACCTATGCATACACTCACTCATATACACACACAACCACACACACCCAAACACACACACACACATATACACACATGCATACATACACATATGCACACAAACGCACATGCAAGCACACATACATACACATATATGCACATCTTGCACTCACATGTACACACACACACACAAGCACAAATAGTTGCACACACATGCATCCACTCATGCATGTGGATGAGGACACACACATATGCATCTAGTTGAACATACACACACAGAAACATGCACACACACACACACACACACACACACATATATATATATATATATATATGCATATGTAAGCACACATCCACTATCACACATAGGAACTCACACACACATGCACGCATTCACACACATACATGAGCACACAGACACACACATATGCACTCACACATGCATGCATGCATACACACAAACATGCACCCACACATGCACACACACTCACAAACACATGCATGCATAGAAGCACACATGTGAATAGCTACACACAAACAAATGCATGCGCACCCTTACACACATGTATACAAGCACAACACATTCGTATAAACACATGTAAACATGCTCACAAACATATATGCATAGACACACACACATGACCAAGCACATACATGCACACGCATGCACACAAATACACACACATACACATGCTCACATGAATCTATGCACAAATGCATGTACACACACCCATGTCAACACACACATGAATGCACACATATAAAAAAGCATAGATGCCATAAGACATACACACAAATAAACATGCATGTACATAGACATGCATGCACACACACACACACATATACAATCATATGCATCCATGAACACGCACACACGTACCTATGCATACACATGCACATATGCATGCATGCACACGAGCATGTGCACAAACTCACACAAGCTTGTAGACACATATGCACCTATTTAAATGCACATATAAAGGCACACCCATCCACATGCACATAGAAGCATGCCCTCACACACACATGCATGCAAAAGTACATGCACACACAAACATGCTCCCACATACATGTAGACACACATACACCAATGCAAAAACACACACATAGACACATGTACAAGCAGATAAGCTCATGCGTGCATGAACACATACACACACATACACAAATGTAGATGCACATACACACACACACATACAGACACACACAAGTATATGAATATGGTCATATACAAGCACATATGCAATCATGTGCATGCACACTTGCAAGCACAAACACTCACGTAGAAACAAACATGCATACACACACACACACACATAGGCACATGCCCATAAACATGTATTCATAGACATAGGGACAAACCTAACACATGTATGCATACACACATGCACACACTAACACACATGAACGCACAGATGCTCCCACACATGAATACAAGCACACACACATGGATGCATACACATATGCATGCACACACATGCATAAAAACTCATGCACTCACATACACACAAACTTGCACAAATGCACACACACACACATATAAATAAGTACCCATGCTGACATGCTTGCATAGACACAAAACTACTGGTATACTAGCACACACATACAAATGTACCCACACACATGAATATAGACAAACACAAACACATGCACAAAAAATAAGCACACAACAACACACAGGCATGAACACACATGCACACATGCATGTGATTACATGTCACATATGCATTCATGCACACACATGCCTATACAAATGCAAACACACACACCTACACTAACAAAAAAAAATGCCACACACATATACACACACACATATACATACATAAATATATATATATATATATATATATATATATATATATATATATATATATATATATATATATATATATATATATATATATATATATACACAAACACACATGCACACACACATATGCACAAACACATATAGATGCAGACATGAACAATGCAAACATGATTAGACATGCATGCACACACACCCACACATTCACACACATAGATGATATAGAAGCACATAAACACCTGCATAAACACACATGCATATGCACACACACTTACACACATAGTCACGAACACACACATATAAACACATGGACATCCACACACATATGGCCAAACACACATATACATAGACACATGCACATGCACATACACACACGCACACACAATCACACGCAAGCATACACATGCACACATACACACGCTTGCCCACACATGCTTGCCCATACACGCTTGCCCACACATGCATGCATATAGACTCAATATACACAAACCCATATGGGTAGACAAGCACACATACATAGATGCACACATGCACATACATAGACACATAATCACACCCTCAAATATCCACACACACATGCACACATACATAAGCATGAGTACTTACAAATGCACATACTCACACACACACACATAGAAACATAGACTTGCACCCCATGAACTCAAACATATGCATAGAAGCACACATGCAAATGCACACACACACACACATCTACACACACACATGCTCACAGGCACGCACACATACACACATGCACTTGTAGACACACATGTACACACATATGCATACACACACAAGCATGCACCAATGCATATACTTATGTACACATAAGCACATATGCATGCATGCCTACACTCACACAAAAATGCATGCATACATGTATGTAAACAAATTGGTGCATGCATACACTTATACACACACACACATAGGCACAAGCATGTAGACGTAAACAAGCACACACACCCACACAAGCCTACACCCACACTTACAAACATACACATGCAAACACATGCTAGCACACTAGCCTGACACACATACATGACCCAAACATGCATACACACAAGAATATATGCACACATAGGTACACACTCATGCTCACATACACACATGTAAACACATACGCATAAGTGCACACAAACAAACATGTACTTACACACATATACACACTTGCACCCATGCACACATACACATGCACATGCATGCATAAGCACACGCACACAAACATACACACACATGCGTAAGCACACACATAAATATACAAACTTGCTCACATACAAGCACAAAAAAACACAAAAATACATGCACATGCACACACACGCATTCACAAATAGACTGACATGAAAACAAATAGATATGCAACTCATGTACACACATACATAAATATGTGCATATCTACACACACAAATAACAAGCACAAAGCATGCACACATGCACATGCATATGCACAAACACAAATGCACACACCCACACACAAATACATATATTCACACACATGTGCACAAACAAACAAATGTACGCACACATATACACATGTGTGCATGTGCACACACACAAACACATTCGCACACTCACATAATGGTGCACGCACACATGCACAATGATACACATGAAAAAATGCATGCATTACACACACACACACACATATGCACATGCACACACATGCACACATACCCTTGCATACACATAAAGCACACACATGCACAAACACAAGTGTACACACACATATATGCATATGCACACAAACACACATCTACACATGCACATGCCCATGCACATGAACACATACGCACACAATCACATGCTAAGATAAACATGAACACATATATGCACAAACACACATGCACATACACATATAAGAGCACACATACACACATACAGATGCACATAAGTAAAGAAGCACAAACATCAGCACAAACACGTACACACACACATACACAAAGACACATGCGTAAACATTCACATATGCATACACACATGCATGCACATATGTGTACACAACCTTGTGCATAGACACATACACACAGACACACCCACACATGAACATAAGCACACATAATACACATAAAAATGAACACACATACATGCACACATATACACACATGCTTGCTCACACAAATAAATACCCCATACACATATGCTCTCACATACCCACCTATGCACACACACACAACCACAAACTCATGCACGCACATGCACATGCACATGAAGACATTCACATTTGCACTCATGCATGTAGCTATGTGCACAGAAGCACATTGGAACACATGTACTCACATATAGCAACACACACCAAAAACAGACATGCACACTCACACGAACACACATGGACATAAACACATACATACAAACACACACAAAGCACATGATTGCACACATACACATGGATACACAAACACAAACCCACATGCACCTTCAAAGACATGTGCACCAATGCACACTTGCTCACACCCACATGCATACACATGTATGCACACACATACATGCATCCACACATCCCCACACAAATATAAACACACATATGCACACATGTACACAAACAACATATTCAAATGCATGCACTGCTGCACACATGCACACACCAGCAATTGTATGTACACATAAAGACACATACATTCATACATGTATGCAATCACATATGCACACACATGCACACACACTAGCTCACACCTATGTGCAAATACATGTATGAACCAACACAATCTTACACATGCACAAACACACACATGCACACAAAAACACACAAATGCATGTAATGGCCCTTGCATACATGTTAACACTTGTGCAGGCACATGAACACATGTCTACATGCACACACATACAAAATCACACACACAAAAGTTACAAAAGCATACATACACATGCACACATACATGCACAAGCATACACACATGGCTGCACACACACAAATGCACATGGATACACAAGCGTGCAGACTCACACACACACTCACACATATGCACTTAGACACACACATTACACACACATAAGCATACACCTATGTGTAGAAGCATGCAGGCACAACACACACATGTATGCAAACATAAACACACATACAAGCTCACACCCACCAACCCACACACACACACATGCACACAAGAGCACATGTGCACACAATGTACACACACATAGACACACACAAGCATGTACCCATGCACACACATGCACATGCATTAACAATTAAATTCATATCCAAATATATGCACATGCACACATGATCAAATGCATATACATGCACACAAACATCTACAAAAAATCACATAATGTCATAGATATGCAGCCATACAAGCACACACACACACATAAAGATACACACATGAATGCATACATACACATGAACATGCACACACACACACACGAACATGCACACACACAACGAACATGCACGCACACATGTACACAAGCACGTACACACATGCACACAAACACACACACATGCACACATACATGTACACACACAAACACAAACACACATCGCACATAGACTCACATACTTAAGCATACACACACACACGTAAGCACATACACATATAAACATAGATAACACACCCAAGCACATGCATAAATACACATGTTCATTCATGCGCACAAATGTGCACACACAAATGCATGCACATAAGCACATACGTACACATATATGCACATAGAAGCACACACACACATGCATAAATACACACACGCATACACACATAGACATACATGCAAACACGTCCACACATAGATGCTTACACACAAGCACATGCAAAAACATACACACACACACATATACTAAAACACACTCATACACACACTCGCACATATACAAATACACACACACATACTCACATAATCAGACACACACACACACAAAAGCATAGATACTTGCACATGCACGCATGCAAATCCATACACACACATGCATATACACACATATAGAAAGACATACAAACAAAAACACACAAATTTATATATGCATGCACACACATCTGCACTCATAATCACACAAACAAATGCTTGCATGTACACACACATATGCAAAATCAGACATGTACATGTACACAGATGCACACACACACAAACACATACTTACACATGAATAGACACACACACACATGTACAAAAATGCACATACACACGCACAAACATAGACACACATATAAGCTCACGCACACACACACACACCTATGCACACACAATTATACAAAGAAACACATTCACACACACACACATGAACACACTCACACACATACACCAACAAAACTTACACATAGAGATCCATTCACACATGCAAACACACAAACACATACCTGCATATGCACATAAACACATACACACATGGACATGCATGCATAGATATAGTAAAATAAATTCATAGATATGCACAAGTACACACACACACACAAACATGCACATGCACACACATGGACACTTACATACACACATCATGCAAAAACACACACTCTCGAACACATACACATATGCACACACACACATGCACACACACACATGTATACACAAAGACATGCACACACATAAACACATAAATCAACATACAGGTACGCACACACACATACACACTGACACACACATACAAAAACACATGTTTGTGTATACACACTCTCACTCACACATGCACATTTTGACACACACGTGCACCTAGCCATGCACACACACATGCATAGACATACACACATACAAACACACACACACATACATAAACACATACATACAAACATACACTCATACTCATACATACATGCACACGCTTGCAACCTATGAACTTAAATGCTGTCATAGAAGTGCACACGAACATACACACACATATGCACACACACCTAAGCACACATATGCACACAAGCATGCATAGATATGCACACACACAAACACATGTAGACACACATGCACATACATATGCATACACACATACCCAAGCATGTAACAACACACACTTAGGCACACACAAGCACACATGCATGCATGCACACACATATGCAAATGCACTCATGCACACACACACATGCACCCTTATCACACATGTGCATGTTTACACACATACACACATATACATGCAAGTACATATGACACACATGTTGGCACATAGACATAAGTACACACTTGCATGTTCACCATCACACATATACTTATGCATACACACACACACATGCATCTACTCCAACACCGATGTTGCACACACATACACTTAAAAGCAGGCATGCACATGTGCATGCATGCACACACATAAGTACACATGCACACAAACAACCAAACTCAAGGATAAACACATGCACATGCACAAGCACAAGCACATGTAGTTTATACACTCAAACATACACACACACCCACACCTACACCCACACACATTGAGATATGCAGTAATATCACACACATGCATATGCACCCACACATGTTCACACATAAGCATGGGCACACAAGAATGCAAATACAGTCCAACACTGACATGCACACACACATTAAAAAATATACCTATACACATACACATGTACACACAAACACACATATAATTGCACATGTATTTACACACGTACAAACATGCACAAAACACAAGCACATGCACTCAAACAAACTTGCACATGCACTCGTGCAAACATGCACATGTACATGCACAAGCATACATACAAAAACATAGAGGAACACAAACATGTGCATCCACATGCACATACAGATGAACACAAACACAAATATATGCACACACATACAAGCACACTCTCATGAACAAACACACATGCACACACACACACCTACATACATATATATACACATATACATGCACATGAACATGCACACAAACACACATGCAAGCAAACACATGTAAACATCACACACACATACTCATAGATAAGTATGCACACACATGCATGTGCACATGCAAAATTACATATGCACACATAGACATATTAATGCATACACATCTACAAAAACATGCATATGCACTCGCACAAGCATAAAAACACGTGCACACAAACACACACTCACATGCAAACACATACACATGTACACATGTACACACACATGCAAACACATGCATAAACATGCTCACACACATGCATGGACACACAAGTACACATGCTCACACAAACACACACACACACACACTCACTCACACCAACACATACACTCGCATGTACACACACAACCACTTACACACACACATGCACACATACACATACAGAGACATTCATGCACACTCAAGGACACATAAATACATGCACGTGTGCACCTGCTCACTCACATGTAGGTGTACACACACACACAAAGATGTGCACACACATACACACAAATAAACACACACATGCACAAAGAAAAACAAACTTACATACACATGTATACATACAAATGCATTCACACATCCACTCACACATGCACACATGCACATGCATAAATATTTCTATTGATGCACGCAAAAACATACGTACACACATGTACATGCTCTCTCAAATGCATACGCTCACAAAAACATGCAAGAATAATACAAAAGCACACAAAAATGCACACATGTAGATAGATACATACAAACACAAGCACACATGCACACACCTATGCACACATGCATACAAGCACACACACAGAGGCATGCTCACAGACATCCATATGAACACACCTAAACAAGTTCCCAAACATGCATACATAGACACTCACATGAACATGCAGACACATGTGCACACAAACGCAAACTCAAATGCACACACAAACACACACACACACACACAAATATGCATACAAGCACACACACACACACATAAGAATGCACTGATGCCCAAAGGCATAAACACATAAATCATGCATACACCTCCACAAGCATGCTTACACACATACATGCACTTATATGTGCCATTACACACACACATGCACACACACTTACATACCTATGCATACACATGTACACATACACATATGCACACAAATACATGCACACACACTTGCACACACTTCTGTATGCTCAAACAAACAAATGCACACACTCAAGTGCACACACGTAGACACACCCACACACATAAAAAAGCACATGAACTCACAAACATGCACCCACATGCATGCACATACACATGAACACATATGCAAGCACAAGCTCAAGCACTTCCACCAATGCAAAAACACACACACACACATAATCACAAGCACACATAAACTAACACTTGCATGAACTCATAAACATATGCACATGCACACAAAGAAAGATGCACAAAGACACATACACACACGTGTGCATGAATGTACACACATAAGCACACACAAACGCATGCATGCACCCACACACATTAACACACATATGGAAAGAGACATAAAGACAAGTACAAACACATGTATGAACACACACACATGCATAGACATGGGTACAAACACTTGCACACACATGCAAACACACATGCACATATATCCACACAAGCATGCATATACTCATATACACAAACACACATTTGCAAACAAATAGATACACGCACAAACACACATGCATATGCATTCGTGCACACACATAGAATCACATACACCTACACACACCCATAAACACATACATACCAAAAAATGTACAAACATGCACAAATGGACACACACATGTAGGCACATGCACATGCCTATGCACAC
Organism: Vanilla planifolia; assembly: GCA_023846275.1. NCBI lineage: Eukaryota > Viridiplantae > Streptophyta > Magnoliopsida > Asparagales > Orchidaceae > Vanilla > Vanilla planifolia. The sequence continues at coordinate 424,177 of JAIUJO010000044.1, read as the reverse complement.
ACTTAGACATACATGCACGCACACACACAGACATGCTCAGACACATGCACACATACTCACACATGCATTCACTAACATTCATGACCACATGCATGCATACACACACACACACAAGCACACAAACACAAGCACAGATACCTACACTGACAAAAACATGCACACACCCACACTAGCAAACAAAGAGACATGCACAAACGCACATGCACTCTTGTAGACACAATCTCTCACATGCACATGCATACATAATCATAAACATACACACATGCATATTCACACATACATGGACAAACACACACATACACACACACATTCATGCACATACACATGCACGTTCATAATCACACACACTTGCATGCATACACAAATGTGTGTGCACTAGCCTACACACATGAGTGCTTGCATACACACTCGTGCACAAGCACACATGCATGCACTCTCATAGTCGCACACATGCAAAGATATGGACACACACTTGCAAACACATAGTCATGCACACACTCACACATAATCACCCAAACTCATATGCATACAAACATGCATGGATACATGCATAATCACATCCATGTACATGCACACATACTCACACATGCTCCCTAACACATGCACTTATGTGTGCACACACATGTTCATACTCATGCATAGGCACATACACAAACACTCACACTTACCCACATGATTGAATACACTCACACACACACACACATATGGTTGCACGAGCACACATACACACACTCAGATATACACCGAAAGAGAAAAAGACACACATGCACACAAATGCATGTACATGCACATGCACAACCCATATAGAAACAAACACATAAACATACATGCACACATACACACATGCATATACAAGTGCATGTGAACAGTGACACACACACACCTACACTCACACACATACATGCACACATGCACATCAATACACACAGAGTAACACAAATGCACAATGCATACGCATGCAAGCACATATAAAAACACATGCACACCAATGCATGCATGCACACGTATACATATGCATGCATACATGGATGCTCATGCACATGTACAAACATAGAATCACATATTCATGCACACACACACACACATACACACATGCATGTAGCACACATAAATAAGCACAAAAAATGTCACAAATAGATAGACAGATCACATGCGCACACAGACGCCTACATACACAAACCAGTACACACCTACACGCACATACACACACATGTACACATGTGCATGAATGCATGTACACATGCACACATGCATGCACTCAATCACACAACCACAAGTACAAAAACTCACACATGCACATGCACACAAAACCGCCACACATGCACCCATGCAAACATACATTGACACACACATAAATGCACTCTCATTGGCACACAAACATGCACATAAACACAAGATATGCAAAACACAAGTACAAATAGACCAACATGCATGCATATGCATGAGCACATGGTAACACATCAACACTAAAAAATACTCACACGAACTGACAAGCACAAATATGCATGGATAAGCACACACACATGCACACAAACACAAAACAAACAAGAACATGCACTAGCAAGCTCACACATTCACACACACACACACACATATGCATGCACACAAACACATGCACACATGTGTGCACATCTACATATGTTGCACACAAGTGAAAAAAGCATGCACACTTGTACACACATGCATACAAATATGCACACAAACACATACACACATGCCCACACAATGTACACATGTAGAAACATATGCAGACACTCACATGTAAACATCTACACGTACATAGATACACACATAAATAGACACACACACACACACATGTAGACATGCACAAAACATGCACATACATACACGCACATGTACACATGTGCACACATGCACATGCTCACACATGAACATGTGCACATAGGGATATCCATAGACTCACACTCAAACACACGCACATATACATTAACACTTGCATGCACAAATGACAAAATGTTGACACGTATGCATCCACCATCACACACACACGTAGAAGAACGCACATGCACACTTGTACACACACATTTACACACACAAACACACACGTACAAACATACATATAGGTAGACATTTCCACACATATACACAAACACACAAACACACATGCACACACACACACGTGCACAACCATAGCAACACAAACACATATACAATCAAAGGCTCATAAGCACACACACACACACACACGTGCATACTCAAACATGCAAGCACACATAAATGCAAACTGATGCATATATGAAGACTCACACACACTTACACATGCACATGCATACACACACAAGAGCACACATATGAAAGTGCACACATAGATGCTGACAAAAAGACATATGCACACACACATGCACTCACATGCACACATGCATGCTAATGCAAGCACACATAAATACATAAACACACACACATGCATGCAAAAAGACAAATATGAATAAATAAACACAAACACACTTACACATTCACACACACCCATGCAAATGCACACGCACACATACAAGAATACATACACATACATGTATACACATGTACAAAAATACACACATGTCGATATGAACACATATGTACAAACACACATGCACAAGGGCTTGCACGCACATACACATACACAACCATAGAAACACGAACACACATACAATCAAAGGCTCATAACCACACACATATACATAAGTGCATGCTCAAACACACAAGCACCATATATGCACACTCATGTATACACAGACTCACACACACATACACATGTACATGAATACACGTACAAGAGCACACAAATGCACACATATGAAAGTGCACACAGAGATGCTCACAAACAGACAAATGCACACACATGCATTCACATACACACCCACATGCCAATGCAAGTACACATAAATACACAAACACACACACACACATGAATGCAAATACACAAATATAAACACACACACACACACATACACATACACACACATTCACACATGCACACACTTCCATGCAAATGCACACACATACATACACACACACACACGCATATTCACATACATACTTGGATGCACACATACATGTATACACACTCACATGCACATGCACATGCACACACACATGAACACACACATTTGTAGACACATACACATACATGTAGACAAACATATGCACACACCCATGCACAAATATACCCCATGCACACAGACACCCACATAAATATGCACACATACATACACACATGCACATGCACACACACTCACATGCATGCATGCACAAACACGCACAAACACACGTATATACACACATAATCACAAACACTTATAGACACACATGAACACACACAAAGACATTCACATTGATGCTCATACATATACATACAAATATGCACAAGCACACAAACACATGCACACACACACACACATGTTGACATGCTCACAAGAACATGTACATACACTCACACTATTGAACATGCATATACGTGCATGCACATACACATGCACAAACACATGCACATGCACATGCACATGGACACACATGCACATGCACACATGTATGCACACATACATGCACACTGACACACAAACACATGTACATGCACACACATGCATACACATTGACATATATGCACATACTTGCATACACATGCATATACATATGCGTGCCTAAGAACATGCACATACATATGAATGCACACACAAACACGAACACCCACATGCACAAGCACACACACATGTGTACCCACACACTGAAGTACATGCATGAGTGCACATACACCCATATATGCACATGTGCACATGCATAGACACACAAATGAACAACCAAGCACACACATGAACACATGCACTCACCTGTTCAAGCATGCACACACATGTGCAAATGAACACAAACACATGAACACACACACATAGAATTAGACACATGCACTAACACACATGTACACAAGCATACTTGCACACATGCACACACACACAAATGGACTAACCACACACAAACTTAGGTTCACATGCACACATGCATGCACACACACACACACATGCTCATGCATACATACCCACATCTAGACATACACAAACACACATGCATGCACATACAAACATAGACATGAACCCATCTAGACACGTACCCATGCAGACATGCATGCACTTACACACATATGTATATACATGTACCCACACACACAAATGCAGATAAACACACACACACACACATGCGCACACACAAATGCATAATCAAATGCAAGAACATACATATAGACACACAAAGACTTGTTCTCGCATGCCATGCATGCATTCACGACATACACACAGGTATACACATGCACCCACACATAAACATGCATGCACAAATGCATGCACACACATAACTACAACCATACATTCGTACACACACATATTTATGCACAAGTACACACTCTCACTCACACATGCATAAAGACACATAGACACACATATGCACAAATGCAAACACATGCACAGACAAATTAACATACACCTACACATTCACATGCATGCATATTCACATGCAAACACATACAAAAAGATGCATAAGCATACAAACACATACACACACACACAAGCAAGTAGACACAAACACGAATATGCATACACATTCATAGACAGACACGAACACACACACGTGCACATGAACACACATGCACAAACATGCACGTGCACACACACATGCACATGCACACACACAAATGCACACACACATGCACACCAACACACATATGCATAAGAATACACATATCCTCACACATACACATGTACACTCAAACATGTATGCACACTTACACATGTCTGCATAACCATATGCACACATACACAAAAAGACAGATACACACATGCATGTGCACACAAAAATGCAAGAGTGAAACTACATGCACACATGTGCATGTATGCACACACAAAAACACATGCTCATATAGACACACTTCTACATGTATACATGCTTACACACATGTAAACACACACACATTCACATCAGCACTAATTCACACACACACTTATAAGAACATCCAGACAAACACATGCACAAAGCACACACATGCAGATGCATATAGGTACAAATTCACATTCACTCACATGCACTCACAAGCACACTTATTTATGCACACACACACAAATGTTCACACATAGACACACACACATGCACACAAACATGTAGACATGTACGTACATAGAAATGCTTGCACACACACATACCTGAGTGCACTAGCACACACACACATACACATCTGAATGCATGAATACATATAGACACATCCACACAAACACATACACATGCATGTAGGCACACAGAAACACACACAAATACATGCACACATGCACACACACACACACATGCATAATCAAACATAAGTAAAGAAGCATATGCACACACACATGAACACTCACACATGCATATGGGCCCATGCATCACATGCACATGCACATTCACATACATATATGCATGTATAGACTCACTCACAAATGCTCACACACACTTGCACAAACAAACACCTACACACACACTTGTAGCTATATGCATTCAAATATGTGCGTGTGCACATAGAGAAAAACACACAAACTTACACACACTCCAACATTGACACACAAGCACACATATACACATACACATTCAAATGGATACATACACACAAACACATATGTTCCCACACACATGAACACTGTAACACAAATGCATATGCACACATGCACACGTTCTCACTCAAATGCATACAACACATGCACTAACACACACACAGACACACGCGGGCATGTAGACATACACCATGCACAAACACACACACAAAGAGATATGCACATGTGTGCAACCAAACAAACATATGTGCCCACTGACATACACACAGACATGCATATACACCAAGCAACACTTGCATAAACCTATATAGTTGAACAAACACACATGCATGCACCACACAAACATATACATATATATGCACACACACACATACACCCATACCTCCCTTCACACACACACATACACAGACACACAAACACTTGAATACATAACCATACACAAAAAAATACACACCAACACATATACACATCCACGTACATGGGCACATAAGTAGAAACACACACCCATATGCACACATGCACAGCCACAAATATGCACCTGCACACACACACCCATAACCACCTAAATGCATACACATGCACTTACATGAACAAACACACCTACATACACACACACACACAAAAATGGACACACATAGACATGCATACATATGCACACGCATGAACGAATGCACAGAAACGTGAACACAACCACACAGACGAAGGCACACAACTATACAAAAAAAATACATGCACATGTGCATCCCCTTACACACGCATAAGTGCATGCATATGCACAAACATGTATGTATGTACGCACACATATAAGGACACACATACATGCAAATGCACAAATGCGTACACATACTTGCACGTGCATGTAAACACACACCCTCATCCATGTGCACACTCCTACACACACACACACAAAAACATGCATGCACATGTATATGTAAACACACATGTGCACTCATGCACACACATGCACATGCAAACACACATGCAAAAGCACACACACACATGCATATGCACAAGTAGATACAAGCCTATGAACATGCAAGCGAACACACATCCTCACATGCACATGCAAATGCACCCATGCATGCACACACATATGAAACCACACATACACATACAATAATAAACACACACATGCATGCATGCACAAAAGCACACACACACACACATAAATGTTTGCACACCAAGATGCACACATGCACAAAAGCTGACTCATATACGCACACATGAACATACATGCATGCAAACACACTAACAATTTAACAAACATGCACACATACAAAAATACACACAAGCACACACCCATATACATAGACACATACACATATGCATAAGCACATCTGTACCTACACATGCACAAGCACACAAATACACACACAAACAAGAGTAGATGTAAACACACATACAAACACACCTACATATACTCACACATACACAAACAAACACACGTGCATTCTTTGCACATAAGAATTATCCAACAAACAAAATAACGCACACACATATGGATATACACATGCATATATGCACACATACACACATATTCACAATACAAAGATGCACTCACACATGCACAAAAATACATATGTGCATAAATGCACACATGAACACATATAAAAACACATGCACACATATGCACATATAATATCACACACACACACATATATATAGGCACAAACACACAACCACATAGACACATGCATAGACAGACAACCACATAGACATCTGCACACACACCCACACTCATAGCCATGCATATACACAACCACAAAAACACACGAGCATACATTCATGCACACTTGCAGAAAGACACATGCACATAAGCATGCACAAACATTGAAACACACAAATGCATAGATGCATTGACACACCCATGCACAGACATGCACACACACACACATGATGCTCTTATAAATCCATGTATAAATCTCTACACACACATACCCACACAAGCACCCACAAACACCCATGCACACAAATGCACAGACATGCACACATACACTCACACACAAAGGCACACACGTGCACTCACACATAGATATGTGTGCACACTTGCAAGCTCACACACACAACTAGACATGAAAACACACATGCATGCACAGATAAATACTCACATGCACAAACATATGCACATATAAGTGTGCATGTATAGACACACAAGCATGCATTCATACACACTTGCATACACACACACATAGTCAATCATGCAAGCATGTAAAGATCAACAAATATATGCATTTACACATAAGCACATTCACAAACACAACACACATGCACCTGCACATGTACTCACATGCACACATGCACACATGCACACACACACATAGAGACACTCACACTTGCATGCACACACATATGAACACATGAATGTACACACATGTAGGAAACCACAAACATACACCAGCATGTACTAGCACACACACACACGTAAATACACACATTTACACATATGTTGATACACTCACAAACACATATGAACAATTAAATATAAGCACACACACACAAACACAAAAACATACACACCCACTTATTCACACACACACACATAGGCATGCATAAACACACACAAGAACTCCTTCACACTAGCATACACAAACATAAACACACACATGCATACACTCACATAAAGTGTGCAAGTGTAAATTCATAGACATGTATAGACGCACACAGACATGCACACACACACACATGTACTCACACACCTACACACACACACATACACCATACAAACACATGCATAGACAAACACACATGCAAGCACATGCACACAAAAACTCACACACACACACATACACATAGACACACATATTCACACACACATGCAAATGCATGCATACACACACATGTACACATCACATATACATGGCACACACACACATGTGCATAAATACACATACACATAAGCACAGATAGGCACACACACAAATACACATAAAAGCACACACATGCATACAAGAATATACACATGTGAGCATGCACACACACAGACACATACCCACACCCACACACATGCACATGCACTCAAAGCACACACAAATATGCATACACATTCACAAATGCACACACATGCTCTCACACACGGACATACATGCATGCATAAAGACACACACATGCATTCACACAGACATTCTCACAAGCACACATGCACACAAACAAACACACACAAAAACACAAAATAAACAAAAATAAAAAACACACACAATATTATAAACACACACACACACAAACATCCACACATAAAAACACCCATACACACACACACTCTCATCCACAAACACAGGCATATAAAATACTCATGCATGCACCAACACACACATAAGCACTCACACGCATATACATGAACTAAAACACACAAATAGAAATGCCAATACACACACACAACCACACATATACACACACACAAACTTATTGGATGTTTACGCACACATGCATATATACACAAACATACACACACATGCAAACACAATCATGCACACAGACATACATGTACACAGACATGCCCGCACACATGCCAGCACACATGCCCACACATATAACTAGCACACCCACACACCAACATGCACACAAAATCACACACACATATAGAATGCACACAAAGACACACATGCGCATGCATACACACACATGGCCACATGCCCACACACCTGAACACACACACACCCCAACACACATGAACATGAACACACACATACACACATGCACAACCACACATATGCACACACATGCACATGCATAGATATGCACACAAACACTTACACACCAATGTACACACTTGCACACACATGGGAACACACATACACACATAGAAGCACACACTCCCATACACACCCACACAACAACACACAAGAACACTCATAGGAAAACATGTATGTACTGACATGCACATGCCTATACGTGCACACACACAAACACATATTCAAACTTGTGCCCATGCATACAGAAATGTACACATACTTGTGCACACAAACACATGCACATATACAAAACATGTACAAGCACACATAGACACACACACAAACCCATATCCTAACATAAATGAAGACACACATAGTCATTTACACAACAACTCACACATACACACACAAACATACACACACACACACACATACATCGACATGCATGTGCCAACACACATGGAAAAACATGTACACATGCATACACATATGCAAAAAGGGCATGCACTTGCACACTATTAATAGCATAAAAACATAAAATTCACACACACATAAATACATGGACATGAATACACACACAGATGAGAGTATAAGAAGAAGCATACACATGTGCACACACATATGCACACAAAGGTATGCACATACTTGCAAGCACACATGAACAAATTCACACTCTCATGTAGACACATAAGAAGAAAAACATACACATGCAACATGCACAACCACACACACACAAGTGCATGTGAGCACTCACAAATGCACGCACGCACATACACACAAAAGCACACCTACACACACACCAACACACTCCCACACACATGAGCAAGCACACACATGTGCACATGCACTCACACACACATGCATACGCACACACACACACATGTACACACATGAGCACACATGCATGCACTCACAAAAACATGCCCATACACACACCATCTACATAGACAAACACACACACACATCCATGCACATACATGCTTACAAAAATATACAAATGCACACACAAGCAGACACACCCATAGACATGCACAAAATGCACATAGCTACACATATACACCCACACATACACGTGACCACATGCACACACACATACATGAAAGATCACACACATGTAGAGATACATTTGAACATTTGCATACATGCACAGCCACAAACTCGTATAGACACACACAATCACAAACGCACACATGAACAAACAAACATACACACAATGTCATGCACTCATGTAGGCACATGCACACACACACACAAATGCATGCATGCACACACAGACATACATGCACGTACAACACAAACACATGCACAAAATGAAGTGCTTGCACATACATACGCAAACAAGCACACATAAACATGTGCACACATAGTCACACACACGTCGAAAAATACACAAAAAAGCACATAAGCATACACACATATGCACACGCACAAACAAGAACTTGCTCACAAATGTACAGGTAAACGTTCACATGCAAACACACGTGCTCACATGTACCCCCAAACTCATATGCATGCACACACAAATGCACATACATGAACACACATATATGAATGCTCATGCACATGCACACGTACACACACATGCACAGAAACCAACATCCGCTCCTATTAATGCACATATGCACACACACAAATACAAGTACAACCACATGGGATCAAACACAATGTACACATGCAAATAATTCTAAATGCACATGCACATATGCGCACACACACACACACATGCACATGTAGCCATAGACACATCTACACTGATGTACACACACATGCATGTACACACACATACACATGTCAAAATGTGTATAGACACACACACATGGATATACACACACATGCAAGTGCACACACGCCTGCATGCATGCAGACATGCCCACACACTCAAACACACACACACACATGCACATCGACACACAAGCGCACACCCAAGCACACAAAAGTGAAAGCATATGCATATAGGCATACACATAAACACATACATGCACATGCACACACACATAGAAACACACACAAATTGGCATATAAACCCTTGCATATAGATGCACACTCATATGCACACCCATATGCACAATGACACACACCTACACTCATTTGTGTAGACACATGCACATATAGAAACACATACCCACACACATGTGTACATCCACACACATGCACACTCACGACCACATACATGCACACACGCATGCATGACACTTCACACATGGACACTCTCACGTACATGCACTATTGCAAAAATACACATGCTAATGCACTTACACATGCACATACACACATGCACACACACACACAAACATAAAGATGCATGCATGCCCACACATACACATGCACATAAACACACACATGCACCCACATGCTTACTAATGCACATGCATGCACATGCACACATGCACACACACACACTCAAACCCACACATATAAACATGTAAACATAGTATACACAAACACGAGCACACATCCACAAATGCAATTGCACACTCAAACACCCAAGAGGACACACACATAAATATGCACATGCACACAATCAAACACACGCATAGAGGCACACATAGATACATGTATTTATGCACACACACACACATGCACATGTGCACACCCACCTACACACACACATGTAAACATGCACACACATCCTTACTCACCCACACATGTAGACACATGCCTACTTGTATGCATGCACATACACACATAGCTACATGCACACATTTACATGCACACATAAACATGCACATACACACACATAGACACACACACCATACATACAAAGACATATGCATGTGCATAAGCACACAAATATGGAGATGCACATACACACACACATGTAAACATGCACACACATCCTTACTCACCCACACATGTAGACACATGCCTACTTGTATGCATGCACACACACACAAACATGCCCACACATACACACACACCCATGCACACACTTGTGAACACACATGTACAGTGGACACACACACACACGTGTACATACACATAAATGTTTAGATGTACACACACATACTTATCTGTACAAACATGTACCCATATCTACAGACATGGATACACACACATACCCATACAGATGCACACGCATACATGCACACTATCACACACACATACATTCATACAAACACACACACACACACATAAGCATATACACACACATATATATATGCACATATGCACACCAATGCACACACATGCACAAACATAGACTCAGACATGCATGCACACATGCATGCACATGTACCTACATAGGTACACATACATGTACACATGTGGGCTCAGACATATGCACACACACACACACAAGCATGCATATGCTCACGATCATGCTTGGACACACACACATGTATGCACACATGCACACACATACACACACTCATGTGGACATGCACATGAACTTACACCTACACTCACACACACAGACAATCAATAACATGCAGACACAAATACACACACATATGCATACATCCATTTGCACACATGCACAATTGCACAAACACACACATGCACACAAACACGCATTCACACTCGTGCATGCATGCACTTATGCCCACAAAAGCACATGCACTCACACACATTGACACATGCACATACATGTACACATGCACACGCGCATACACTCGTGCACAAACACGTACACACATGCACATAAACAGGCATATGCACACATCCATGCATACACACATAGACAGCATGCACAAACATACACATACATATGCATGCATGCCCACATGTAAACATAAGTACACACATACATAAACTGAAATGCATATGCATACACACACACACACACGTAAACACATGCACATTCACATGCATAGATATATATAAAGACACATGTATGCACACATAAAGGCACACAGATGCATACCCTTGCACACACACACACACAACATACACACATACATCCTTGTACACACACCCACACAACCATAGATGCACAAATAGACATGCACACATACATACATTCATGTACACATAGACATGGGCACACAAAAGCTAACACAGATGCACACATCAACACACACACATACATGTAGACACACATTCACACACCCATGCATTCAAACACACACACATGCATACACACACACATATGCACATATGTAGAAAAACATGAATGCATATGCTCACCACTAATAACATAAAAAACACTCGCACACACATACACATGCACATGAACTAATTCACACACACTAACAAACATACACACATAGAAGAGCGCAAACAAATGCATAAAAACATGCACAAACATGTACACACAAGTGCACAAATGCACACACACATGCACAAAAACAAATGCACACTCTCACAAATACACACATGCACAAACACAAATGCACACTCTCACACCTACAAACATGCACAAACAAATGCACATGTGAATGTGAATGCACACACACACACACACATGTGGACACACTCATATGCACACATGCACACAAGCACACACATGTGCATACACGAAAACATGCCTATACGCACACCCCCTACACAACATGCACACACACATAACACAAGCATATGCAGTTGAACATAAAAGATCACACACACATGCACATAACCACACACACACACCTACACACACACATGTGACCACACTCATGCAAACATACAGGACTGAATGCACATGTGTTGAGATACACATTTGAACACTTGTGTGCAAGCACAAGTACAAACATGCATAGACACAATCTATCACACATGCACATATATACACATAAACATGCACACAATCTCATGCACTCACATAGGCACATGCACACATACATAGAAACACAAACGCACACATGTATACACAAATACACATGAACATACAATACACACACGTGCCAAAAAACATGTATGCATGTACACACATATGTACACAAGTACAAACATGCACACAAACACATGCACATGCACTAATGCACATGTACAAAAATACACACAAACACACACGAACATACACATGCACATACAAATGCACACATAAGAACATGCTCACACACGAACATGCAAACATGCACACACGTAACACGTGCACACATGCTCGCATGCACACAAATTCACATGTACAAAAATAAATCCACATACATGAACACAGATATATGAACATGCATACACATGCACACATACATGCACATGCACAAACACCAATACCCATATCCACTCTTACCAATGAACACATGAATGCACATGCACATATACATGTATACACATAAACACAAACACAAACACAAACACACATGCACAAAAAAATGCACATATGCAAACAAGCACACATGCACATGCTCATATACAAACACACATGAACAAGCAGTCATAGATGCATATGCACTGACACACACACACATGCATGTACGCACACACACGAACATGTAGACAAACTCATAAACACATACACATAGATACACACTCACATACACACCAAATGGTATGCATACATGCCCACATGCATGCACATAAACATAAACATGTACACACATGCACATGCACACACACACACACTCACACTTGCACATGCAAATACAAATGCAAACCCAAGCACATAAAAGAAAACACATACACTCACACGCAAACACACACAAGCACAAAAACTTATATACATACAAACACACACAAATAAGCACAATAACACATGCAAACACACATGCATACGGATAGACACTAACATACACAAAGACACGTGCAAACCCAAGCACACACACACACAAACGAAGACACAAATGCACATCCACAGCACATTCATGCAAACAAACACATATATGCACGTGCACACATACTCACATGCATACATACATGCACCCACATGCTTACTTATGCATATGCATGCATATGCGGACAAACACTCTCTCACACAGACATACAATTGTATGCCATAAGCACATGCATGTAATAACACAAACACATATGTGTGCACATACATGTAAAAATAACACACACATATACACACACATGTGCACTTACATGCATAAACAAATACACATAGAGAGGAGCACACATGCACAAACACATAAATGCATAAGCACACACACAACCACATATGCAAATATACATGCATACAAACATGCATACACACATGTGTGTGTACACGCACGTATGCATATGCACAGGCACACAAACATGCACACACACACCTACACACATGTTTGCACAGTACACACACTTGCTCACACATAGACATGTGACATAGTAGCACACACACTCACACACATGCACACAAACACCATCACATGAACATACACACATAAGCAAATGAACATGCACACTGACACTCACTCATTGACACACACACACATAGTAACGTGCAGTCACGCATGCACAACACACTTAGATGACTACACGCACATGCTTGTGCACCCATACACATAGACAAACACACACATACACAAATAAAACCATGCCCATGCACACATGCACACACTCACACTCACATAAAAAATACTCACTTACAAACACAAAAATAGATAGACAAGTACAAATGCACATGCACACAAAAGCAAACTCACACCCACACACACTCCCATGCACCCACATGCACACATATGTAGGCACAAAAAAGCCCACACACATGCACACACACAAACATACATGTACACATATACACATGAGCACAAAAATATGGGCACTTACTCATAAGCACACACAGGCACCCATGCATGCATGCAAACACAAGCACATATGAACCACATTTGGGTATGCACATGTACAAACATGCAAACACATGCCAACACATAGCTACACAAACATAGACGACCACACACATGCATATATACACACACACACACACTTATGCACATGCATACACATATGCAAATGCATGCACACACACACATGTATAGATACACACACATGTATATATGCACACATACCCACACCTACAGGCATGCATACACATACACACATAGATAAACCCACACACATGCACACTCACATAGAAACACACACATGTGCTTGCATAAGCAAAAATACACACACGAACACCTACACACATGCACATGCATACCCACATACAAACGTGCATTTACACCCACCCACATACACAACAAGCACACATAAGCATGCAAACAATGACACACACAAAAGCACACATATGCACATGCACATACATGCTTATACATGCACACATAAGCATGCACACACAAACGCATACACAAATGCATACATATAGACACATGCACATGCACACATATGCATCCATGCAAGCACACACTAACATAAAATTACATACACACATGCATGCACACTCATTTACGCACATATGTGCACAAGTTGACATACATGCACACACACACTCAAACACACATGCTCGTGCACTTACTCACACACACACACACACATAGACACACATGCACCCATATCCACCACACAAACATGCTCACACACATACATAGAAAAGTAGACATGCTCACACACACTCACATGTGCATGATGGCACAAACACATGCATGTGCATGCATAGACACATGCATGCACACTCATTCACACAAACAAAGACACAAAGGTAAACACATATGCACTCGCACACACATGTGCAACTTCTCACACACACGTGTACCTACGCACACATGCAAATGCACTTGCACACACTCACATGCACACATGCACACAAACATACACATGCCAATACATGCACACACACACACATACACACACATGTACTCACATAAACACACACACATGCATGTGTAAACACACACTCATATGCACACATATAAGCACACATACAAGCAAACACATGTACATGCATGCACACACACAAACACACACACAAAGACATGCACATAGACATAGACATATGCAACCATACACACATATACACAAAAATGTAAGCACACACACATACACACACACACACACATGGACACTCACACGCACCCGCACACAAACATACACTCACACACACATACACGTAGACACATGGAGATGCAAGTGCACACACATGCACACAGACTTGCACACACACATTGACTTGCACACACACCTACACACACACGCACACACACATGCACACACCCACACAAACACCCATAGACATGCACACACACACACACACCCTCATAGATATGCATGCGCACAAAAACAAACACACACAAGCCCATGGACATGCATACATGCATATAGGCATGCACACACTCATAGCACACAAGCACACATGCATTCA
Source organism: Vanilla planifolia (assembly GCA_023846275.1). NCBI lineage: Eukaryota > Viridiplantae > Streptophyta > Magnoliopsida > Asparagales > Orchidaceae > Vanilla > Vanilla planifolia. The sequence continues at coordinate 406,814 of JAIUJO010000044.1, read as the reverse complement.
CAAATACATACACATGTGCACACACATACACATACACCCACATTAACGCACACACGAACATACCCAAACAAGTACATGAAAACAAACACATGCAAACACACATGCAAAAGTACACACACACCAACACACTCACATAAGCACACATGTGCACACACACACATACTCACATGTACACAAAATCACACATACAAATATACACAAGTACATACACTATGCACATGGGTAAACACGTGCACACGCACATGCATATGCATAGATATATGCACACACATATGCTCACAGACACACACATGTATGCACACACACAAACACATGTATGAACTAGGGCACACACATGAACATGCATGTGAATAGACACATGCAAATGCATACACTCATGGATACACACATGTATGCATAAGCACACACAAGCATACAGGCACACATAAATAAAAGCACACTCACTTGAACACATGAGCATACACATGCATGTGCACACATAAGCAGACACCCATGCCTAATCAAATGCATGTACATGCACATAGATGCACACCCACACACACCCATTCAGACACACATACATATATACATACAAACACACCCATGCATGCAAATAAGAACAAAAATACACACACACATGTTTGCATCGACATACAAACATGGACATGCACACCTGCACTTACCTACATTAATGTGCAAGCATCGATGCACATGAACAAGAACACACTTACAGACACAGGGAGACACACACAAGTGTATATATACACACACATGCACACACAAGATCACACATAAAGTCACACAAACGCACAATCCTACACAAGCTCAAGCACACATGCACACATGAGTGCACACACATATTATTGTACAAACATGCACACACACGCACATATATATATTGACACGCATGCACACACCAAAATACACACACATTGGCTTGCACAAACAAACATAGGCCCACACATACATGTACATGCCTACACAGACAATCACAAATGCATAAATGCACACACACTTATGCACATACATGCACCTACATATACTAATCACATGCACACACATACACACATGCATATGCACTCACACATACAAACATTCACACATGAATGTACACACAAATGCTCATACCCACACACAACACACACACACACCCCCATGCATGTACACACATATGCACATACACACTTAAACAAACATTGACTCATACCCACATCCATGCATGCCAATGCATGCAAATAGACACAAACACACACATGCATATACACATGCACACACAGATGCTAACATGCACATAGTCACATACATGTATGCAAACCCACACATACACACACACATAGACATGATCAAACATATACACACATGCACACTTACACACATAAACACACACAAGCACACATTCATGTACATGTATGCATGCACACACACATGCACATACATGCACATGCACACATATGTGCATACATGTGCATACACACACCCAAATACACATGCTCAAATACATACACCCACTAACAAACATAGAGAAATAAAGATATGCACACACATGCACACAGAAATGCGCATTCACAAATAGGCATATGCGCACACATGCAAACACACACATGCACACTCATTCATATGCATGCACACATGTCCATAAGGATAGATTTGCAAGCACACATAAACATACATACTTATGTACACACAAACACACTTTCGTACCAATGCAGATAGGCACATGCACAAATCATATGCACTCACACATACAATGACACATGCACACAAGCATACCAATGCACATCCACATGTACACATTTGTGTGCCCTTGCATGCACACATGTAATGGATCTTATATGCAAAGTTATTTGAACACACACTTAACCATAAGCAGACATACACACATAGAAACACACACAAGCATGCCCATGCACATATCTAATTGCACATATACACTAACCCACATACATGCACACACACATGCTCTTAAGCAAATACTTGCACAGAAGCACAAATGCATAATCACACACAATAATGCGCCATCACACATATACTCATATGCGCAAAAACATGCACACATGTACACACACACAAACACACATTAAGATGCATACACACACTTGTACAAAATGAAAATACACTCACACAAACACACACATACACATGCACATACACACATAAGAACACATGCACACCCACATGGACACATGTCTACACACACAAGCACATAGACTGGCATGGACAACCACTCACATGCACGCACACACGCACACATGCACAGAAAAACATGCACTATCGCACACATATGCACACACACACGAACACTCTCCAACTCAAATGCACCTACACACACATATCTACACACATAAGCAAGCACACATACATGCTCATACCAAAATATGGGTGTGAACTAGCACCCACATATATAGAAGTGCACACACAAATGTACCTACAAACATGTGGATACATGCACATACACACACACACGCGTGTACATTGATGTAGGCACACATATAATCACACATATGCACATTTACACATGCACACATGCACACACACACACACGAATAAACATGCAACATGCACTTACAAACACATGTGCTTGCATGAAAACACACATCTACACACACATACACATTTGCATATGCAGACACACATCCACACACACACACCCTCACATATGCACACACTCATACATGCACACATGCACATGAATACAAATACACCCATACACACACAAGCATGCACCAACACACAGGCACACACAAACATGTACACACACCGACACACACATGCACATGCATACACACACATGCACTTACACACAAGCACACATATGCACACATATAAACACACATGGACACACACATACATGTACACACACACACATAAAGCACATGCACACGTACATGATACAGACAAATAAGCACCAATCCTTATGTTCATACATGCTTGTGCATACATAATCACACATGCACTTGCACACACACATGCACACAAATAAACACATACATGCACAAGCAAATAAATATAGTCATGTAAGAACACTAGCAAAAGCACATACATGTTTGCAAGCAAACATGCACACATGTACAGACATGGACAAACACATAAAGACACACTTGCACATACACACACAAACATGCCAACTCATACGCATAAGCTTTTACACACACATGCACACCCATACACACAAGCTTGCACACACACACACACACACACATATATACACATGTAGCCACACACACACACACACACCTACACAAAGACAAATAGGCACACATACATAACAAACATGCACACAAGTATACAAACACACACACTGACACATGTAAGCTTGTACACTCACACAGCATATGCACATGCAAGCACCCATAAATGCACATGCATAAGAACACATTTGCACATAGGTGCACAGTATAAGTGCAAATATACACACAAGCACAAGTGTACACACATACATACAAACACACATGCATGCACACATATGCACACACAAGCATAAGCACATGCATATACATGCACATGCACACGCATATTTACATGCACATGCATAAGAATACACAGATGCACAAAAACATACACACACACATACGAAAACCTACACAAGCACACATGTGTTGACACACACACACAAGTACACATACATGCACACACACATATGCACACACACACATGTGCACATATGTAAGTGCACATTCGCACTTGTAGACAAACATACATGCACACATGCATGCATAGACACACAAAAATATTCTCACACATGCACACACAAACACACACATATATGCACTCACAAACATGCACACACATGCACATGCACATAAGCATGCATGAATGCATGCCCACACACACAAAAGAACACATGCTTTTATGCAAGCACACATGCACACACACAACAAACATGCACATATATATGCATGCATAGATGTGCACACACACACATGCACAATCGCACACACACGTCCACACACATGCACAGATATGCACATCCACACGTATTTATAAAAAAATAACATGCACACACACACATATACACATATTAGTATGCACATAGACACATGCACAAATAAGCACATACGACACACAAACGAATGCATACACATATACATACACATTGAGACACTCACGGATTCACACACATGCACAAAAATACACAAAACAAACACACATACACACATACACACACACACAAATGCACAAGCATATATGCTCACACATATGCACATAGACACAAATATAAACACATACACACACATGTGCACCTAAATGCATGTACACAACATATAAACTTGCAACATGAAAGCACACAAACAAACACACATAAGCATACACACAAATGCACATGCACAAACTTGTAGGCTAACACGCTCACACAATAACACACCCACACATATGTACACATGTATGCAAAGCACAAACACATGCATACTCAAATGCATGCACACACACACATGTATAAACAGGCTCACATACACACACGTATGCACACACACATACACGCATGCACACACATGCACATGCATGCACAAATGCACAAATACACACAAATGTTTGTGTGGACAAACACACACAAATACAAACACATGTGCATGCACCCACAAACACACATAAGCACACTTACACATACATGCACACAAACACCCACATACATGTGTGCATACTCACACACACTTGCACTCACATATACGCATGCACACAAATTCGCACACACACATATATGCACATACATATATTTGCACAGACTTGAAAACACACAGACACATACATGATCATACACAAGCATGTACAGATGCATATTCATGCACACAATGGCATACAAACATGCACACACACACCCTTAGGCATGTAGACACACACCAATATGAACATAGACAAACATGCTCACACACACACATGCACATATACAAAAACACACACACACAAATGCATGCATACATGCACATGCACACACACACATGGATGCACACAAACACATGTACATATGCACACCCACACATGAGTACAAACACATAAGCATAAACACACACATACCCATAGGCACATTCACATCCAAAAATGCTTGCACACACACACACACGAGTACCTATGCACAAACATGTACATGCACACATATAAGAATGCCCACATACACACGTGAACTTACAAGTGTACCCATTTACACAAGCACACACACATGTATGCATACACACGTGCACTCACATATGCACCGACATGTAGAACCGCATACCCGCACACACACACACATGCACAAACAAACACACAAGCACCCACACACATGTTGTGCTCGTATGTAGACACAAATGCACACGCACACACATGTTCTGACACACCTTGGACACTGACATACAAACACACACACACACTCACTCACACATCCACACTCTCATGCACAAATGCAGATGAACACTTACATACACAAACACACACATGCACATGGACACACATGAACACACACATGCATGCACATATGTACATGCATGGACATACACACACACATACACATGTACATGCATAATCACATACACAGATGCACATGAACACACATACACATGCACACACACACACACATGAAACAATACATACACACACGTAAAGGAATACTCATGCACATGCCTATACACACACATTCAAACACACACACATGCATACAAGTACACAAACACACATGCATGTGCACATGTATGCACTCCAATGAACACACATGAACACAAACACACAACCACACACCTGCATACACATGGGCACACATCACACCTAAACAGGCACACACACACACACACACAAACACATGCCCACAAACTCTCACAAACATACACCCACACATGCATACGAGCACACACGCAAAATGTGCACACATGTATGCTCGCAAGCACATGCACACACACACACAAACATAATCTATCACAAATACACAACCACACACACATGCACATTCACACACACACACACATATACACATACACACATAAAACATAAACACACAAACACATAGATAGACATTCACACACACACATCCACACACAAACACACACACACTAACACATATTGACATGCACCCACATGCACCTATATACATGTACACAAAAGCATACAAACACACACATAGATGCACACATGCATGGGCATAGAAGCTCACTCTCACACACACACACACTAATGTGAGCACACACACACACACAAGTGCTCATATGCACTCACACACAAACATGTACACTCCTACACTAGCAAACATGCATATATATGCAAAAGAACTTGGAAACACACTCACACCAACACACACTCATATGCACTCAGATGTACATAGATGCATGTGTGAAAATACAAGCACATATACATGTAAAAGAATAAACACACACACATGCATGCATAGGCATATGTCTGCACACATTTGTACACACACACTGCACATGCACATGAACATGTGCACAGATGTACACATGCATGCACGTACAGACACATGCACACACAAACACACACACATTCACACATACACATGCACACACACACACAGAGATATGCATGCACACTGACACTCATGTATACACACACATGCAAACACACACACATACATGAACATGCACACGCACACCAATACACACCGTAATGGAAATATGCACACACACACACACTCACTCTCATATGTACACAAATGTACATGCATGTAGAACCACAAAATCAAACACAAGTACATGCATGCATGACACAACCACACATGCACATGCATACACACTCATGCATGTACACCCACACTCACACCCACACATAAGAACACTTACATGCACACATGTGCTTGCATAAACACAAGCACACATGCAAACACACACAAGAAATTATACACATGCACATGGGCACACACACACGCGTGCCCACACACACAAACACACACACACACCCACACATGCACGCACTTGTCAATGCAACATATACATGTGCACACACATGCACACACATGAATACACATGTATACACACACTCACATTAACATGAGCACACACATACACACACACAAACACAAACCAAAGCACACATGAAAGCACATACATGCATTAACACAAGTACACTTGTAAAAACATGCACACACACACCGACATACACCCACATACCCATGCACATGCTCATGTAGTACACACACTCACATGTGCACACGCACACACACACACACACTCACACATGATTGCACAAATCCACATACTCACATAAGCACACAAAAAGATACACACACAAACTCACATGTGTGTGCAAACATAGGCACAAGCACATGAATGCAACGACACATTCACAAAGCACACACACACATGTACACACACCCACACCAACTCCCATATCCACATCTATACACACACTTGCACACAAACAGACAAATTGACACCTCCATGCACATGCACACACTCACACAAGTAAACACATGCACACATATGTACATGCACATGCAAACACACACACATGTACACACACACACACATGTACATGGATGCATATGCATACACATGTATACACACACATAGTACATGCTAAAAATATATACACACACATACACAGACACACACACATGTATGTATGCAAAAACATACACACACATGCAAGCATGCATGCACTCACACATACACCCACACACAAATGCAAAACTACATGCACATGCACATGGTCTCACTGACAAGTACATTTGGACACACACACACAAATATGTATAAAAAAATACACTTGCATACACACACACTCACACACACACACACACATATATATACACATATATGCACACACAAATGCACCTATGCACACACTTATATGCACACACACACACACCCATGTGCATGTGCATGCACATATGATGTCACACATAAATGCTTGCACACATGCATGAACTCACACATGAACAAACAAGTACACATAAACACACATAAAACATGCACATGCATATGCTTGCACACACATGTACACACATACATGCATAGGCACTCACATATGCACACACACATGCACACCCATGCACACGTACACCCACACTTGCGTGCTCACACACATGCACACACACACACACAAAAGCATACGCACACACAAATACATATAGACACACATGCAAGCATGCATAAGCACATACACACATTAAAAATGAAAGAACATATACACACACTCTCACACACATGTGCACCCACACACACACAGCAAGAATATGAATATATTAACACAACCTAACATAGACACAAACATAAAAATACACACAAGCATACACAAATACACATATACACATGTACACATACAAACACACACATGGACATGAGCAATGCACAAATGCATGGATTCACCCACACACACATGCAAATGGACACACTCATGCACACAAACACCTATGCTCACATGCACACACACACACACACATATACCCACATACACACTACAATATACACACACATGCACATGGGCAAGTGAACACATACATATAAGAACACACACAAAGTATGTGTGTGCTTAGTTTTATATAAGAGTTTGGGGGTGCAAGTGTTTATTTATTAATTTGTATGTGTGTTTGCATGTTCATATGTGTGTGCATATGCACATGTGCAACTGTGTATATGGGTGTGTTAGTGCATGTGCATGTGTGCACATATTTTTACAAATCTATATGCATGTGTGTCTATACAACTATGCATGCATACTCAACTACATGTTTATTTGTGCATGTTTATGGGCACATTTGTGCATTGATGTGAGTGTTTGTGCATTCACTTATGTGTGGATGTGCATGTGTGTGTTTATGAGTGAACATATGTGTGTACATTTGCATGTGTTTGTGCTTACCCATGCATGTGTGTGCATGTGCATGTGCATATTTTTTTGCATGTGTGTGTGTGTGCACGAGCATGTGTGTGCACTTATACTTGCATTTTTTAGTGTGTGTGTGTGTGCACATGTGTGTGTATGCTTGTGTGTTGAGGTGTGTGCATGTGTTAGTTTGTGTGCATGTGAGTGTATATGTGCATGTGCATCTGTGCTTGTGTGAGTGTGCTTGTATGTGCATATGTTTGTGTTTATTGTGTATGTGTTTTCATATGTGCACATATATGAATGTGTATTTACATGTATGGATGTGTGTGTGAGCATGCTTTTGTGTGAATGTCTGCATCCTTGTAGGAATGTGTGTGTGTGTGTGTGCATGTGTATATGTGTAAGTGTGTGTGTGTGTGTTTGTGTACATGTGTGTGTGTGTATGTGTGCATCTTCATGTGCATATATATGTTTGTTTGCATGTGCATTTGCGTCTATACATGTATTCATGTGAGTATGTTTGTGCATATGCTTGTAGGTGTGTGCATACTTATGCATGTGTATGCGTGTGCTTATTATGTGTGTGTTTGTGAGAATGTGTGTGTGAGCATGTGTGTGTGTCCATGTAAGCATGCACGTGCGCTTACATATGTGTGTCTATGTGTACATATTTTTGTGTCTCTTTATGCACGTGTCTACGTATAAGTGTGTGTGTGCATGCATGTGTGTACATAAGTGTGCACGTGTATGTATATGTGTGTGCAAGTATGTATGTAGATGTGTGTGTGTGTATGTGAGGGTGTGTGTACATGAATGTGTACAAGCATGTGCGCGTGTGCACTTGTGAGCTTGCATTTGTGTGTATCTGTGTGCTTATTTGTAGGCTTCAATGTGTTTGCATGTGTGAATGCAAGTGTTCGTGCATATGTTTATGTGTGCATGTGTGCATGTGTATGTGTGCGGGTTTGTGTGTGTGCATCAGTGCATGTGTGCATATCTATGTGTGCATGTGTGTGTGTGTAGAGACACTTGTGCATATGTGTATGTGTGCAAGTGTGTGTGCATGGATGTGTGCATGCTTGTACATGTGTATATGTGCACTCGTGCATGTGCATATGTGTTTGTATGCATGTGTGAGTGTGCTTATGCATATCCTAATGTGCATGTGTATGTGTGTGTGTTCATGTGTGTTTGCATGTTTGTGTGCATGTGTATGTGCGTGTTTACTTGTTAGTATGTGCATACTTGTGTATGTGTGTGTGTACATGAGTGTTGGTGCATTTGTGTGCATGTGTATATTTATGTAAGGGTGTGCATGTGTGTGTGTGAGTGTATGAATGTGTGTACGTGTGTGGTTGGGTGCATGTGTAGGTGCGTGGACACACATGTGTGTGTGCGTGTGTAAGTGTGCTTATGTGTGTTTGTATTCACGCATGCGTGCATGCATTCATTTCTGCATGTGTGCATATACATATGCATGTGTGAGTGTGCATGTGTGTGTTTGTAAGTATATGCATGTGAGTGCATGTGTGCTTGCGTGTGCTCATGTGTATAGGTTTGTGTGTGTGTGCATGTGCATGAGAGTGTATATATGTGTGTGTGGATGTGTTTGCTTGTGTGTGTGTGTAGGTGTGTGTGTGTACATCTATGTACCACTTTGTGAGTACAAGTGCATGTGTGCATACATGTGCACACTTGTGTGGGTTCATGTCTGTGTTTATGTGCATGTGTTTGTGTTAAATGTGTGTGGGATCATATGTGTAGGTTTGTGTGTGCGGATGCATTAATCCCCATGTATGTGTATATGTGTTCGTATATGTCTATGTGTGTGCACTCCTACACGTGTGCATGGCGTTTGTGTGTGCTTGTGTATGTGGGTGAGTGTGGGTGTTTATGTTTGTCTGTGTGTGTGTTTGTTTGTATGTGTATGTGCATGAGTGTGTGTGTGTGTGTGTGCATGTTTTTGTGTATGCACTCGTACACATGTGCGTGTATATCTTCATGTGTGTGTTGTTTGTGTTTGTACATCTATGTTCAATGTAGAGTCTGTGTGCTATGTGAGCATGCGAGCACATGCTTATGTGTGTTTCTGTGTCAGTGTGTGTGTGTGTGTGCATGTGTTATTTTGCTTGTGTTTGTGCATGCGTGTATGTGTGTGCGTGTGCATGTGAGTTAACTTGTGTGCATGTGTGGGAACGATCATGTGTGTGTATTTTTCTATGTGTGCATGAGTGTGTGTGTGTCTCAGCATGTATATGTGTGTGCTTGTATGCATGTGTTGATGCATGTTTGTTTACTTGCACATGTATGTGTGCATGTCTTTCTATGAATTTACATAAGTGTGTGTTTTTGTATGCATGCATGTGTGAATGTGTGAATGTGTGTATATATGCATATGTGTGTATGTGTATATATGTATGTGTTTGTGTATTTTCCATTTTTGTATGTGTGCGTGCATGCATGTGTGTGTGTGTGTGTGTGTTTGCATGCATGTGTGCACATGTGTGTGTGTGTGTGCATGGGCATATGTGTGTGTATTTGTGTGTGTAAGAGTGCATGTGAGTGTTCGTGTGCATGCCTTTGTGTTGGCATGTCTGTGTGTGTGTGTGTATGCATGTGTCCATGCATTTGTATGCATGGTGTTTATGTGTGTTTGCATTGGTAATTGCACGTGTTTGCATGTTTAAGTGCATTTGTGTGTGCAAGGGCACGTGCATGTTTGTGTTTACATGTGCATGTATATGTGAATGTCTATGGGTATCTTTGTTATGTGTCAACTTGTGCATGCATATGTGTGAGAGCATGCTCATGTGTTTGTGTGTGTGTGCATGCATGTGTGTGTGTTTCAGTGAGTGTATGTTTGCATATGTGCATTTATGTGTGCGTGTGTGTACTCGTGTGTGGGTTGGTGGTTGCATGTATGTATGTGTATGTGTATGTGTGTGTGTGTGAATGTATATATGTATATGTGTGTGTGTGTGGTGTGGCTACATATGTGTGTGTGTGTTCATTTGTGTCAGTGTGTGTGTGTGTGTATGTCGGGATAGGTGTGTGTGTGCATACATATGTGCATGTCTATGTGTATGTATGTGTGTGTGCATGTGTAAGTACATGGGCACATGTACATCTATGTGTGTATGTGTGCTTCAACATGTATCAGAGCATGAGTGTGTGTGTAGGTGTTTGTGAGAGCTATGGGTTATTTCAATTAATATTTTTTCTATTCTCTTTTACAATCTTTCTACATTATCTTTGTAACATCTATATCATTAATTAGTTTGCACCACTCTTGTTTGAAAGATTTAAAAGAGTAGGAATTTCATATGCAAAAATTTTTGTAAAGTTTTTATTTTTTGTGTTGATAATTTTTGTGGATTTCTATCTTATTGGATCATTAGTTTATAATTGGTTTACCCTGATTGAGCTTGATAAAAAGGAGTGGATGGTAGAAGTCTGATCAGTGATTGGGGCTACATGTAAGCACAACTTTTGGCTAAAACACTTAAAACATCTTGTTGTATTTGTTTTATTATAGAGTAATTTCATTTTATTAACAATCTTCTTGAAAATAAAATTTACTTTTTTGTGTAAAAATTCTTCTTTAATTCAAAAATAATTGAAATTCAAAAAAGTTCATAGATGTATAATTCATCCCTACCCTCTTAAACATTTTGTCTCACACAATCACTTTAGGCGTGTTTGTGTGTGTGTGTGTGTGTGCATGTGATATGTGTTTGTGTGTGTATATGTGTATGTTTGTGTTCATTTTCACACTTGTGTATGCTTATAGTGTTTGTGTGTGCATGTATGCATATGTGGGTGTGCATGTATGTGTGTGCATGCATGTGTGTGCACGTGTGTGTCTGTATGGATGTGTGTGTGCATGCATGTATTTATGTGTGTTTGTGTGTGTATGTGTGTGCATGTGTGTGCATGTGTGTGTGTGTTTGTTTGAGATCATGCATGTGTGTGCATTCAAGTTTGTGTGTGTGCATGTGTTTGTGTGTGCGAGTGTTTGAGTGTGTATGTGCGTACAAGTCTATGCTTGCATATGCATGTGAGTGTATGTAGTTGTGCTTATGATTTCCTATGTGTGTTTGTGTATTTACATATCTAAGTATGTGTGTGTGTGCATGCATGCATGCATGCATGTGTTTGTTTGCATGCATGTGTGTGTGTGTGCATATCTACATATGTGTTCATGTTTGTATGTGCATGTGTATACGAGTGTGTGCATAAGAGGATTTATGTGTGTGTGTTCATATGTATTCGTGCTTGTGCATCCATATGTTTATGTGTTGTGCACACATGTGTATGTGTGTATACATGAGTGTGTGTGGTGTGTGTGCATATGCATGTATGTGTATGCTTGTGTCTTTATATGTGTGCATGTGTGCTTGTGTGTGTGCGCATGTGTGTACATGCACGTGCTTCTATATGTGTATGCATACATGCATGTTCCTAAGTGTGTGTGGGTGTGAGTGCAAGTATGTGCTTGTGTATTCACATGTGTATATGTGGTGGTTCATGGGTAAGCATGTACATATGTGTACATATTTACATGCATGAGTATCTGTGTGTTTGTGTGCATGTGCACACTTGTGTTTGTGTGTTAGTCTGAGGGTGTATGTGTGTGTTCATGTGTGTGGGTTTTTGTATATTTGAATGTGCATTTGTGTCTACACACAAGCTTGTGTGTGTGCATATATGCATCACATATTTGAGCATGGGTGTAGTTGTGTATGAATTTTCATGTGGGTGTGTGTGTGCGCACGTGTGTGTGTGTGTTCATGAATGAATTTATGTGTAGTTTGTTTGTGTGTGTGTGGGCATCTACTTATGCATGTGCATGTGTGATCATGTATGTGCACATGTGTGTGTATGTAAATGTGTGTGCATCTATGTGCATGTGCATATGTTAGTACATTTGTGTGTCTTTGCACACATATATGTGGGTGTACATGTGTGTTTATGCATATGTGTGTGTGTATATGTTTGTGTATGTATGTGTGCATGTGCATATGTGTATTTGTTTGTGCATGTCATTATGTACATATGTTTGTGCTTATGCATGTATGTGTCTCTATGTATGTATATGTTTACTTATGCAAGTGTGTGTGTGTGCATGTGCATGTGCATGTACTCATGCTTGCTTACACGTTTGCATGTATGTTTATGTGTGCATGTGTGTGTTTTTGTGTCTGTGCATGTGTGCACACATATTTCTATGTATGTGTATGCACGCATATATGTGTGTTTCTATATTTATGTGCATGTGAGTGTGTGTGTGCGTGTACACATGTATAGTGGCATGCATGTGTGTGTATGTGTCTAGTTGTGCACATGTATGAGCATCCATGTGCGTATGCATGCATATGTGCTTAAATGTATGTGGGTGTGTGTGTGCTTATGTGTGCATGTGTGTGTTCCTATGTATTTGTATGTGATTATACATCTATTTGTGTGTACATGTGTATGTGTGTGTGTTTATGTGTACATGTTTGTATGTGTGTGGATGTGTATGTATGTTTACATGTTTGTGAGTCTTTGTGTGTACTTATGTGTGTGTGTGCATTAGCCTATGTTTCTACATATGTGTGCATGAGCTTACGTGTCCATGTGCATGCATGTGTGTGTTTGTGCATGTACATGTACGTGTGAGTGTCTGTGTGTGTATGTGTGTATTTGTGTTTATGTGCATCGGTGAATATGTATACGTGTGCATGTGTTTGAGTGTGTTCTTGTGTGTGTGGGTGTGAACATGTGTGCTCGATGTACATGTAGGAAAGCATGCATGTGTGTGTACGTGTTTATATGTTTGTATGCATGTGTGTGTTTGTGTGTGCATGCTTAGTCTATACACATGTGTGTACTATTTGTGTTGTGTGTGTGCAAGCATATATGTCTTTGCTTTGTATGTATTGTGTGTTTATGCATATGATTGTTTGTGGAGTGTGTTTGTGTGCACATCTACATGTATATCTGCATGTACATGTGTGTGTATGACTGTGTCTATATTTGCTATATTTGTGCATGACCAAAATGTTCCTTTGTGTGTGTGTGTGAGAGAGAGAAAGAGAGTATGTTTGCACACGTGTGTGTGCGTGCATGTCCTTGTGAGTGTGTCTATGTGTCTATGTTTTTATACATGTCTATGGGTTTGCATGTGCATTTGTGTGCTTATATTCAAGTGTACATGCGTGTGTGGGTTTGTGTATCCATATGTGTGTGCACTAACATATTTGTGTGTGTGTATTTACAAGCACACATGTGTGTCTGTGGGTGCATTTGTGTGTATGCCTACTTATGTGTATTGGTTTATGTGCATGTGTATGTTTGTGTGTGAGTGTGTATCTATGTGCATGTGTGTATGTGTATGACAAAAAAGGGTGTGTGTGTTCATGTGTGCATGTGCATGTGTGTGATTATGCATGTGTGTTTGCATGCATGAGCTTCAATGTGTGAGTGTGTGTATGTGTGTGTTTATTCATGTTCGTGTGTTTACATTTGTGTGTACATGTGTGTTAATGCATGTATGCATGTGCATGTTTGTTTTTGTATAGTTGTGTGTGTATGTCCATGCATGTGCATGTCTATGTGTACAAGTGTGTTCGTGTTAGTATGTCGGTGCATGTGTGCTTGTGCATGTGTGTGTGTGTACTTATGTTTGTGTCTGTGAGAATGTGTGTGCATTTGTGTGATCATTGTAGGTCTGAATGTGTGTAAGCATGTCTATTTTTGTGCGTGCATGTTCTTGTGCATGTGCATGTGTGTATGTGTATGTTTGGATGTGTGTGTGCACGTGTTTGTACATGTGTGGGTGTGTGTGGGAGTGTGTGCAAGCTCGTGTGTGTGCATGTGTGTGTGGATGTGAGAGAGAGAGTGTGTGTGTATATGCATGCATATGTGTATGTGTGCATTTGCAAGTGTGTGTGCATGTATTGGTGTGTACATGGTTGCATTCATGTCTTTTCATTTGAGTCTATGTTTGCATGTGTGTATGTCCCATGTGTGTGTGTGTGTGTCAGTGCATGCGTATGTGTGCATATGTGTCTTTGTATGCATGTGCATGTGGGCATGTGTGTGTATGTGAGTATGCATGTGTGTACATACATGAGCACGTACTTATGTATGTGTATGTATCTAGTCATGTGTGTGTGTGCATATATGTCTGTGTGCATGAATGTGTGTGTTTGTGTATGTGTGTATATATGAGTTTGATGTGTGCTTGTGTACATGTTTGAGAGCCTATGTGTACATGTTTATGAGCTTGTGTGTGTGTGTGTACATGTGTATACTTATGCATGTGTGCATGGGTCATGTGCGAAAGCATGTATGTTTGTTTGTGTGTGTGCCCCTCTGTGCTTATATGCTCTTGTGTGTGTGTGTATGTGTGTACGTGCATGTCATGCAAGTGTGCAAGCATGCATGCACGTGCATGTGTGTGATTAGGTGGGTGTGTGTGTACATGTGTGGGTGTAAATATGCGTGTCTGCATGTGTGTGTATGTGTATGTATGTTTTCTTGTGTGTGCATGTGTGTGTGTGTACAAGCATGTGTGCATTTGTGTATGTGTGTGCATGCAAGTGTATCATGTTTGTGTTTATGCATGTGTGTGTGGATGTGCATGCATGTTTGTGTGTGCATGTGCATGTGTGTGTGTGTATATGTGCATGCACACATTTGTACTGTTGTGCATGTGTTCATGTGACTGTACAATGCATATGTGTGTATGTGTTTGGTTGTATCTGCATGTATTTGTGTGCATGTGGGTGCATACGAGTGTGTCTAGGTGTTTTTTGTTTACAAGTGCAATTGCATTTGTGCATGTCAGTTTACTTACGTGTGTATGTGTGCATGTCTTTTTGCATGTGTGTGCATGGCCATGTCTATGCCTATGTGCATATGCATATGTGTGGTTTTTTTGTGTGTGTGAGAGTGGTGGGTGTGTTTGTGTGTGCCATTATGTGTATGTGCTTATGTGTGTGCATGGGTGTATGCATGTCCACAAGTGTGCATGCATCTGTGTGCATGTGTTTGTTTATTAATGCGTGGGTCTCTAAGTGTACATTTTGTGTGTGTGTGTGTATGTGTGTGGTGAGCATGCATGTGTGTGCTTATGTGCATGTGAGCCTATGTGTGTGAGTGCATATGTGTGCATGTTTATACATGTGTGTTCATGTGTGTGTCTATGCACATGTGTGTGCATGGGTGTTTACACATGTGCATGTGTGTGCTTGTATCTGTGTATACTTTTGTGTGTGTTTGCATATTTTTTTGTGTGTTTTCTTATGTGTGTGCTTATATGTGAGTGTGTTTGTTTGTATCTATATGTGCATGGGTGCGTATGTGTTACTATGCATACGCATGTGTCATTGTCTTCTTGTGTGTGTGAGTCAACATGCATATCAATGTGTGCATGCATGTGTATGTGTGTGTGTGTGTGTTTTTGTGTGTGTGTGCATGTGTGGGTTTGTATCTACATGTGTATGTGTGATTGTTTGTTAATTAAGTGTGGGTGTGTGTATATATCTATGTGTGCACATATGCATGCATCTACATATGTTTGTGTTTCTATGTGTGTATGCACATGTGCAGATGTGTGAGTGTGTTCATGTGTGTGGGTGTGTATGGGTGTTTGTGTTTATGTGTAAGTGTGCATGTTTCAATGTGCACATAGGCACATGTGTGTATGTATTTGTATGCATATGCATGTGTGCAAGTATAAGTCTATGATTGTGAATGTGTTTGCATGAACGTGCATACATGTGTGCATGTGTGGGTGTATCTATGTGTGTGTGGGTGTATTTGCATATATGTGAATCTATGTGTGCTTGTCTGTGCCTTTATGTATGTGCATCAATGTGCCTTTGTGTTTGCACAAGTGTGTGCATGTCTGTGTGCTAATTAATATGCATGTGTGTATGTTTGTATTTATGTGTTTGCATGTGTGTGTGTGTGGATGCATGTGTTTGTGCATATGTGTTTGTACTTATGTGTATGTATCTACTTTTTTGTGCATGTGGGTGCATGTGAGTGTGTTTGTACGTATACCTATGTGATTGTGTGCAAGGGCATATGTGTGTGCATGCAAATGCACATTTGAATAAATATTTGGGGGTGTGTGTGTGTGTGCATCTATGCATGTGTCTATATGTGTGCATGCATACATGTATGCATGTGTGTAGCAGTACGTTTGAGTGTATTCACATCTACACCTATGTAGTTGTGTGTGTATGCATGCATGTGTGCATGTGTTTGTGTATGTGCATGTGGGTGTGTGTGCGTGTATGCATTCACACATGCATAAGGGCATATGTGTGGGAGTGAGTGTAAGTTTATGTGTGTAAGTGTGTGTGCATGTGTGTGCATATGTCTATGTGTTTGTGATGGTGTATTTGCTTATGTATGTGTGCGTGTGTACATGTGCATGTGTGTGCAAGTGTATGTGCATGCCTGTACATGTGTTTTTCAATGTGTGACGTTTATGTGCTTGCATGTGTATTGATGTGTGTGCATGTGTGTGTTCATGTTTGTGTGTGTATGTGTTTTTATGGATTTGTATTTGTGTTTGTGCATGCGTGCAAACAGATGTGCGTGTGGGTGTGTGTACCTATATGTGGGCACCTATATGTGTTCAAATGCATATGCCAGCTTACATTTGTGTGTGTGTGTGTGTGCTTGTGTGGATTTATGTGTGTGCATGTTTTTATGCTTATGCATATAGGTGCATTTGTGCGTGTTGGTGTACATGTGTGTGTGTGCATAAGAATGTGTTATGCATTTGCGTATGAGTGTGTGCTTTTGTACGTCCATGTGAGTTGGTTCGTGTGCATGTGAACATGTGAGTGTGCATATGCATGGGTGGTCTTATGCATGGGGGTGTGTGTGTGTGTGCACCTGTGTGTGTGAGCATGAGTGTTTATGTGTTTATGTATGTTTGTGCATATGAGTGAGTAAGTGTGCATGCAAGCATGCTTGTGTTCATTAGTATGCGTGTACACATGCACATAAGAGTGCATGGGTGTGCACATGTGTGTGCATGTGCTTATGTGTGTGCATTTTTTATCTATGCCCATAGGCCTATGTGATGCATGTGTGCATGTATAAGTACATGTGGGTGGGTGGGTGCATATGTGTGTAGGCATGTGTGTATGCTTGCATGTCTTTGTATGTGTGCTGTGTGTGCATGAGAATTTGCATGCATGTTGTTATGCTTGTGTCTATGTGTGTGTGTAAGTGTGCACATCTGTGTTTGTGCATGTGTGAATGAGTATGTGTGGTTGTGTGTCTACATGTTTATATGTGTGTATGTGTTAATGTGCATGTGCACATACATATGTCTTTATGTGTGCATGTGCAAGTGTATGTGAGTTTGTGTGTTTGTGCATGTGCCTGTGTGTGTGAGTGTGCATGCATATGTGTGTGTGTGGGGGTGTGTTTATTAGTGTGCATATGTGTGCGTGTGTACCGTCATGCATGCATGTGTGTTCATGTGTGTGCATGCTTGCACATGCGGTGTGCATGGATGTGTGTATATGTATGTCTGTGTGTGTGTGTCATGTGCATGAATTCTTGTGTGTGCACATCTATGTGCATGTTTGTATCGATGTGTGCATGTGTATGTGGATTTATGAGACTATGGGTGCTTGTGAGTGTGCTTGTTTGCATGCATGTGAGTGTGCATGTGCATGTACTTATGAATGTGTGTGTGTTTTTGTGAATTTGTATCTGTGCATGTTCATATGTGTCTTTATGTGTTCATGTGTGTGCTTAACTTTGTTCTTGTGTGTGAACATGTAAATGTGCATGCATGCATGCATGCATCTCTGTGTGGGTGTGCATGTGTGCAAGAGTTAGTGTATTTCAAAGTGTGTGCGAGTGTGTCTATGCATGTGTGAAAGCATTTGTGCATATTATTATGTGTGCATGTGTTTGTGTGCATGCACAACTGTGTATGCATGCACACACATGAGAGTGTGTGTGTGTGTTTGCATTTGTATGTGATTGAAAATGTGCATGTGCCTATATGCTTGCATGTTCATGTGTGTGTACGTGTGTGCATGTGTTTTCCTGTGTGTGTGTGTATGCATGTGCATGAGTGCTTGTGTGTGCACATGTGTAAGTGTGTGTGCATGTGAATTTGTGTGTGTACATGCACACATGTGTGTATGTGTTTGTATGCACATGTCTGTGCATGTGTAGACGTCTATGCGTGACTACATATGTACATGTCTTCTTGCTTGTGCACCACTATTTGTGTGCGTATGTGTGTGTGTTTGTTTATTCTTGTACATGAGTGTCCAGGTGTTATGTGCATGCATGTGTATGCATGTGTGCATGAGTGTGTGGATGAGTTTGCACATATGTGCATATGGATGCATGTGGGTGTGTTTAGGTATGTAAGTCTTTGCTTATGCAAGTGCTTTGTGTTTGTTTGTCCATGTGTGTATGTGTTTAACTATGTTTTATGTGTGTGTGTGTGTGTGCATATGTGTTTGTGCATGTGTGTGCATGTGCACGTGTGTGTGTATGTTGTTTTTTGTTCATTTGTGTGTATATGCTTGTGAGTGTGCATGGGTGAGTGCATGTTTGATTATGTGTGTGCATGTGTGTCTAGTTATGTGTGAGTATACGTGTGTGGTAGGTGTGTGAGCATGTACAAGTTCATATATGTGTATGGGTATGTACACAAGTGTATGAATGTGTGTGCATGATCATGTGTGTATGTGTGCATGTGCATGGATATCTACATCAGCACGAATGTATGTGCATTTGTGTATTTGTGCATGTGTGCTTATATTTTTATTTGCATGTGTGTTTTATTTTATGTGAGTGCATATTTGTGCATGTGTGTGTGCATGTGCATTTGTATGCATGTACATATGTGAGTGCATGTGTATGTGCATATGTGTTGGTTTGCATGTGTGTGATTGTACATATGTGTGATTGTATTCATGTGTGTGTGTATGTGCATGTGTGGGTGTGTGTGTTTGTGAATGCATGTGTGTATGTGCATGTGTGAGCGCATGGTTGTGTGCATGTGGGTGCATGTCCATTTATTTTTGTTCATGTGTGTGTATGTGTTCAAGTGTGTGTGCACGTGGGCAAATATGTGTACACATGGATGCATGTGTGTCTTTTCATCTGCAAGTGTGTGATTATGCATGTGCGTCTGTGTGTGTACACACGTGCATGTGCATGCATGTGTGTATGCATGTTTATGTCTTGTGCATGTGTTTGCAATTGAGTTTTCCTATGTGTGTGTGCTTATATGTCTACACATGTGTGTGTCCATGTTTGTGAGAGTGTGTGTGCTGGTGGACGTGCATGCAAGTGTGTGCATGTTTGTGTGCATACGTGTGTGCATATGTGCATGTGTGTGAGTTTGTCTACTATATTGACACGTGAATGTGTGTGTGTTTGTTTGTGTGTGCATGTGTGAGTTTTTGTGCATTGTGGCTATGTATTTGACTTAATGTACACTTAGGTCAGTGTGTGGGTGCGTGTGTATGTGTATTCTTGTACGTGTGTGTATGCATGTGTTTGTGTGCATGTCTCTGTGCATGGGTACAAGTGTGAAGGTGTGTTTGAGTGTGTGTGTGTGTGTGCATGTGTTCATGTGTGCATATGAGCATGTTTTTTATGTGTGTGTTTGTGCTTGTGTTTATTTGTAGGTGTGTGTGCAATGTGCGCTTTTGTGTGTGCATGTCTGCTAGTGTGCAAGTTTTGAGTTTTTGTGTGCATGTGTGTGCTTATGCTTGCATGTGTGTCTGTTTGTGCTTATGCTTAAGTGCATGTATGTGTGCATATGTGTGTGCATGCATCTTTGTGTTTATGCTCATATGTGTTGGTGTGTGTCTGCATGCGTGTGAGCATGCACTCGTGTTTATGTGTGCATGTGCATATGCATGTGTGTGCATGTGCGTATGTGCATGTCTTTGTGTCTGCATGTTAGTGTGTGGGTGTATGTGCTTGTGTGTGCATGCATGTATGTTTATGTGTGTGTGTGTGCATGCATGTATGTTTATGTGTGTGTGTGCATTCATGTACATATTTGTATATGTCTGTGAGATTATATGTGTGAATGTCTACAAGCCTGTGTATGTGTCTATGTATGTCTATGTGCTTGATGTGCATGTTCTTGAGCATGCATATGTGTGCACTTGTGTGTGCATGTGTGTGTACGTGTAAGTGTGTGTGTGTGCATGTATACATGTGTATGTGTGTGTACATGTGTGTATATTTGTGTGTATGTACCTAGGGGCATGTATGTTCTTGTGAGTGTGCAAGTGTGGGTGTATGTGAGTGTGCAAGCATGTGTGCATGTGCATGTGTTTGTGGTTAAGTGTGTGTATGTGTACATGCATGTATGTTTGGGAGTATGCACACATGTCTGTGTGTTCACATGTGTGTGTTCATCTATATGTGTTTGTTGTGTGTACATGCAAGTGTGTGCAGGTGTGTATGCATTTGTGTTTATGTGTTATGAGCACACTTGTGCGTGTGTGTGCGTGTATGTGTGTATGTGAGTGAGTATGGATGTGGGTATATGTTTATGCATGTGCATCCATGTATGTGTGTGTCTATGTGTGTATGTGTTCCTATGATTGTGCATGTGTGTGTACATGAGGATGTATAGGTGCATCTGTATGTTTGTATGTGTGTGTGCAAGTGTTATTATGTGTGTGCTAGTGCAGGTGCATGTGAAGATGCAAGCATGTGTGTGTGTGCGCATGTGTTTGTGTGAGCATTTACGAGCACAAGTGTATGCATGCAGGTGCACATGTATGTATGTTTTTGGTGCATGTGCACATGTATGTGTGTGGACGTGCATGTATTTTTGTGTGTGTGTATGTGTGTGCACATACTAGTGTATGCATTTGTGTGTGTGCATTATGTGCAATTATATACATGTGTGTGCATGTATATGTGTGTGAGTGTATGAGTGTGGTTATATGTTTATGCATGTGCTTCTGTGTGTGTGTGTGTGTGCATGTGTATATGTATGTGCATGTGTGTGTGTATTTATGTGCATGCATGCACCTATGATTGTTCATATGTCTGTGTGCGTGCGATAGTGCATGTGCATACCAATGTCTAGCCATGGTTATGTTTATGTGAGCACACAATGCATGTGTATACGTATGTTCTTATGCTTGCATATGTGTGTGTGTGTGTGTATGTGTGTATGTGTGGTTGTATGAGTGTATGTATTTTTGTGCATATGAATGCTTGTAAGTAGGTGTGGTTATAAATTTGCTTTCATGTACTTGTGCTTTTGTATGTGTATGTCCATGCACATGTTTTTGTGTGTGTTTTATGTGTGTTTATACATGGGTTTGTCTATAAATGTATGTGTGCATCTTGTTTATAGGTATGTGTGTGTGTATATGCATGCTTGTGTGTGTGCATGGGTGCATACATGTTATCAAGTGGGTGAGTGAGTGGCAATGTGTGGGTGTTTGTATACTTGTGTATGTGTGAGTGCATCTATGTGTGTGCGTGTGCATATGTGTGTGGGTGTGCATATGCGTTTGGGTGTGTGTGTATGCGCATGTGTTATGTTTGTGCATCCATGCATATATGTCATGGATGTATAAGTGTATTTGTGTGCATATCTATGTGTGTGTGTGTGTTTATGCATGTGTGTGTGCACATGCGTGTGCATGTTTGTGTGTCTTGTGTGTGAATGTGCATGTGCACAAAGTGTGTGTGTGTGTGTGTTTGTGTGCATGAGTGTGTGCATGTGTGTATATATGTGTGTGTAAGTGTGTGTACATGTAAGTGCATATATATGTACATGTGCAAATGTGTGTGCATGTTTGCAAGCCTTTGTCTATGTGTGTGTGTCTATTCATATGAGTGTGCATGTGTGCGTGTTCGTGTATGAGAATATGTGTTCATATACATGTGCATGTGTGTGTGAGTGTATGTGCATGTGTGCATCTTTGCATCTGTGTGCATCTTTACATGTCTGTGAATGTGTGCATATGTTAATGTGTGAATGTTAGAGCCTATACATGGGCATCTATGTGTGCCTGTGCATGGGCATGTCTATGCGTGTATGCATGCGTGTGTGGTGTGTGTGTGTGTGCATGTATGTGTGTATGTGTGCACATTAGAGTGCATGTGCGTGTGTGCACTTATGATTATGTGTCTGTGTGCATGTTTCTACATGTTTTTGTGCATGTGTTCAAGTCTATGAGCTTGTGTGAGTGTGTGTGCGCTTATGCATGTGAGTGTGCTTTCATGTACATGTACATATGTGTTTGTAGTAATGCACATGCATGTGCATTTGTGTTCATAGTAGTGTGTGTGTGTGTGTCTATCCTTGGGTACTTGTGTGTGTGTGTGTGCATGTACATCAGCATACATGATTTTGTGTGTGTGTGCATCATTGCATGTGTGTTCATGTGTGTGCTATATGGTTAGGTGTGCATGTGCATGTATGCATACGCATGTTCTTGTGCCTATGTGAGGGCATGTGTATACGTATATACATGTGTATGTGCATACATCTTTGTGGTCATGTTCGTGTGTGTTTGTGTGTGTGTATACATGCGTGTCATTATGTGAATGTATGTATGTATGTCCATATATATATATATATATACGTGTTTGAGTTTGTGCATTTGTGATGTGGAAGAATGTGTGCATGTGTGTCGATGTGCATGCATATGTGTGTGTGTGTGCATGTGCATGCATCTACATATGTGCATGTATGTATGTTTATGAGTCTATATGTGTGCAAGTCTATAAGCCTATGTGTGTGCGTATTTGTGTTCCTAAACATTAGTGTTAGTATCGATGTGCTAGTACTTATGCATACATGTGTGTTTGCTTATTTGTACATTATCATGTGCATGTGTGCATGAATGTGTGGGTGTGTGCATGGGTGGTAGTGTGTGTGTGTGCACATTTATTTATGTGTGCATTTGTTCGCATATGTGTATTTGTGTGTGTGTAAGTGTCGGTGCATACGTGTGTGCATGTTGTGCAAGTATGTAAGAATGTGTGTGCATCAATGTGTATGTGTGTTTGTGTGTATGTGCTAATGTGTGTGTGTATGAATGTGTGTGTTTGTGTGTGTGCAGGCGTTTGCACATGCATGGGTGTATGTATTTGTGTGTGTTGTGTTTGCATGTGTGCATGTGTGTGCATGTATGTGTATATGTGTATATGGATGTGGGTCTATGTTTATGCATGTGCATCCATGTGTGTGCACATGTGATTGTTTGCATATGCATATGTGCATATGTGTGTGTGTGTCTATGTCTGTGGATATACCTATGTTTGTGCATGTGTGTTCATGCGTGCACATGTGTGATGGTGTGCATATATTCATATGAGCACACAATATGTGTGTATATGCATGTATGTATGTATGCTTGCTTGTGTGTGTTGGTGTGCATGCATGTGTCTATGTATGCATGTGCGGTTGTGTGTGCACATGTATTTGTGTGCATGTGCGTGTGTGCAAGTGTGTGTGGGTGTGCATATATTTGCATGTTAATGTGCTTTCATACATATTTGTCCATGCATGTGTGTTTTTGTCTTTGTTTTTATGTATGCGTATGCATGGGCTTGTGTGTACATGTGCATATGTATGTTTTAGTGTGTGGTTCATGTTTGTGTGTGTGCTCTTATGTGTTTGTAGAAGCAAACATGTATGTGAGCGTGCATGTGAGTGAGTGGTTGTGTGTGTGTGGCTATGTACTTGTGCATATGTATGGGTATGTGCATGCTTGCATGATTTACTTATGTACATCTATGTGAGTGAACATGTGCTTGCATGTTCTTATATGTGAGTGTTTGTGCATGCATGTGCAAGTCTTTGTGCATGCATGTGTATGTATATATGTGTGTGTGTATCTGTGTGTATATGCATATGTGTGTGTGTGCATGTGCATGTATATGAATGTGCCTATACAAGTGCGTGTGTGTGTTCGTGTGAGCATGCATGCATGTGCACAGACGCATGTGCATGCATGTGTGTGCATGTGTGTGATTGTGTGCATATGTGTGTTTGTATATGTTTGTGTGCATCCATGCATGTCAGTGTGTGGGTGTGTGTGTATGTGTGTGTGCATCATGTTTATTTGCATGAGTTGGTTTGTGCGAGTGTTCATATGTGTGTACTTGTGTGTTCATGTATGTGTGTGTGTGCATGTGTATGTCTATGAACCTTTGTGTATCTGTGTTCCTATGCATATGAGTGTCCATTTATGTGTATAAGCATATGTGTTTGTATACATCTGCACATATGCATGGGTACATGCATGCACGTGTGTGTGAGCTAGTGCATGTGCATGCATGTTTGTGTGTGCATATTACTTTATGTGTGTGTGTGCAAGTGTGCATGTGTTTAATGTTAGTGTGTGCATATGAGTGTCAATGCATGGGTGACTATTTGTTCCTATGCTTGGGCAGGTGTGTTTGCCAGTATGTGCATGTGTGTGTGGTGTGTGGCTGTGTTCGTGCATGTCTGCATGTATTCATGTGTGCATGCATGTTTGTGTTCATTTGTGCAGTTGTGTCCACATGTGTGTGCAAGTCATTGAGTTTGTGTGTATTGATGTGTGCCTATATAGGTGCATATTTGTTCATATTATTGTATGTTTATGCTTAGGTGCTTGTGTGTTGTGCTTATATAAGTGCATATGTGCATATATGCATGTGTAAGTATGTGTGCATGCATGTTGGGTTGGGTGTGTTTCCATGTAGAGGCATGTTGTGTGGCTATATGTTGGCATGTGTTTATGGGTGTGTATGTGTGCATGTGTTATGTGTGTGTGTTTACATGCATGCAAGTGTGTTCCTATGTGTATGTGCATTTGAGTGCATATGTGTAGTGCAAGTAAGCAAGCATGTCTATGTGTGTGTGTGCATATTTGTTTGGGTAAATGGGTGTGTGCATGTTCAGCACATGTATGTATGTGTGCATGTGCATGTGTGTTTTTTTGTGCTTGTGTGCTTGTATATGTTTGTATGGGTGGATGCACATGTGCATATATTGCACGTCTTTGTGTTTAATGTGTGCGCATGTTTGTGTGTGTGGTTATAGGCATATGTGTGGGTGTGACTATGTGTGTGTGCATGTGCATGAGTAAGGATGTAGTTGTGTGTATATGTGTATGTACATGTGTATATGAGGGCATGCATGCATCTTTGTGTTTGTGCATATGTGTGTGCATGTGTGTGTGCATGCATGCCTGTGTTTTTGTGTGTGTACAAGTGCATATGTTTGTGTGTTTGTGCAATTGTGCATGCATGCCAGACTATTCAAGTGTTTCTATTCATGAATGTATGTCTGTGTATATGTTTGTGAGTGTATGTGTCTATGTGCACATACACATGTGTGTGTGTTGTCATGATTGTGCTTGGGTATGTGTGTGTCATTATGCATATGGGTCTACATCCATGTGCAAGCGTGTGTGCATGTATTTGTGTGCCTATCTGTGTGTACTTATGTGTGTTCGTATGTGTGTGCCTATACATATGTGTGCTTGTGTGTGTGTGTGTGCATGAGTATGCAAGTGCATTCACTTTTTTGCAATTATGTACACACTTGTGTGTGCATGGGTGCACCTACATATGTGGACATGTATACATGCTTGTGGGTGTGTGTGTACTTGTATATGTGTGTGTGATTGTGAACATGTCTACATGAGCATGCGTGTGTATGCATGCATGTGTATGTGTGAGTGTATATGCATCTTTGGCCGCTTGTGCATTTGTGTGCATGCGTGCATGTGTATGTGTGGTTGTTTGCTAGTGTGTATTTATTCTTATACATGAGTGGTTGTGTTTGTGTTTATGTGTGTGCATGTGCAAGCATGTATGCATTGGTAAGTGTGGGTGTCAGTGTCAATGTGTGTGTCTATGTATATGTGCAGGTGCATGTATGTTCATATATGTGTGTTAATGTTTATGCATTTGTATATGTGTGCATGTCAGTTTGTGTGTGCGTGTGTGCATAATTGCATGTACGTGTGTGAGCATGTTCTTGTGTGTGCATGCATATGTGTGTATGCTTGTGTGCATTTGTGTATATTTGTGCAAATGTGCATGTGTCACATGTGTTTGTGTATGAATGTGTACCTGTGTGCTGTTGTGCATATTTATGTGTGTACATCCATGTTTTTGTGTATGTGTGCATGTGTTTTATATGAGCATGTGTTTGTGTGTGTGAATGTGTACATTTTTGTGTGTGTACAAGTTCTTACATGAGTGTATGAGATTGTTTGCATGTTTTTATGTACATGTGTGCATGTGTGATATTGTGCGTTATGCATGTTTGTGCTTATGCATATGCACAAGTGTTCGAATGTGTATCTCTATGTGTGCATGTATGTTCATTCTCATTTGTTAGCATGTGTGTTGTTGCATGTATATGTGGTTCTGTGTGTGGTAATGTGCATGTGTGTGTGTACATTTGTGTGTGTGTGTATATCTGCATGCATGTGTGTGTTTGTGTATGTGTGTATGTGCTTGCATGTGGTGTGTGTACATATTTATGTATTAAGTGTGTATATGGGCATGTCATCATGTGTTTGTGTGTGTGCTTACATGTATATATATATATGTGCAAGTGTGTGCAGATATATGTATGTGCATATGCAAACATGTGTGTGCGTTTGTTCAAGTGTGTAAGAGTGTATTGTTGCGTGCGAGGGTGTGCATTGTGTGAGTGTGTGTATGCATGCATGTTTGTGGGCATGGGGGCACAAGTGTGTGCCTACACATGTTTTGTATATGTGTGTATGCATGAGAGTGTGCATTTGTGTCTGTGAGCGTGCATGTGCATGTGTGTGCTTATGTGTGCATGTGTACTTATCTGTGCATATACTTGTGCTCATGTGCGTGTGTACATATCTGTGCATATACTTGTGCTCATGTGTGTGTGCATGTTTGTATATATGCGTGTGCTCGTGTTCATCTGTGTGTGTGTATATGTGTGAATGTTCATGTTTTTGTGCTATTAATGGTGTGTATGTGCATACGTGTGTTTTTGCATAGGTGCATACATAAGTGTGTGTGTGTGTGTGTGTGAATGCATAGGAGTTTGGATGTGTATCTGCATGTGTGTGTACTTGCTTGCTTGTGTCCATTTTTATGAGTGTATGCATATATGTATATGCATGTGTGTGCTTGTGTGTATGTGTACATTTATATGTGTACTTGCATGGTTGTGTGTGTTTGCATGTGTGTGTATGCATGTTATGTGTGCTCAAGGACTTGCATCTATGTACCTTTTTGTTTGTGTGTTCTACTAGTGTACATATGTGTGCATGTGTTGGGTGTGTGTGCATGTGCAATTGGGTTTGTGCATGTGTGCGCTTGTGAGTGCATGTGGGTGTTTGTGGATATGTGTGTGCATATATGTGTGTGTATGTGTACGTTTGTGTAGGATGTGTGCATGTTCATGAACATGTATGAGTGGGCATGTGTGCTTGTCTGTTTGTGTGTGCATGTGTATTTGTGTGTGTGTACATTTGTGCATGTATCAATGTGTGCAGTGCATGTGTATGCATGTGTGTATGCATGTGTGCGTGCATGCATGAGTTTTAATGTGTGTGCATGAATGTGTGTGTTTGTGAAATTAAGGATGCATGCATGCATGTGCACGTGTGCATCTGCATGTGGATATGTTTGTGTGCAATTGTGTGTGTGCATATGCATATATATGCATGTGTATGTCTACATGCTATTGAGTGTGCATGTGCATGAGTGCATGCATATGTTCATGTGCATGTGTGCATGATTGTGTGTGTATGTGTGTGCTTGTTGGCGAGTGCATGTGTGTGTGTGTGTGTGCATGCATGATCATGAGTGTGTATATGCATGTGTGCATAAGTGTGAGCCTATGTGTATGCATGTGTGTGTATCTATGTAGATGTATGTACATGTATGTGCTAAGTGTGTGTTTGTGCATGTGTGGTCATTGGTGTGTGTATGTGTATTTGTGCATATGTGTTTGTGTGTGTGCTTGTATGTGTGTATGTGACTATTTGCGTGTGTTTTTGTGTGCATTTTAGTGGATTTATATGTGTGTGTGTAATTGCATGTGTGTGGGTGCGTGTGCCAATGTGTGTATGTGAACATATGCATATGTGTGTGCACATTTGTGTGTGTTTGTGTGTGTGTATGTACGTGCATGTGTCCATTTGCATATCTGTGTGTAGGTTATTCTATGCATTTATGTATTTTTTTGTTTATTTGTGTCTACATGTGTATGTGTGTATATGTGTATGTGTGCATGTATGTGCATATTTCTATGTTTGTGCATGTGTCCATGCGTGATTCTATTTGTGTCCATATGTGTGTATTTGTGCATATGTGAGGGTGCACATGTGTGTGTCAACATGTGTATATGGCATGCATTTGTGTATTTGTGTGTGCATGTTTATGCATGTGTACGTGCATTTTTTCATGTGTGTATGTATGTGTTTGTGCATGTTTGTGCTTTTGTGTGTGTGTGCACATGTCTATGTGCATGCAAGTGTGTGTATGTGTGTGTGTGCATGGGTGTGTGTGTGCATATGGGAGTGCTTGTGCTGTGTGTGCATACACATGCATGTGTGTTTGTGTGTGTTACTGTGCATGTACATGTATGTGAAAGTGTATCCATGTATAAGTGCATGTGTCTGAATGGCTATGCTTATGCATGTATGTGTGTGTGAGTGAATAGGTTTTCTTTGTATGCATATGGGTAGAGTTTGTGCACGTGTTGTGCATATGTACCTGCATGTGAGCATGTGTATCGATGTGAGTTTATGTGTGCAAGAGTGTGTGTATTTGTCTGTGTTGGGTGTGTTTGTAGCCTATGTTTGTGCATAAGTGCATGCTTGTATGTGTGTGCATGCATTTATGTGCTTGTATGTTCATGTGCATATGCATTTGTGTGTGTTTACATGTACTTATTTGTTCATGTGTGGGTTTATGCATGTGTGCATGCATTCATGTGTTAGTTCATACATGAATGCATGTGTGCATGTGTGTGTGGGTGCATGTGTGTGTGCACATGTGCATATGTGTGTGCCATATGCATGTGTGTATATATGTGTGCATGCTTATGCAGGTGTGTGTTTTTTGTATGCATTTGTGTGTGTATTTGTGTGCACACAATCACACAAGTAATCGTGTGCATGTGTGATGCATACACGTGTATGCATTTTCACGTGTGTGTGGGTGTATGTGTGAGTGCATACATGCTTTTGTGTGCTTGTGCATGTGTGTTTATGCATGCACATGTGTGTGTTTATGTTTATGAGTATGTGTCTATGTGTTTGTGCCTACTTGCATGCATATGTTTGGATGTGTATGCATTTGTATGCACTTGCATATGTGTGCATGTGTGTGTGCGCGCATGCTTGCAGGTGCATGTGTGTGCACATGAGTGCTTGTGCGTGTGTTTTTGTGTGCATGTGTACACTTAAGCAAATGTGTGTGTATGTGTTTGTTTATGTGTATGTATATGTATGTGCATGTTCAAAGGGGTCTGTATGTGTGTGAGTGTGTAGATGCATTTGTATGGATGTGGGTGTAGAAGTGGGTGTGATTGTGCTCATGTGTGCATGTGTGTGTTTGTGCATGTCAATGAATTCATGTATTTGTCTATTTGTGTTTGTGCTTATGTGAGTGAGTGCGTTTGTGCATACATGCGTGTGCTCATTTGTGTGTATGTGTATTACATGAGCATGTGTATGGGTGTGAGGGTGTGTGTTGGTGTGTGTGTGCATGTTCACTTGTGTTAATGCTTTTATGTATTTGCATGTGTGCATGTGTGCTTATGTTTATGTTTGTGTGTGTGTACATGTGCACTCATGTTAGTTTGAGCACGTGTGTACATGTATCTTCGTGTGTGTGTGTGTGTGCATGTGTAGGCACGTGTATGTGTTGCATCGACAAGTGCATGCATGTGAGGGAGTATGTGGGTGAGTATGTGTGTGTGTTTGTGTTTGTGAGTGTGTGTGTGTGTGTGTGCATGCACATGCACTTGTGTTAATACTTGTGTGCGTTTACATGTGTTTTTGTGAGCACGTGTGTGCCTACATGTGTTCTTGTTTGTGGATGTGAGCACGTGTGCACATGTGTGTGTGTATGTGTGTATTTGTGGTTGTGTCATGCTTGCATGTACATGTGTTTGATTCTGTAGTTTTACATTCATGTGTATTTGTGTACATATCAGAGTGTGTCTGCACATGTGTGCATTTGTGTGTGTGTACACGTGTCTATGGGGGTGTGTGTTGGTGTGTGTGCATGCATGTGTATGAAAATGCTTGTGTAGATGTGTGCAAACCCACAAACACACACATATATGTACATGCACACACATACATATGCACACAACAACACAGACACACACACGTATATACATGCATGCAAAAATAGCACACATGCACACACACAAATGTTCACAAATATACACACACAAAAAAACACAAGCACACATCATGACACATACACATGTACACATGCAACACACCAACACACATGCACACAAACAGGCATACACACATGTGCATGCACATGCACGCATGCCCGTCCACACAAATGCACATCAACCCACACATACATGCATGTAAGCATAGCTCAGAGAAACATGCACTCAACACTCGCTTCCACACAATCACTTGCACACATGCACACACACTCAAATACACACAAACTCAATCACATGCATATACACAAATATGCACAAGCACATGTGCACTAACACATACTCATCGACACACACTCACACACACATATAGAGCCATGCACTCTAACATACCACAAACTTACATGAATGCCTGTACATGTATGCACACACACACATAAAATGCTAGCCTACAAACTTAAAAATGGATAGACATGCACAAATGCATAAGCACATAGAAACAAACTCACACCCACACATATTCGCATGCACACATAAGAATGTGTATGAGCACACATGCACACACCCACACAAAGACAACACAAACAATCACACAACTTCTCACATGCATACGAACCTGCATGTGTGCATAGACACGCACACACACACACATTCATGCACACATGCACATTTGCACACACACACACACGTATACACATGCACATGCATACACACACCCACACACCTACACACTTACATAGTAGACACACACACACAAGAATACACATACATGTGTGCAAGCATCCATGAACACATACGAGCACACACACGAACATGCACACATATACACATATACACACGCATGCACAGACATAGAGACACACATGCACAATCTTACACATGCACGCACACAAACACATGAAATAACACATATATGTAGCCACATGCATACACATGTGCCTGCATGCATACATACACTTGCACAAACCCACAGACACACATATAGAAACGCTTACACACACACATTGGTGCATAAGCAAACATACACATACACTTGCATGCATACATGTACACGCATGCAAAAACATAATCACACACACGTACACACATGCATGCAAAAAATAACACATATGCATCAACACATATGTGAATCCACACGCAAAAACACACACGCGCACACACACTAACACTTGCACTGAAAAAAACACGCACTAACACATATTAACCACACTTGCACACACATGCGTTCAAACATGCATGTGCACACACACTCATGCACACACACACAGCTACACACACTTACATGCATCATGAGCAACAAATACTCACTCACACATAGACATGTGCATACACATGCACACACACCCATGCACACATGGACAAAAACACAATTACACACACATAAGCACATAAACACATAAGCACATCCACATGCACACCGACACACATTCGTCGACACACACACATAGTGTCATGCACTCACACATGCACAACACACTCTGACGAATGCATGCACATGTGGGTACATCCATCAACATAAACAAGCATGCACACACATGCACACACACACACATAATCACACACATGCACAAGCACACACAAACACATGCACACACAAAACACTCACCCATAAACACAAAAATGGATAGACATGCAAAAATGCAGTGCACATAGAAAAAAACTCACACCCACACTCACTCTCATCCACCCTCATGCACACACATGTATACACATAAATAACCATACACACATGCACTAACAAACCTATGCACAAATGTATAAAAGACCATGCACATAATCATAAGCACACAAATGCACTTATGCTTGAACATATACATCCATGCTTGCATATGCACAGCCCATGCACAAGCTAACACATAAGTACACATATGCCCACACACATGCACATGCATATGCATACATGCACACATGCATATGCTCCAACATCTACACACATACCTACACTCACATGCACTCATACACATATACAAACAAAACACACACATAGATAAACCCACATGCATGCACACTCACACACAAACAAACACATGTGCACACATGAGCAAACATACATACATGAACACCCACACACACGTGCATCACACACATCCATGCTTGTACACTCATATGGCACACACACACACAAGCATGCACCAACACACATACATGCAAGAACAAACATACACATAAGTACACACACACACACAAAAGCACACATAAGCACATGCACATACGTGCTCATGCACATGCACATGCATACACACAAGCATGCACACACGAATGCATACACACATGGACACACACCGACACATGCACATGCATACACAAGCATGCATGCTTGTATACACACACATGCACACATGCTCAGTAAAGACATGTGTGCAAAAGCTAACATGCATGCACACACGTACTTGTTCACACTCACGTAGACATAGGCACACACATGCACCCCACAAGCACACACAAACTTGCTCACACATATACATAGAAAGATAAACATGCACACATGCACACACATTAATGTGCACACACATACACACAGTTGTGCATGATGACACAAGCACATGCACTTGTACGCATATATACATGCACACATAGACTTTCCCATAAACATAGACACAAATGCAAATGCATATGCACATGCACACAAACATACGCAACCACTCACACACACATATTTACCCATGCACACACGTGCATGCACTTGCACAAAAACACGCATGCACATGACTGCACTCACATGCACACATGTGCACAAACACAAACACATACATGCATGCACATGGACACACACACGCCTATGTACACGCACACGCACATGAATTTATAAGCACGCACTTATAAGCACACATACAAGCACACATGCAAGCATGCACAGTCGTACATGCAAGCACTCCCACATGCACATACACACATGTAATCATACACACATATGCATGCACACAAGTACCCACACATATATGCAAGCATACACACACACTCAAACTCACTCACCAACACACATACATATAGACACATGCATATGCAAGTGCACACACATGCATACACACGAACATAGGCTTGCACACACACATACACACACAAGCACACACATAGACACATACACGTATGCACATAGCCACAATCACTCATAGACATGCATGCATACAAAAACAAACACACACTTATGCCCATGAATATATACACGCATGCACATAGGCACACACACATATACAACAATAAATAAGCACATGCATATACATGTGCACACACATGCACACAACACACATCCTTAAACAAATACGCACACATTGACATACACAAATTAACACACGCACACACATACACACATGCACACATACCCAAACACATGCCCACACACACAAACACACACATGCATACACACGCTCATAAAAGCACACAATTGCTCTCACACACACACATGCATACACATACTCACAGAAGCATACACATGCAAACACACATACACACACACACACTCGCATGTATACAAAATGGGACATTCATATACACACAAACATTCACATGCATAAACATGTGCACACACACTTAGGCATATGTAAACATATGCACACGTGTACGTTCACACACACATGTGCATGCACATACACAAACATGCATATACTAGTACACATAAGTGCACACGCACATGAACCCACGTGTAGACATGCACACACACACACACTCACTCATAGATACAAAAACGCATGCACACATATGTATAAGTGCACACACACAAATAAAGCACACATATTCAAACACACGAATGTTCACATGCATATGCACACGCAAGTTGACACACATGCTTAATCACACATATGTACAAACATATAGATGCACACACATACACACATGCATACACACACAAATGAATGTAAATAAGAACAAAAGCACACATGCACACACATAATGAAAAGCACAACACACACACACACATGTTTGCATCAAAGCACAAACACATGCAAGCACACATGTACTTGCATTATCACACAAACATAGATGCACATAAATAGGCACACACATGCACACACAAAGGAGCACACACTTGTGTGCACAAATGCACATAGACATAGTCACACACACACACACACTTATGCACACACATGCACATAATCCCATGCAAGCACACACAGACACATAAGTGCACACATATACTAATACACCAGCATGCACAAGCACATGCACACACACACACACACACTCACATATATACAGACACACAAGTGCACATACACACACACAGACACACACACAAAAACTCGTAAACACACATGCGTGCCCACATAGATAGCCACACATGCATACACACACACATGCATGCTCCTACACAATGATTCACATGTACACACATGCACATGCACTAACACATGAAAATACACATGCACACGCACATGATCACGTAGACACATGCTCACATCGATACATATGCACACACACACATGCACAAACACACACTTATGCATGCACACATATGCACACACACACATACACAAACATGCACACCTACCAACATAAACACATGTCCATGCATTCACACAGATGCACATACACACACATACACTCATATACACACAGTACACACACATGCTAACATTCACATTGTGAAAAACATGTAAGAATACACACTTATACATACACTTGTGCACCCATGCATAGACATGCACAAACACAACAACATATTCAGGTGCACACTTTTACATGCATACATAGGCATGAACACACATAGACACACACATGCACACATGCACATATACACATGCATGCACACATAAGCACACACGCTCATGCACACACACAAGCACACATGTGCATACATGCACATACACACACCCAAATGCACACACACAAAAATGCTCACATACATAAACTCAAAGATAGAAATGGAGAAATATAGATATGTGCACACATATTACCATGCATGCATATGCACACATAGGCACATGCACACACTTGCATAAAGACACATATTTACATACATGCACTCTTATATGCCTACATATGCATGCATACTAACATGCACACACATCCATAGGGATAAAAATACAAGCACACATGCACCTACAAAAACACATGTACATGCACACACACACACACTCCATAAAGGCACATGCACATTGCACAAATCATATGCACACACCTGCACAAACACACATGCACACACACATATGCATGCACACACATGCATACCCTTGCATGCACATGCAAACACATGCTTACCCATGCATGCACATGCACGCACACACACACTCACATGCGTATGTATTTGAATGCACACTTAAATATAAGTACACAAGCACATACACACAAACATGTGTATGTCCACACACGTGCACACATAAACACACTCGAACACACCCACATGAGCACAAGCTTGCACACACGCACAAATGCATAAACACACATATGAATGCACAATCACACATACATGCACATGCAAAAAAACATACACACATGCACACGCACACACACTGAGATGCATACATAAACACATACATGTACAAAAGAAAATGCACACACACACACACACAAATGCACGTATATATATCTATGCACACACACATACACACAAGAACACTACACACCTATGCACACACAAATGCTCACACACAAACACATGCACATCGACACACATAGACACCCACCCATATGCATGCATGCATACACACACAAATGCACATGCACATAGACTCACATAGACATCCACACAAATGCATGCATGCACACACACACATGCATAAACACAAGCACACAAATAGACACACCTGTATGCACACCACATACCTACACAAACCAACACAAATGCACACACACACACACAAATATGCACACATGTACACAAGCAAACATACATGCACACCATCAAACATGTGCATGAACTAGCCACTCACACATATAAAAGTGCATATACAAATGCACCTACACACATACAGATATGTACTCATGTACACATACACATACACACACCCATGGATGCAAACACGCACACACGTGCACACCGACGTAGATACACATGTATAATCACACTTGCATGTACACATAGGCACACACACACAAACAAACACATACACACGTATGTGCTCACTTGCAAATACACATGCATGCATGCACAAACACTCACAGACACTCACACTAACGAACACACACATGCATGCACACACACACAAACCTATGCATGTGTGCACACATACGTAAGTAGGCACACACACATGTACACAAACAAAT
Organism: Vanilla planifolia; assembly: GCA_023846275.1. Classification (NCBI taxonomy): domain Eukaryota; kingdom Viridiplantae; phylum Streptophyta; class Magnoliopsida; order Asparagales; family Orchidaceae; genus Vanilla; species Vanilla planifolia. The sequence goes on along the minus strand of JAIUJO010000044.1, from coordinate 368,506 downwards.
GCATAAACACACCTCCAGACATGCACACACACAAATAAACACACACACACACACAAACACACATAGACATACACATGTAGGCACATATACATAAACACACAAAAACAAATATATAGACACCGATGTGCAAAACAATACACACATATGTACACACAAGCACAAACATACTGAAGCACATAGACACAAACATCGAGAAACACAAACACATGCATAAGCACCCACACACAAACATAAGTATAAGTACACATGCATACAAGTAGACACACACACATGCACTTATGTGCATAAGCACACACGTGCATGTGCATGCACATACAGACATACACATGCAATGCACACAGATGTGCGTGAATGAACACAGACATTCACATAGAGATCCACACATGTGCTCGAACATGCACATGTGCACACACATTCATACAAGCCTACGTACACACATGTGCATGCACAAACACACATATGTGCATACAAACACACACATGCACACACACACACAAGTGTGCACTCACACACATGTACACTACTACACTTGCACACAAACACATACATAGTAACACATACGTGCACACACACACTCATACAACCAAACACGTACACACACTCAAAAGCAAACAAAGTCACACAAGTTCACATATGTAGATGCACATGCATGCGGAAGCATATACACACACACATACTCACAAACACACATGTACATGGACACACATATGCACACATATATGTGCATGCACATACATGCACATGAACATGCATGAGTAGTAGCACACATGTATATACATGCATATGCACAAACTCTCCTACACACACACATATGCATGCATACACACATGCACACACACGCACATGCACACATAGGCACAAAAATGAGCAAATAAAAGGACACAGATGTATGCGCACATACACACATGTATAATCACACACATGCGTATACACACATGTACATATATATTCACACACACTTGTTCTTGCATGCACATTGAAACACACACACATAGTCATGGACACGCACACATGAATTGTCAAGCCCCCACCTACATCAGGTACCACTAAAATTAAAAACTAAACACCGTTGAACTCGTCTCAAAGAGCTCTTTCTAAAAAAATAAAATGAAGGAACTAAGGCTTTTACCCGAATAGCCACACATACCCACAACAACGAACACACACAGATAATTGTGCATGTGTGCACATTCTATGCACAGACTCACGTACACAGGCTCACACCAACATGCACAAACACATGCATACACATGCACACACACTTACAAACATGCACACACATGCACATATATGCATGAATGCACACATGCATATGCTCATATACACACACACATACACACATAAGTACAAACAAGCACACATATATAAAGGAACACAGACATGCACCGACACACATGCAAACACAAATACAAGCACACATGTACATAAGCTGGCACATATGCATGCATAAACATGCATGCATTAAAATGTGTGTGTGTGCACACACACAAACATGTACACACATGTACGAATAGAGACATGCACACACAGACACATATGTACATATGAATATGCATATACACACACACACATCTACATGCACACTCACACAACCACATACTCCCATAGGCACACATGCACAGAATTGTACAAAACCATGAACACACATAAGCACACACACACACACATAGAGAACAAACATGTACACACACATAATCATACACATGCACATTAACATACATTCACTCACACAGACATGTAGATGGTCACACATATAAAGCACATGCACATGTATACGACACAAACAAATAAGCTCCAATGCATAAGTGCACACATGCATGAACACACACAAGCACAAAATGCCCTTGCACACACACATACACAAATACACACAAGCACTCACAGGAAGATAAACAAGTCATGCAACTATACTAGCAAATGCAAGCATGCATGTGCAAGCAAACACACACACACATGCACACATACATAGATACACACTTGCACGCACACACTCACATGCACACCAATACACATATGCATGCATACACACACATATGCACGAACACCCACATAAATGCATATAAGCACACATAATGAACTATTACACTTGCATATGCCACCATGTGCACACAAATATACACACAAACACAAGCACAAAAGTCACACAGATGTATACAAACATACACACACATGCATGCTTGCATGCTCGCATAACATTTGCAGATGTAATCACCTTTACATGCACATGCACAATGACACATGCATACATAGGTGAACAACACAAACGCACTCATACACACAAACTCACACAAGCACACATGCACACAAACACACACACACACAAACACACATGCATACGTATGGACACACATGCAGACGTACAGATAAGCACATGGATATACATGCACACATAAATATACAGGCACAATCGCACTCACATATGTATAGTCTTATAGACATGCACACGCATAAGAATACACACATGCATAAAAACAAACACACAGATGCATGCATGGACACACACATGGACATCAATGCACAATTGCTAACAAACACACACAAATACACATGTGTGCATGCACACTTGTACATGCATGCACACACACATAAGCACACACATGCAAGTGCACATTCACACATGTTGACAAACACACAAGCATAAACACATAGAAATATGCTCACATATGCACACACAAATATATAAACACACACTTATATACTCACACACATGCACACAAGCACACATGATTGCATGCACACATACACAAAGCACACATGCATATATATCACAATTACATCCATACATACACAAATGCACATATACACACACATGTGCACACACACACACATACAACACTCATACACACATGCACACACATGCATAAAAATGCACATATACACACATTTATAGAAAAATATGCATGCACACATATACACAGGCCCACAAGCACACTCACACACACACACATGCACATACAAGCACATATGACACATAGACACATGCATACACAGATACACACTTGTAAGTAGCTAGCATACACACATAAAAATGCACATGAATAGACACATATGCAAACATACATGCACATGCACATGCACACACCTTTGCTCACACACGTGCACACACAAAAATTAACACACACACACATAGCCACAAATGCACACACATGCACGAACACATCACACACACATGCAATAAACATGCACACAAGTGCAAATGCACATGCACACAAACATGCACAAACACACTAATGCACACACACATGCACACATATGTTCACTCACATGCAAACGAAATAACACACATGCATACACATATATACACACACACCTACACAAGCATACACACATACATCGACACACACTTGCTTACACTTGCACTGACAGTTGCACATAGATGCATGCACATGGATAGATGTGCACACGCATAAAATGAGTGTACATACACATGCTAATGCACATAAATGCTTGCACACACATACCCACAACATCACCTACAAACACACACTTACATGTACACATACATATACGCACACACTTAAGAAAACTTATGCAAGCGCAAACACATACACATACACATGCACAGACAACCAGATGCACACATACACACACACACACACACATTCAAATATTCACACATACACATAAGCACACACACACAAATATATGCATACACACATAGAGATGCACAAACATATGCATACACTTAGATGCACATGTATCCTATATGCACACATGCACACACACATATGTAAAGACATGCACATGCACACATGAACACACACACACATGTGCACACACTACATACACAAATGTTCATGCATGCACCCACACAGGCATGCATGCATGACATATGCACACCCATATAGTCAAACACACACACACACAAATGCACTCACTTACACACACATGTGAATGCCTACACTCACACATGCATGCACGCATGTAGACACACAGAAACACCAACACAGACACCTTCACACACACATGCATTGATGCATGCCTATACACACATAAACCCACATACACGTGCACACACACTCATTATCACGAACACGCACAATTGACATGTACATGGACACAAAAACACATGCACACATGCATGCATACGCACATCCACACATACACATGCACACATATGCAAACACATGCATACCTTACCCCACACACTCATGCACACACATACAAGATTAAGCATACATATGTATAGGCATACAAACACAAGCACACATACAAACACAAACACTTATATACCCAAACATTCATGTAGACAAACACACATGCACACAAGCACATGTGCATGCACCTACACACACATAAGAACACATATACATTCACACACACACCCCCACACACATGCGTGCAAGCACAAACACACACACACACATGTACACATACACAAAAACTCACACAAGTAAATGCACACCCACACATAAACATTCTTATGTAAACATTTGCACAAGCATGCACACACACACACAAATGCAAACATACAAAGATATTAACACATAAACACGCATAAATGACCATGCACACATATGTACACACATGCACGCAAAAAGACATGCATTTAGGGAGACTAGTGCACATGCACACACATTCAAAAGTGCACATAGACATCTGCACGAACCTTCACACACACATGCATATACATGCACATACACATATTCTTGTATAGGCATAGCCATACTTGTAGATGCACTTGCACTCACACATGTACATACATGTAGTCACATACATAAATGCACACACACGCACACTTGCACATCGACATGCCAACATGCATACATGCATACATAGATACTATACACACGCAAATGCAAACACACTTGCACATACTCATGTATAAATGCACCCATGTGCATGCACACACACATACATTCTCACATGAACACATGGGCATACACACACATACAAGCACACACAAACACGCACATGCACCCACACACAATTATGCTCAGGCATATACACATGCATGCACACACACAAATACATAGCCACACATGCATACACATACACACTTATATACATCCATATGCACCTTCCCACACACACACACATATGTAGACATGCATATACATAAACACTCAGACAAATGCATGTACACACACACACACACCAATGCATACACACATGCACACATTCACACAGACTCCAAAACACATGGACACATGCATGATCACACACATGCACATACACACACACATGTAGGCATACAGTCTCACACCAACACGAACATGCACAAACACTTGCACATATACACACATGAGTACATGCAAACACGACCACACAAGCACACACGCACAAATGCACGTAAGGACACACAAACATGCACAAACACACACACATGCTCACACAGAATAACATACACACAAATGAATGCACTTGGGCACACACACACACACACACACACTCACGTAAATGTGAACACACACAACACACACATAAGCACAAACACATATGCACACACACATACATATAGGAATGATGCAAGACCACATGTACTTACACACGTACATGTGCACACCCAAGAATGCCTATTTACGCACAAGCAAAAGTACACACATGAATATATACATGCCCACACACATTAACACATGCATGCACACATATATGCACACACTCACATGCACACACACAAACACATACACATGTATGTAATCACACATGCTTACAAGCATAAACAAAGGCACACACATGGACACTCACACATGCACGTGTAGACATAGGCATACACAAAGACACACACATGTATACCAATACACACACACACACTTATGCAAGTACACATGCACATGCTCACACACATATGTGCACACAAATGCACACACACAAACATATATGTATAAATGTGAAACAAGCACAAACGAACATGCATTCACGCATATGCACACACACATATGCACATGCACAACACACACATACAAAATCATACACATACATATATAAGTACAAATGTACACATGCACACATAGACACAATCACTCATATGCACACAAACTGACTCAGGCACATGCATTCACTGACATACATATAGACATGTGTATATGCACACACATGCACTCCCACACACACATGCACACACATATGCACACATTTATTCAAGCACACATACATGCTTGCATGTTCAAACTCACACACACATGCATACACATACATACAATCTCATACATGCAAACACATAGGCATGAATAAACACACATGCACCCACACACATTGTGCTTGTGTGTAGACACAAATGTATATGCAACGAGATGTACTGAAACTAACACATATGAACACACAAATATAGATACACACACACACACATATACACACCCCTAGATGCACTCTTGCATACACACACACACACACGTGTATGCACATGGACACATACACACATGAAGGCACATACATGCGTATACATATGCACAAAGATACACATAAACGCACAAAGACACACACACATACACATGCATGTGTACAGCCACATACACAAGCACACACATATACACACATGCACCAATACACACAAACACACACATACATGCATACACAAACACATAATCACATGCATGCATGCAAATACATGCATAAAAAACATAAACAAGCAAAACACACACCCATGTACAAGCACATGCATGTGCACATTTACACACACACACTCGCACGTCCACACTTATATGTGCATAAATGCACACATGCGTTTGTGCACAGACATGTGCACACACGTATGTGTGCATAGACATGTGCGCATACACACAAACAAATACACATAGACATGCACACACACACATACCCATGTAGTTGCACACATATGGACACAGACATACACAACAGAGACAACATAGCCAGCACACACACACTGACACACCCACATGACGTACACACTAAAAACACATGCACGTACACACACACATGATTCGAACATGCGCACAAACTTACACATTGTATATGCATATGCACACACATGTATAGGCAATAGAAATAGATGCACACATACACACGTACACCAAAACACATACATGCACACATATGCGAAATGCACATAAGAATGCACCCACAAATGCACACATGTAAGAACACATGAGCACACATTAACACACACACATAGATACACATGTACACAGATACATACATTTTTGCACAGACACACATGCAAACATGCACATGTATGCATGCACACACATGCACCTGCATAAGCACATGTACCCACACAAGCATAGGCACACACACACACATACAAAAACTCATAGATATGCACTCTTATGTACACACATATAGACAAGCACCCAAATGTAGATGCATGCAATTGCATGTGTTAACACACACACACACACATGCACAATCATGCACACACACACATACACATGCACAAGCATGCACATGTTAACACACCCACACACACAAGCACACACACACATGCATATGAACATGTACACTCACACAAGCACACAAAAAGACACACATCTACATGCATAAATGCATGTGCACACACATATGCATAAATGAACAAACACAAATACTTTCATTTATACACATAGAAACGTATGTGCACACATGCACACACATAAACTTGCACAAAGATACATGGACAAACACATGCATATACACATACACACATATGCACATGCACACATATGCATACGAAGACACATACTCACACCCACACACAAGAAAACATGCACACATGCAAAAACACACAAGCATTAACACACATGCACACACGTGCACACGCATACCCACACACACACACCAACACACACATTCACTTATCAGTGCAACACATACATATGCACACATGTGGGTTCACACACACAAATGTATAGACATAAGCACATAAATAAAAATATAAGCACACATGTATGTACACACACAAACCCACACACCACGCATATGCCCATGTAATACACACGCATGCATACATGCGCATGAACACACAAACACTCATATGAGCACACACACACAAACTCACATGCACATGCACACACATACAAAACCACATGCATGCATGCACACATGCACACGAATGCGTCCACACACACATAAGAATGGACACATGCATAAACACACACCTCTATGCATATGCACATACACACAGAAACGAAAACATGCATACACACGCACACATATGCACATGCACTAACATGCACACACATGCATCTACATGCATGCACACATTCACACACAACGACACACATGCACATGTGTACACATACACACAAGCTCGCACACACTTACACACACACACATGTATGCACATACACACATAAAGGTAGACACAAGTATGTAATCACTCACACACATACCCACACTCACACACACATGAAACTGTGCACACATACATATGTACACACATGTACATGATCACACCAACTACTGTATGTGCACATACATGCACACACACAAATGCAAACAAAAAACACTTATGCAAACACAAACACATATACATGTACAGACATGCACACACACATGCACATGTGCACACACTTACATGCACACACCCACCTACCCACCCACAAATAGACACATACACGCACACACCCAAACACACACACGTACACACATGCATGCACATATGAACTCACAAATGAATGCATGCACACATGCATGCATCCACACATGAACAAACAAGTACATATGATCAAACACAATTACACTTGCATATGCATATATAAGCACACACATGCATGCACACACACACATACACACACAAAAACATGCATATGCATACAAGCACACATACATATGCACATACAGGCACAAACATTCACACACACAAACATATGCATACACATAGACACCAAAGCACACACAAATGTTTGCACATATGCATGCTCTTAGATGCACACACATGCTTTCACACACAAGCTCACATCTATACACATGCACACACACATGCACCTATACATAAACACGTGTACAGACTCTCCCTCATATGCACACAAGCACAAATCGACACATTCGCACACATATACATGCATACGCATAACCATGTAGACATTTGCACTTAAACATAGAAACACATGCACATGCACTCACATGCATGGCACAAGCACACACACATAAACAAACAAGGGTAGAAACATGCACACGCATGCATACACACATGCACATGCACACATATGCATATATACACACACACCCATGCACACATACACACACACACACAAAAGCATGCACATGCACAGACATATATGTGCACACATGTGCACATGCACATACACATGTAAAAGCACACACACTCACATACAATCATATGCATGTGGAAATACATATAAGCACACACACAGGCACATGCACAGTAATGGATACTGACATGAACACATGCACATTCACAAAAGCACACACACGTATATATATATATATATACACACATGCATAGATACACACAAACATAAACACTTAACACAAATGCATGAACTCACCCATGCATACACGTGTGAATGGACACACAAACATGCAAATGGACACACACATGTATACATACACATATATACACAAATGTGAAAATGCACACACACACACATGCTTACATGCACACACATCTACAGACATGGTTGCACACACATTTGTAGACCTGGTTGCACATACATACCCATACACATGCACACACATACCCAAACACACAAGCACACAAACATCCATACAGACACACACACATGCACATACGCACATACACACACATATGCACACACATACGCAAACACAGACTCAGACATGCACATGCAAACATGCATATGCACTTGCATAGGACACAAGCATGAACATTCTCACAATCATGCGTGGACACATGCATACATGCGTGCACACACACACATAAACACACTTATGTACACATGCACATGAACTTATACATGTGCTCACATACATACACAATCAATAGCATGCACACATACATGCATGCACACAAAAATACACACACACATACACTCATGCACTTGCACAAATGCACATGCATGCATGTATGCACAATTGCACAAATACACACACAAGCACATAAACACACATTCATGCTCGTGCATGCATGCATTCATGCACACACACACACACTGACAAATGCACACATGCACACACTCAAATGTGTGAATTTGTATATACATGCACAAACACATGCATAAGCACACAAACTTATACACACATGCACACACATGCACACACACACACTCCTACATAAACACATACACACATACACACATGCATACACACTATATAGACAAGCACACGTATCCACACATATGTGCACATGAGCATATAGACAACCTGCACAAACATACACATACTATTGCATGTACATCGACATGCAAACATAGGTACACACATACATAAACTCAAATGCACATGCATGCACACATCTACACACGCCCATGCACGTAAAACACATGCATATTCAGAGACATGATGTATGTAAACACACACACATGCACACACAATGGCATACAGATGCATGACCTTGCACACACACACAACATGCACACTTACACCCACATTCAGACATACACAACCATAGATGCACAAATAGATATGCACACATACACACATGCATGCACACATAGATGTGGACACATGCAAGCAAGCACACATGCACAAACCTACACACACACACACACATGTAGACACACATTCACACACCCATGCATTCAAGCACACACACACACATATGAACAGACACACATGCACGTACACTCACATATGCACATATGCAAAAACAAATGAATGCATAAGCTCACCACTAATAACATAGAAAAACAAACATTCACACACACACATACACATAAACATACACATGAACAAGCACACATGCATAGACACAAACATATATGCACACATGACCACAAGCAAATGCATAAACACACACAAAAACATGTACACATAAGCACACACATGTACACACATATGCACAAACAGAAATGCACATGTACATACTTACATGCACACACATACATGTGTTTACGTAGTCACATGCACAGATGCATGAAAACACACATGTGCACACACAAAAACATACCCATACACATACCTCCTACACAAACATGCACACACACACACACACAAAAACATGCATAAACACTTGAACGGGCAAAAGATGACACACACACACACATAACAACACAATGTGAGCACATTCATGCACACATACAAGAATGAGCACACATGTAAAGATACACATTTGAACACTTATGCATATGCACAAGTACAAATGTGCCTAAACACACAATCGCACAGGCACATATGTGCATACAAACATGCACACAATCTCATGCACTCAAGTAGGCACATGCACACACATAAAAACACAAATGCACCCAAGCATACACAAATAGACATGAACATACAACACACATACACATGCCCAAAAACTTGCATGCACACACAAACATGTACACAAACACATGAACACACACGAATGCACACATGCATAAATACACACAAACACACACAAACATGCACACACACACATGCAGAAGCACACACAACAACATGCTCACACACGAACATGCAGATATGCACACACAAAGTCCCATGCACACATGCAAATGCACATACATGAAAACACATATATGAACATGCATACACATGTACACATACACACATATGCACACACACCCATACCCACTCTTACCAATGCATAAATGAACGCACACACACACATGCACACAAACATGTATACACACAAACACAGATACAACGACACATGTACAAACACAAATACATATATGCAAACAAGCACACATGCACATGCTTACATACAAACATGCACGAACAAGTAGTCATAGATGCATATGCACTCACACATATACACACATGCATGTATGCATACACACTCATAAACACACACACTTGCATACACACTCACACACACCCATTTGCATTTGCATATGCGCACATGAATACACACAAACATAATCACATACGCACATGCACTCACATGCATGTGCACCCACGTACACACTAGCACATTCACACACAGAACATAAGTGTGAACCCAAGCACACAAAAATGAACACACACACACTCACACACATACACACACAAGCAAATACATGCACACACGTAGGCACACACACTTGTGCACACATAAATTGGCACAATAACACATTCATACACACATGCATATGGACGTACACAAATATACACAATGACACACATGCGTAAAGTCATGTACACACACAAGCACACACATAGGTGCACTTAGTTGTGCACCTTCATGCAAACAAACACATATGTGCACATACACACACATACACATTCACAACCACATACATACACAAACACACTTGCATGAACACATACACACATGCACCTGTTTGCTCACTCATGCACTTGTGTGCACATGCACACACACACACACACTCTCTATCTCATAAACACATAAACTTGTATGCACACATGCACATGCACGTAATAACACAAACACACACATGTATGCACATGCATGCAAAAATACTACACACGAATACACACAATGTGCACCTACATGCATAAAACAATACACAGAAAGAGGAACACACATGCATATATGATAACACATACATGCATACACCCATACAACCACACATACAAACATGCACAAGCACAAACAAGCTTACACACATGTGTGTGTACACACATGCATGCATATGCACATGCACACACACATCTACACACATGCATACACAGCAGTACGCACACTTGGATATGCATGCATGCGCACACCTATACACATGCATGCACAACACACACACTTGCTTGCACAAAGACATGTGCACACAGAAGTGCACACGTTTAGACACACACTCACACAACACAATCACAAAAACATACATACATAAGCACATGCACATGCACATTTACACACACTCATCGACACACACATACACATAGTGCCAAGCATTCACACATGCACAACACACTTAGATGAATGCATGCACATGCTTGTGCACCAGACACATAGACAAGTATACACATACACACAAAACCACACTTATGCATACGTACACACACTCGCACAAACATAAAAATACTTGCTCACAAACATGAAAAATGGTTATACACGCACAAATGCACATGCACACAAAAAAAACTAAGATCCATACACACTTGCATGCACTACATACACAAACATTTAGGCATTAAAAAAACTACACGCATGCACACACATGGAAACACACATGTACACACACACATATGCACAAAAATATAGGCACTTACTCATAAGCATGCATATGCGTTTGAATGCATTCAAACACAAGCACATATGCACCCATGTTTGCATATGCACATGCAAACACATGCCAATATATAGGTACACGAATTTACACATGCCCCCCCACACATACATGCATACACACACACCCACACGCATTCATACACATATGCGATCACCTGCATGCAAACACATGCACAGACACGCACACATATATATGCACACACATTCCCACACCCACATGCATGCATACATATGCACACACAACACACACAAATAGATAAACCCACATGCATGCACACTCACATAGAAACACACACATGCACATGTGCAAGCAAACATACACACATGAACACCCACACACATGAACATTCATACCCATAAACACGTGCATGTTTACCCACCCATACATACATGCTCAAACACATAAGTATGCACACAAATACACACACAAAAGCTCAAATATACACATGCACATATATGGTCATACACGTACACATGCGCACGCACACACACAAGCACACACGAACACACACACACATGAATACATACAAACCATGCATATGCATACACATAGATCAATGCAAGCACACACTCACATGCAATAATACTCACACATGCACATACGCCCACATACACACGTGTGCATAAGCTGACATGCATGCACAAAAATACTCAAACACACATGCTTGTGCACTTGCTCACACACATACACAACATAGACACACACATGCACACCCACATCGACCACACAAACATGCTCATGCACATACATAAAAAGATAGATATGCTCACACATACACACAAAAAACATGTCAACGATGACACTAACACATGAACATGCATGCATAGACACATGAACACACACTCATTCACACAAACAGAGACATAAACGCAAATGCATATGCACCTGCACACACGCGTGTGCAACTTCTCACATGCACATGTGTACAAATGCACTCAAAGCACATGCACTCACACATGAACACACATGCACTTGCACACACTCAGAAACACACATGCACACAAACACACACACACGCACACACACACACTCATGTACTCACATACACATGCACATGCAAACACACACTCACACGCACTTGTATAAGCACACATGCAAGCAAACACACATGTACACATATGCACACTCACATGCACTCAAATAAGCACATGCACAAGTATGCACACATACACAAACACATGTAGGCATGCACATAAACATAGACATGCAACCATACACACGTATGCACAAAAATGTAAGCACAAACACATACATGCACACACATGTACACCCACACACACCCACTCACAAACATACACTCACTCACACACACACATACACGTTGACACATGCACATGCAAGTGCACACAAATGCACACAAGCTTGAACACACACCTATGCAAGCACATATACACACTCCCACAAACATATACACATGCACATACCCATACACACAACCATACACATGCACACATGCACACACACCTATAAACATGCATACACACAAAAACATACACACACAAGCCTATGAACATGCATACATGCACACAGGTATGCACACACACACAACAACACATAAACACACATGCATGCACACATACATACATGCATTCAAAAAAACACACATGTGCACACACATACACATACACCTAGATTAATGCTTGCATGAAAATACACAAACATGCACATGCACATAAACACATGCATAAGTGCAGACACATCAATGCACTCACACAAGCACACATGTGTGCACACACACACACTAACATGTTCAAAAAAATTACACTTGCAAATACTCACATGTACACACACTATGCACATGCATAAACACGTGTGCACATTCACATGCATATGTATAGACATACACACACATGTATGCTTATACACACGCATTAATGCACACACACACACACATACACTAGGGCACACACACACGCACATGCACACACCCACGAATACACATGCATATGCATATGCACACTCAAGCATGCACACACACATGCACAAATAAAAGCACACTTACATGAACACACGCTTGTACACATACATGTACACTCATAAGTAGACACACATGCCTAATCACACACATTTATAAGCACATAGATGCACACCAACACACACCCATAAAGACACACACACACACACATGCATGCAAACAAGAGAAAAAACAAGCACACACATGTTTTTACCAACACACAAACATACACACACACACATGCATGCACCTATACTAGTACACAAACACAGATGTATATGAACAAGCACACACACACACATAGATAAATGCATACATATGTATACACATACACATGCACATATAAGTACACACATAGTCACACACACTTAAGAGTGAACACACATACTATTATATAAGCATGTACACATGCATGCACACACACAAATACACTCATTCACATATATAGACACACATGCAAACACTCAAACACATGCACACAGGCTCGCATGCACACACACACATAGACCCACACATAGTTGTATATGCTTACCCAAACAATCACAAATGCATAAATGCACACACATACATGTATACACATGCATGCACCTACATATACTGATCACATGCACACACATACACATATGCACATGCACTGACACATGCAAACAAACATGCACACATTAATGTACACACACATGCTCATACTCACACACACACCCATGCATACACACATAAACACACAAACATTCACACAAACCCACGCACATACATGCCAATGCATGCATGTAGACATACAAATACTCACATACACACATGCACACATAGATGCTAACATGCACATAGTCAGACACATGTATGCAAATACACAGATACACACACATGTACAAGCACATAAAGACACACACAAAGACATACACACATGCACACACACATGCACACATTTGCACATAGACATGAGCACACGTAGACACTCATAAGCACACATGCACATACATGTATGCATGTACACACACATACATACTCATGCACACACATGTGCATACACACACCCAAATTTACATGTCAAATACACACACCCACTAAAAAACACAGAGAAACATAGATATGCATACACACATGACCATGGATACATATGCACACAGACAAGCATATTTACATATAAGCACACACACACATGCATTCACACACACGCTTATATGCATGCACTTGAACACACACATGCATGCACTTATGTCCATAAAGATAGACATATAAGCACACATAAACACATGTACTTATGCACACACACACACATGTAGACACACTTGAGTACCAATGCACACAGGCACACGCACATGCACAAATCATATGCACTCATGCATACAAACACACAGGCAAGTGCACACACACATGCATACAAAAGCATGCACCTGCACATGCATGCACATGTGTACCCATGAATACACACATGCTCATGCACTCACATGCACTAGTATTTGAACACACGCTTAAGCATAAGCACACACGTACACATAGACACAATGCATGCACATACTCACACAAGCATGCCTACATACATATGTAATCGCACACACACACCCACCCACATAGATGCACACACACATGGTCAAACACAAACATAAGCATATGCTTACACATAAGCACAAATGAATAGTGACGCACATGAATGCATAATCACATGTACATGTATATGCACAAAAATATGCACACAAGAACACACACATGAACAAATAGTAAGATGCATACGTACACTTGTACAAAATGAAAATGCCCTCACACACACATGCACAAATAGAAATGGACACACACACAAGAACACATGCACATCAACATGCACACACATGCTTACACACACACACACACATGCATACAGACTTGTATGAACAACCACACACACATATGTACGCACACACATGAACAAACACGTGCACACAAAAACATACTATCGCACATATATGCATACACACACACACCTACACACACCAACTCAAATGCACATGCACACACATATCTACATATATATGTAAGTACACATACATGTACACTTAAATATGGACATGAACTAGCACACACACATATATAAAAGTGCACACATAATTGTACCTTAAAACATGTAGATATGTAGGCATATACAGACACACACGTGCACACAGATGAAGACACACATATATAATGAAACACATGCACACAAGCACAGATGCGCACACACATACGAACAAACACACACATGCATCTACACATACACAAGTCTTTGCATGCAAGCATGCACAGTCATGTGCACACATAAACACCCACACACACCCAAAAAAATACACAAACACACTCACATGCATAGACACATAGACCCACACACATAGTCATAAATGCACATGCATACAGACACACCAACACATGCACACACATGCACATGCATGGACATGTAAACCCACACACACAGTCATAAATGTAGTCACACACATAGACATACACATAGAGGAACATAGATGAATGCACATGCACACAAGAAAACATAAACACAAGCACACATGCACAAAAGTAGACATGCATGCATACAAACATGTCCACGAGCACACGTGCATGTTTATGTGCACACACACACACATATATGAATACATTAGATACACAAACACACACGCACATAGAAATGCACAAATACAAATACACATGCAAATGGACACACACACTCACACACACTCGTATGCACGTATATGCACACACTTGCATGGACACACATAACCACTGACATGTAAATGCACACACACATGCACACACACCCACATACTCACATGTGCACACCTAAATACACATGTGTGCATGCACACACAAACATACATGCACACACTCACATGTGCATGTACACTTATGCACTCACACACAAACAAATGCACAATAGGGCACACACCCACACACTCCTAATAACAAACATGAACACATGTACACACACTCAAAAGCACACAAAGTTAAACATGTATACACCATATCCACAAACACACACACAAACACACTCACAAACATACACATGCACAAACATATTTACATATGTACATGCACACACACACACACACACATGTGCACAACATGTGTGTGTAGTAGCACACATGCACATACATATGTAGGCACAAACTTTCCTGCACACGCACATCCGAACGCATACATGCAAACACACATGCACACATATGCACACACAAGTAAACACAAGGACACACACATATGCACGTACACACACACATACACACACATGTAGACACACATGTACATTCACACACATGAACATGCACAAATACACACACACATGTGCTTGCATGCACATTCACACACCCACAATAATGAACACAAATACATGCACGTGAACACACACTTATGTAGGTGCACACCAATATGCACAAATACATTCACAAATACACACACGCCCACATACTCACACACATGCAGGCACATATGCAAACCCACACACACATATACACATGCATGCACACTTCCACATGTATATACACACACCAATATATAGACACACTTATAGATACAACAACACAGACACATATGCACACACAAGCTCAAATATACTCACACACACACATAAAGAGGAACACAGACATGCATTAACACACACATGTATACACAAACACAACCACACACGCACACAAATAGGCACACTGGCATGCACACATGTGCATGCATGCAAAATCATGTGTGTGCACACACACACACCTGCACATCACACACAAACAAATACCCACATGTTCAAATAGACATGTACATGCACACACACATACACATACACATATGCATATGTACATATCCATCCATGCACACACAATTCAACACACACCCACACTGACACAGCCACACACTCATGCATGCACACATACACATGAACATACACACCCATACAAACACTCAAGAACCCACACATAGGCACACAAATAGGAATACACACCTAGACACACATGCACACCATACACATAAGCTTGCACACATACACACACATACACATGCACTCATACACACATGCATGCACACCTACAAAAAGACAAATAAGCATGCATTGCACAAACATACACACAAATATACAAACACACATACATGCTTGTACACTCACATAGCATGTGCACATGCATGCACCCATACATGCACATGTGCATAACATTGGTGCACAGATACACACAATCACATTTGCACACACACATGTACACACACGCACACACAAACATGCACGTGAATGCTTAAGCACATGCATATACATACATATGAACACTCATATTTACATACACACGTATAGTCTTATTAACATGCACACAAATAAGAAAACACAGATGCACAAAAACACACACACACACACATGAACACCTACACATGCTCACACGTGCACAAATGCTGACACACACACATATGTACACACACATGCACACGCACCCACACACACATAAGTGCACATTCACACATGTTGACAAACATAGATGTACACACACAAATACATAGACACACAAAAATATAGTCACACATGCACACACAAACACACACATATACACTCCCATGCATGTAGATTCACAAACACACATGCACATGCATAAGAATGCTTGCCCACACACACAAAAGAACACATGCTTATATGCAAGCACACATGAACACACACAATACACATGCACATACATATGCATGCATAGATAAGCACACAAACATGTGCACACACACAAGCACACTACCACAAACATATGCACACCCTTCACAAATATGCACATCCACAAACATTTATAGAAAAATAAAATGCACATATGCACATAAACACAAGTTAGCATGCACTCACATGCATCCCTAAACAAGCACATATGAGACACAAACACATGTATACACACATACACACATACACACATATGTAGACACACATACACACACAAAAATATGCAAAACACACACATAGACACAAACACACATGCACATCTATGCACACACACACAAACTTGCACATGCATATATGCTCACACAGATGCACACAAACACAAACATAAACACATACACACACACATGCATGAACTCAACACATACACATGCAACATGCATGCACACATGCAAAAGCACATACATCTATACATGCACAAACACACACATGTACATATATACATATACAAACACACATATTCACACACACATACATGCACACACACATATGTACACTCACATCCAAATAAAAGTGTACATATATACACAATGTACAAGCACATGCACACAAACCAACACACATCTGCACAAACATACACACACACATACAACCAGACACTTGGATGCATAGATGCACGTACATAGCCACCTAGATGTAGACATATATACAAACAAGCATGCACACACACACACCAACATCACCTTCACATACTTATACACACACAGCACATATGCATAGAAGTGCACACTCAACAATACTCATAGAAGAATAAACACATATGCACATATAAACACAAACATGCATGCACACAAAAAATACACTTGCATGTACACACACACACACACATATTAACACATGCATACAAACACACACACATGCATGCACACATGGAGACGCACACACATGCATATACTACATAGACTCACATACGCACACATGCACACACACATACATGTATGCATGCATACACGCACACACACACACGTGAAAAGACATGCATATGCACAAACACACATGAACAGACATGCACATGTGAATGCACCACATACACATGTGTATACATACACTAGCACACACACACCCACACACTTGATCACACACATGCACCAATGCACTCACTTACACACACATGTGGATGCCTATAGTCACACGCACATGCATGTATGCATGCTGACAAACACAAACACCAACATAGACCCCCCACACCCAAATGCTACATGCATTCATGTATGCCCCTGCACACATAAACCCACACACACTCACATTCTTGAGCATGCATTTAATGCACACACAGGGACACAAACACCCACACACAAATACTTACACACATGCATATGCACAGCCACACATACACATACACATACAGACACATGCACACACATGCACCCCTCACCCCACACAGATATGCACGAACACACAAGCACACATACAAACACAGATAAGCATACACATAATTGCACATGCACACATATGTAGGCTTACACATTCACATAATAACGCACCTATATCCACACATATGTACACACATATGCAAAGCACAAAGACATGCACACTCATATGCATGCACACACACACACACATGTAGAGACATGCTGACATACACACAAGCATGTACATACACACACATGCACACACATGCACATGCACATGCACACACAAACATTTGTGTGGACAAACACACACAAACACATGAATACAAGCACAAGTACAAGGAACACACACAAGCACACACACACACACACACAAATACATACACAAACACACACACCCACACACATTTGTGCATGCAACATGCACATGCACTTACATATACCCATGCACACAAACTCGCACAAGTACATGCAAGCACATGCCTAGACATTTGGATGCAAACATTTGCACAAGCAAGCACACACACTTACATGTAAACATGCATAGACATAAACACATGAACACACGTAAATGACTATGCACACACATGTGCACATACAAACACACATGCATAAGTGCACACAAGCACCCACACACATGCATGCACTCTTACACACATACACACACACACATGCATGCACATATGCATCCTCACACTCCTACATAGACAAACATGCATATACACACATATGCACACACACACACGTGCATGCAAACACATATGCACACATGCACACATACATGTATGCATGGATGCATGTAGACACACCAATACACACACGTGCACTTGCGAACACCCAAACATATAAACACATGCACTTTCACAAACATGAACATGTACTCATACAAAGACACACATGCACATATAAAGGAACACACAAGAAAATGTAGGGGACACCACATACACACACATGTATATGCACACACAAACAATACATACACACAATCACACTCACACTCACACATGTACAAGCACACACATATGCTTGCACATGCACTTTCACATGCACATGCACACACATGTGAACACATATAGTCACATACACACACTAGCATTATACACACACAAATACACACATGCATGCACACACACATACAAATGCACAAATACATATACACATGCACACACACATACATGCACACCACACACACTTACACACCCATTCACATGCACCCATGCACAATCTTGCCCATGCACATAAACACACGCATGCATACACACATAAACACACTACTACACATGCACACAAACACACATGCACATTCACACAAACACATATACACACATGTATGCATCTACATGCAGATGCACATAGACACACACACAAACACACACACACACACATACGTATATGCAGACATGCATACAGATAACCATGCACATACATAGACACACACATACATACACACATATATGCACATACACACATTCATACAGACATGAAAACACACAGACACACACACATGCATAAATGCACATTCATGCACATAATGGCACATAAACATGCACACACACACACATAGGCATGCAAATACACACAAATATGAACACACACAAACATTCTTATACCCATATGCGCACACAAACACATACACACACAAATGCATGCATGTATGCACACACCCATGCTTACAAACACATATGCATACACACACACATAGAAAAACACACATGCTCATAAGCACATTCATATTAAAAAATGTTTGCACATACACACACACACAGACATGCACACATACAAACATACCTACATACACACATGCACACTTACAAGTGTATCCACTTAAACACATGCACACATATATGACACACACGAATTAGCACATGCACATGCACACAAACACACACCCACACATATACATGCATGCAATCACACATGCTCGCACATATAGACATAGTTACATACATGAACACACACACATGCACATTTAGACAAAGACACACACATGCACATTTAGACAAAGACACACACATGCATACCAATACATACACACACCCACACACACTCATGCAAGTAAACATTCACACACACCTGCGTGCACACAAATACACATGCACACACATACAAACATGCAAAAAAACATGCAAATACATGCATTCACACCCATGTACAAACACACTAACACAAACATATGCACATGCACACACACACACATGTAAAATGTTGTTATTACATGCACAAGTACAAATGTGTTCTTGCACACACAAACACATATACTCATGTGCACACAAACTCACTCATTCACATGCATGCACACAAACACACATAGATGTACATGTGCAAAAGCACATGTACTCACACACACATGCACACATATATGCACACACATATGTATGCATACACACATGAGCACACACATATATACACACATGTATAATCACATGCATGCACACACACACACATGAATAAACAAACACTCATGCATCCACACACATACTATGCTCAAATTGAGGCACAAATGCACATGCACACACCTGTACTTATACACCATACACACTAACACAAATACACACACACACACCCCTATAGACACATCCACATGCACAAACGCTCACACACACACACACCTCTAGATGAATAGTTACATGCATAAACATGCATACACATGGATACAGACGAACACACACACATGCATATACATATGCATGCATATATGTACATGCATGGACACATACACACACATGCACATGCACATGCACAATCAGATACATAGTTGCACATGAACATGCACACACAAGCACCAATACGTGCACACACATAAAGGAATACCCATGCACATGAACAAGCACACACATGCAAACACATGCACAAGAACATATGCACACAAGTACATAAACACACATGCATGTGCACACATATGCACTCAAATGAACATGCATACACACAATCACACACTTGCATATACACAGGAACACATCACACCTGAACATGCACACACACACACACGCTCACTCACACACACATGCACACGTATATGACACACACACACTCACATCATGCACACACATGCTTATAGACATACACTTACACATACACATGAGCACACACAAAAAGTGCACACATGTATGCACCCATGCATGCTCACAAGCACACACACACACAAACACAATTTATCACAAATAAATAACCACTCAAACATGCGCACACAAGTATACACACATGCATGTTCACAAACACATATACACATACACACAAAACATAGACACACACACACATAGATAGACATGCATATATACATACATCCACACACAAACACACACACACACACTAACACATATTTACATGCACCTATATGCACTCATATACATGTGCACAAAAGCATAAAAACACACACATAGATGCACACAAGCATGGACACAAATGTGCACTCTAACACACACACTAATGCAAGCACACACACACATGTGTGCTCATAAGTTCACACACATGCACACACACATACACGTACACTCTTACACTAACAGACTCATACAAATATTCATAAGCACATGAAAACACACTCACACCAACACACACTCACATGCACTCAGATGTACACACATGCATGCATTCAAATAGGAGCACACATTCATATAAAAGGATAAACAGACACACACATGCACAGGCACATGTTTGCACACATTTGCACACACACACACTGCACGTGCATATGAACATGTTCACACATGCACATATGCATAGAAATGTGCACACACAAACTCACATGTGGACACACATACACATGTACACATGCACACACACAATCACAAGAATACTCACACATGCAAACACATACACATATACATGCACATGCACACACATCGACACACACCCACATAGGCATGTGCACACACACACACACACAAGTACACATAAGCACATAGACATACTCTCACACCTATGCAAATACACATGCATGTAAAACAACAAAATCAAACACATGCACATGCATGCATGACACAACCACACATACACACATGCACACATATGCATGTACACCCACACCCTCACACACAGAAACACACAAATATTAGCAAACACATACACACACAAACACAAACCTAAGCACACATGCACACATGAAAACACACAAATGCATTAACACATGTGCACATGCAAACACATGCATGCACACACTGACACACACCCACACACCCACACACCCACACACCCACATACCCACATACCCATGCACATGCTCATTTGGTATACACAAACACACGTGCACACACAGACTCACACATACATGCACAAATACATACACTCACAAAAGCACACACACACATACACAGATAAACTTACACATGTGTGCACACACATACACATGCACATGCACATGCACACACACACAAGCACACCAATGCATCCACACACACATAAAGCACACACACACACATGCATATACACAAGCATGCACAAACACCCACACCCACATCTATACACACATTTGTACACATGAGTACAAATGCACACATACGTACATGCACATGCAAACACATGCACATGACCTTACATGCACTCACATGTACACACATGCACATACATGCATGCACACATAGACACACACATATGCACATGCATACACATGTATGCACACGAACACTCATACACATGAGTACACATTAAAACATACACACACACACACACACATGTATGCATGCACAAACATACATGCACATGCCCATACAAGCAGGTATACACTCACACATACACCCACACCACCCATATGCAAAACTACATACACATGTACATGTATCACTCATGCACATGATCACACCCACAAGTGTGTGCACACACACACACACACTTTTATGTATGCACACCTACACATACACATGCCCACACACACACACACACACACACACACACACACACACACACATATATATATATATATATATATATATGCACACAAACATACAAGCACACACATAGACACACATACATATACATGTGCACCCATACATGCACAAGAACACACACATAAAAATATGCACATACACATATATTCACACAAACATAAACATATGCACATGTAGGCCACACACGAACACACACACACATGTACATGTATGATCGTGAGAGAACATATGCAAGTGTGTGTGCCTCTGTATGCATGCATGATCATGAGCATGTGTGAGTGTGTTGGTTCTTGTGGACATGTGTGTGTGTCTACATGTGCATGTGCATGTTTGTGTGCATGTGAAATTTTGTCTGTCCATGTATTTGTGTGAATGTGTTTGTGCATGTGCATGTGTGTGTCTGTGTCTACATGTGTGTATGTACTTATTGTGTGTGTGTTTGTGTGCATGTATGCATGTGTGTGTAGATGTTTGTATGTGTAGGAGCATTTGTGTACATGCATGCATGCTTGCTTGCATATGTGTGTGTGTGTGGATACATGTATTTGTGTATATGCTTGTGTATGTAAATACATACGTTTCTATGAATATGTATGTGTGAATGTCTATTTTTGGGTTCTAGATGTTTGTGTGTGTCAACATATAAATGTGTGTGTGCAGGCATGCGATCATGTGCATGTGTGTGCATGTGTGTACATACGTGTACACATGTGTGTATATGTGTGTGTGCAAGTGTGTGTGCATGTGTTTATGTATTTGTAAGGGATTGTGTGTATTGGAATGTTTGCATGTGTGTGTGCACTTGTGAGCATGCATTTGTATTTGTGTGCATGCATATTTACATGTTTGTGTGTTGGCATGTGTGAATGCATGTATTTTTTATATGTTTTTGTGTGTCTGTGTGTGTGTGCATGTGTGTGGGTTTTTTTGTGCATCAGTGCATCTATGCATATCTACATATGCAAGTGTGTGTGGAAGTACTTGTGCATATGTGTAGGTGTATGTGCATGTGTGTGTGCATTCATGCTTGTACATGTGTATGTGTGCACTCGTGCATGTGGATAGAAGTCTGTGTGTATGTGTGAGTGTGCTTATGCATATTCTAGTGTTCAATGCATATGTGAGTGTGTGTTCATGTACGTGTGCATGCTTGTGTGCATGTGTGTGTGTAATTGTGTGCACGTGTGTGCACTCTTGTGCATGTGTGTGTACATGAGTGTAAGTGCATTTGTGTGCATGTGCATGTTTGTGTAGGGGTGTGTATGTATGTGTGCACGAATTTGTGTGTGTTTGTGTGTGTTTATATGTGTGTGTGTGGGTGTGTACATGCACATGTGTTTGTGTATGTGTGTGTGTGCATGTGTGCTTATGTGGGTGTGGGTGCATGCCTGTGTGCATGCATTCATATGTGTGTGTGCTTGAGTGTATGTCTATGTGTACATATGCATAAGTGCATCTGAGTGTGCATGTGTATATATGTGTGTTTGAGCCTATATGCGTGTGAGTGTGTGTATGCTTGTGCTTGTGTGCATGTGTGTGTGGGTTTGTGTGTGCATGTGTTTGTGCATGAGAGTGTATATATGTGTGTCTAGGATTGTGTTTTGGGGTATAGATTTGTGCATGTGTTATCATCTATGTATCACTTTATGTGTGTATTTATGTGCATGTGTGTGCTTATGTGTTTAAGTTTGTGTGTGTTTGTGTATATGTATATATGGGAGTGTATGTGAAGGTTTATGTGTGCATCTGTGCATGTGTTCATCCTCGTGTCTGTGTGTGTATATGTGTTTGTATACATTTATGCATGTACACTCCTTCACATGTGTGTTTGGTGTGTGTTTTCATTTATGTGGGTGTGTATAGGTGTTTGTGTTTGTCTGTGTGTGTGTGTTTGTACATGTGTGCATTTTTATGTGAGTACACTCATGCACATGTGTGTGTGTAAATCTTCATGTGTATGGGTGTTTGTGCATGCATGCTAAGTGCATATGAGTGTGTGTGATATGTGAGCATGTGTGCACATGCTTATGTGCGTGTTTGTGTCAGCGTGTGTGTGTGTGTGTATGTGCAGGTGTGTGATTTTGCATGTTTGCATATAAGTATTTGTGTGTGTGTATCTATGTGCATGTGTTTGCATCCGTGTGTGTGTGCCTATGTGTGCATATGCCTATGCATATGTGTGTGCATGTGTTATTTTGCTTGTGTTTGTGCATGTGTGTGTGCATATTTATGCATGCATGCATGTGAGTTAATTTTTGTGTGTGTGTGGACGTGCATGTGTGTGTATTTGTCTATGTGTGCATGAGTGTGTGTGTGTGTCAGCATGT
Source organism: Vanilla planifolia (assembly GCA_023846275.1). Lineage (NCBI taxonomy): Eukaryota > Viridiplantae > Streptophyta > Magnoliopsida > Asparagales > Orchidaceae > Vanilla > Vanilla planifolia. Next base: position 340,164 of record JAIUJO010000044.1, on the reverse strand, counting down.
GCATGTGTGGGCTTGTATGCATGTGTTAATGCATGTTTGTTTACTTGTGCATGTATGTGGGCATCTCATTATGTGAATTTGCATGTGTGTTTTTGTATGCACACATGTGTGAATGCATGAATGTGTGAATGTGTGTATATGTGCATGTCTATGTATGCACAATTGTGTATGTGCTTGTGTGTTTGTCCATTTGTGTATGTGTGCATGTGTTTGCATGCATGCGTGCACGTGTGTGTGCATGTGTGCATGTGTATGTAGGTGTGTGAGTGTATGTGAGTGTTTGTGTGCACTCCTTTGTGTGGATGTGTCTAGGTGTGTGTGTGTGTGTGTACATGCGTATGTCCATGCATTTGCTTACATGAGTGTGTGTTTGCATGGGTGTGTCCACATGTCAATGCACATGTGTGTGCATGTTCGTGTGCATGTGTGTGTGTAAGGGCATGTGCATGTGTTTGTTTCTATATGCATATATGTGTGAGTTCCTACGGTTATCTTTATATATGTACAGACTTGTGCGTGCGTGCGTGCACGAGCATGTTTATTTGTTTGTGTGTGTGTTCAATTGTGCGTGTGTCGATGGATGTGTGTATGTGTTTGAGAGTAAGTATGACTATGTGTTTGCATTTGTGTGTGTGTGAGTGTGTGATTTTGCATGGGTGGATGGGTGCATGTATGTATGTGTATATGTGTGTGTATTTGCTTGTGTACATGTGTGTGTGATGTTTTGTATACATGAGCATGTGTTTGAGTTGGTGTGTGTGCAGGTGTATTCATTTGTGTCTGTGTGTGTGTGTGTGCGTGCAAGCATGACCATGTTTGTGTGTGCATACATATGCACATACCTATGTGTGTGTTTCATTGTGTGCCAGAGCATGTGTGTGTGTCTGTGTACATATGCTTGAGGGTGTGTGCATGTCTACATTTGCATATGCTTGAATGTGCATACTTGTGTGTGAGTATGCATGTGTGACTATGTGCATGTGCATATGTGTGTGTGTGTGTGTGTGCATATGTTCTTGTGTGTCTGTACGTGCATGTCAAAGATTGAAGGCTTAAATTTCTAATTTTAAAGCTAAACACTACTTTTATGAAGTGTCTAACCATAAAGAATTATATTTATATAATGGTTAGCACGTAAAACCTTTACTTTTTTGAGAATGATAATGATTTTTACGTATTTGAGTTAGTCTTTTTAGTGGTGCATTACGTTATAGTTGGTTTTTTAAATTAAGTCTTTTTTAGTTCTAAAATCTTATGTTTAAAACAAATTTGACCTAAGCACTAAACCACTTTTCTATCTAAAGTGTTAAGTTAAATGGCCCATAATGCTAGGCCTTAGGTCTTATGGAGCAACAGGTTAGGGCCTGTATTAAAATTGACTTGGGTTAGTCTAGAGTATCAATCAAGGTATAAAACCTACGCTAGCTTGAGTTAATCAGGTCAGTGCATGACTTATAAACCCAGCTTAGGCGTATGAATCAAGTCAGACTCATTAATGATAAGTAATTGGTTCAGGTCAGATCAGACCCATTTTAATCTTGTATGTAGATGCCTTAGGAAATCACATCCCAAGAGCATCATGGCGAGCTGCCAACCTTAATAGGTTTTCTATTTTATGTAGAGAAAGTAATATAAGGATAAATCACATGCATATCTTTGAAATATAAGACAAGTAAATGATAGTCTTTTTGTTTTGAACTTGCACACATTTGAACTGACCGATCATGTGTGTTTGTATATCAAAAGGTCACATTTTCCTCTGCATTTTTGGACATTTTTTGTCATCTAGCTATTCATGCAAAATGCTTAATTAAATAGTTGAGAGCACCTCTATCTTTTTGAATAGTATCGTGATCATCACCACCATCCATCCAACTTTTGGAATTGACGATCCAGATAATATCTTGTTGCAATTAGATCTCGATACTTCAATGGTTATTCTGATCAGGCAGTTTAGAATCAGACACTGTTACATTTCATCTTCCACTTTCATCTTTTGTAATGCCTAGCTTTAACAAAAAGCTTATTCTAGTCAATAGGAGAGCCATTTTGGGATGTTTTTATTTTCACTAGAAATAGAAATCATTTACCAACATTTGTTGTCATTAAATCAACTAGAAAATTTCATAAGTGCTCAATAGATGTTCAAAACTGAGAACATCAAATTTTAGCAAGCTTGTGGACAATGGGGTTCTTTAAATTATTATTTCTTCTACTCTTTTCTAAAATCTTTATGAGCCATCCTAATAACAACTATATCATTAGTTAGTTTTGCATGTAGAAATTTTTTAAAGCTTTTAATTTTTTCTTTAGCTAATTTTTATAGATTTTGGTATCTTATTAGAGCATCATTTTATAATTTGTTCACCCTTATTAGCCTTAGCAAAAAAGAGTGGTTGTCAAAGACAATTGGTGATTGGGAGTGGATGTTAGCATGGGTTTTAGTAAAACCACCTAAAAGATCTTACTGTATTTTTTTTTTATTATTGAATAATTTTATTTTATCAATAATCTTCTTAAAAAAAATTTGTATTTTTAAGCATAAATTTTTTTCTTTAAATAAAAAATTTTTAGAAATTTAGAACTTTGTCGAACACACAATTCACCCCTCCCCTCTTGTCTGTTTTTCCTGCACAATTCACATTAAGTGGTATTAGAGTGAGGATTCTATTGAAAGAAAGAAATTTCTAAGGCAAAATCCTCATGTCTCTTCTCTGTGTTGAGTACAATATGATTTAACTAAAGGTGCTTTGTCACCCCAACCACCTTTATTCAAAGGTGAGTTTTATTATTATTAAAAAACTCAAATGGATTTAATTTTAAAATCCACTTATTTAAAAATTTAGAATATTATTAAAAATATATTTGAGCTTTTAACTAAGACTATTGGTAGAGAGAAAGTAAGAAAACCATTGGGTTAACTCACTCTTAAGAAGAAACATAAAGGTCAATTAAATTCTCAAGCTATGAAAATTTTGCAGTATGGTTTTGGTGCTTTTGAATATAATCAAATCATGAACTTGAAAATGGAAAATGAGATTTGGTCTAGCCTTGAAGTTACTTAAGAAGGTGCTTCTCAAGTTAAGAAGATTAAAATTAACATGCTTGTTCATGAGTATAAATTATTTTGGATAAATATAGATGAAAGTATTAAGATTATGCTATAAGGTTTACAAGTATTATTAATAGTTTACCTAAACATGGCAACTTCTCTATTAGTGAATAGGTGAGGAAGATTCCTCAGTTTTCTTTCTAAATAATATGATACATTAGTGACAATGCTTAAAACAACATATAATATTTTGGTAATGTCATTAGATGAGTTATTGGGTGAACTATTGAAAAATGCTTGACCTTACTAGAAGGGATGAAGAACTTGTGGCTAAAAAAGAAAGGAAAAAAAAAGAAAGAAGTACTAGCTTTTATTATTGATTATTTTACAGACTCAAATTTCTCCATCTCAAGTGAGGTAATTCTTAGATCAAAAGCTTTATCTAGTTTATATAACAATAAAAAGTTAGCTAAATGATTTCAAAATAATATGAAAAAAAGAGAAAGTTGATTTCTCATAAAAACATAATTTGTTATGAATATAAATTACTTGGGCATACAAGGCCCAATTACCCATACTAGAAGGATAAAGTTGAGTAGTTTTAAAAATAGAAGAAGAAGATGGAATCTATAAAAATATCATGGGATGATTCAATTAGTTCTTCTTTTTGAAGGATAGTATATTAATGCTTGCATAAAGTATAAAAAATTAGCTTTTAAATATCTTAAATTGAAAGAAGAACATGAAAAGTTTTTAAACTTGTGTGAACATTTAAATTAGTTAAATGCCAATTATTTATATGAGATTAAGATTAAGAAAGATGGAAGAGCCTCTATTATTATCAAAAATACATGCTTTGTTAGATAATTAAATGATTTAAAAATTTTACATGCTCATTGTAGGGCTTTTTTCATAAGATTAATTATACTAGACTTATTAAATTTTTTTGCTCCAAATATAGTTTCAAATTGTTACACAAGAGTTAGAAAAATAATTTTTATTACAAATTTAGAAACATTTTTTATTGTTAATATTTTATATTTGTATGGATTAAAAAATTATTCAATTAAGAATCATGTTAAGACATGTGAATCAAAAAAAGCTGGGTCCTAAAAACAAATGTCTAATTTGTTTTATAAGCATCCCTTCCTTTAAGGATTGGGAATGGTATACGTAGATAGTGGATGCTCAAGAAACATGACTAGAGATACATTTTTAGTCATCCAGTTGAAGTCTTAAAATGGTGTGAAGTTGTTCTTGGTGATAACTCCAAGAAGAAACTGATTGGATTTTTTGAATTGTAGGTAACTAACACACTTCTACAAGAAAGATCCCCTTTGTACAAGGTCTAAGGTATAATCTTCTTAGTCAATTATTTGAAAATGAATGCATTATTAGTAAAGAAAATGTTTCACTTTTCATTGAATGTAGAAAAGATAATATATATGTTTTATTTTTGCTCATGGTTAAGATAGTGGTCTAGAATGCCTTATATCACATGATAATACTTTTACTTTATGGAATAAAAGTTTGTTTTCACTTAGTAAAGTATTCTTTTAAAAAGCTAGATCAGTAGCCAAAGTTAGTTATTAAGTTGAAGGAGTAGATGTGAATGAGACATTTTCTCTTGTAGCTAGACATGAGGCAAGTAAGGTTTTACTTCTGCTATCATAAAGGATTTAGATTATAGTAAAGAGATGTTAAAAGTATATTTTTAAATAAATATATATATATATGAAGAAGTGTACATTCAATAATCCCTAAGTTTTGAAATGCATGATAAGATAAATCATGTATACAAACTTAAGAAGGAACATTATGGTTTGAAGTAAGCTCCAAGAGCTTGGTATGAAAGATTAGGTATTTTTTATGTCAAATAGTTTTCATGGAGGCAAGGTAGACAATATTTTATTTATTCAAAGTTTAGATAAAGGTTAATTAAAATGTTTAGTTTATATGAATAACATAATCTTTATAGCTTCTAATATAAAGATGTGTATGAGGTTTGCTAATTTTACGAAAAATGAATTTAAAATGAGTATGATGGGACAGTTAATTTTTTTAGGACTTCACGTCAAGCAAATAAGTGAAAAAGGTTTATTTATTAAACCATATATTTGATGGATTTTCTAAAGAATTTTAGTTATGAGAACATGAAGCAAATGAAGACTACCTTTAGTATAAGTAGTATTATAGATAAAGATAAAGATAAAAATCCTATAGACACAAAATCATTAAAATGAATGATTGGATCATTATGATATCTTACTACAAGTAGAACTAATATTATATTTAATGAAGGTTTGCATGTTAGATGTTAGGTTATTCTTAAGGAATCACACCTAAAAGTAATCAGGCATATATTTAAATTCTTTGTAGACACTAAGACTATAGACTTATGATACCTCTGATGTGAGTCTAAATTTGAGAGCCAACATAGACTCTTGTTATATTTGTAGTAAGACCAATATAAAGATTACCTCTAGTATATATAATTCATTAATTATTCACTAATTTCTTAGGCTAGTACAAAACAAAATTATATTCTACTATCAATAACAATGGTCAAGTATAATATTATAGGTAGTTGTGTTGGTCAAGTTCTATAGATTAAACAACTTTTTGATTATGGCTTAGAATTTGAATAAATTCTAATCTTTTATGATAACTCAAGTATAATTTATTTATCTAAAGATCCTGATCAACACTCAAGAATAAAATACATAAAGTCAAGATATCATGTTTTAGAGAACTTGTGTAGAAGAAAGAGATTTAATTATCATTTATTTCATTTTTTACCTAATTAGATGAAATTATTCTATCTACCTAATTCTTTTATAGACTTAGATTAATCTTAGATGTAATTAACCCCTTTCAATAATTACAAAAAGGAGAAAACTTAGTACTAGTATTCAATGGGAGTCTAAGCTAAACTTTAGGGAGAGTATAGGCTATAAAATAAAGTGAGCTAAAATATTAAATATTATATAACTTGGTTTATTCATTAATATCACATTTTCTTTATTATTATTTGATCAATTCTAATAATAATTTTATAAACTTTAAGGAAGAGATTATTGTGTCCTTCGGTGTAATGATCACAAAACCAAGCTAAGTATTGCTTGCACATTCACAAACATATATGAGTACCTATGCACACACACATACATGCACACATGCAAACATACCTACATACACAAATGCACACTTACAAGTGTCCCCACTTACACACATGCACACATATATGTGCACACATGAATTAGCACGTGCAAGCAAATGCACATGCACACAAACACACACCCACACATATATGCATGCCATCACACATGTTTGCACACATAGACATAGTTACACACATGAACACACACACATGCACATTTAGACAAAGACACACACATACATACCAATACATACACACCCAACACACACTTATGCAAATAAACATTCACACACACCTATGTGCACACAAATGCATGCACACACACACACATACAAACATGCAAACAAACATGTAAACACATGCATTCACACCCATGCACAAACATACTAACACAAACATATGCACATGCACACACACACATGCAAAACGATGCACATATGTGCATAAGTACAATTGTATTCTTGCACACACAAACACATATACTCATGTGCACACAAATTCACTCATTCACATGCATGCACACAAACACACATAGATGTACATATGCACACACACATATTTATGCATACACACATGAGCACACACATATATACACACATGTATAATCCATGCATGCACACACACACACATATGAATAGACAAACACTCATGCATCCACACACATATTATGCTCACATAGAGGCACAAATGCATATGCACACACATGTACTTATACACCATACACATTAATACACAAATACACACACACACACATACAGGCACATCCACAAACAAACACACACACACACACACACCTCTAGATGAATAGTTACGCACATACACATGCATACACATGGATACACATGAAACACACACACACACATGCATATGCATATGCATGCATATATGTACATGCATGGACACATACACACACATGTACATGCACATGCATAATCACATACATAGTTGTAGATGAACACACACACACACACAAGCAATAGTACATACACACACATAAAGGAAATACCCATGTGTGTGTATGTGTGTGTATGCTTGTGTGTGCACGTGCATGTGTTTATGTGTGTTTGTGTGTATGTGTGTGCTTGTGTGTTCGTGTTCACGCACGTATGTGTGTGTATTTTTGTGTGAGATGATACATGTGTGTGCAGTTGAGTTTGTGTGTGTGCATGTGTTTGTGTGTGTGAGTGTGTATGTGCATGCAACTTTGTGCATGAGTATGTGTTCATGCATGTCTGTATGTGTATGTGTGTGTGTGTGCATGCATGCATGCATTTGTATATGTGTGTGTGTGTGTGCATACCTATGAATTCATGTTTATGTGTGTGTGTACATGTCTGCACACATGAGTGTGTGCATAAGATCACGTATGCATGTGTGTTTGTGCGTATTCATGTGCATGCATCCACATGTTTATGTGTTGTGCACACATGTGCATGTGTGTGTACATGAGTGAGTGTGTGTGTGTACATATATGCATGTGTGTATGCTTGTATGTTTACATGCCTACATGTAGTCTTGTGTGTGTGTGCACGTGTGTGTACATGCACATGTTTTTATATGTCTATGCATACATGCATGTTCCTAAGTGTGTGTGTGGGTGTTGGTGCATGTATGTGCATGTGTGTGCTTGTGTGTTCACATGTGTATGTGTGGTGGTCCATGTGCAAGAATGTGCATGTGTTTGTGTATTTACATCCATGAGTATGTGTGTGTGCATGTTTGAGCGTGTCTATGTGTGTAAGTGCGTGCATGTATGCATGTATGTGTGTGTGTGCATGTGCACACTTATGTTTGTGTCTTGGTCTGAGGGTGAATGTGCATGTTCATGTGTGTTGGTTTGTGTAATTTTGTGTGTGCATGTGTGTCTACACACAAGCTTGTGTGTTTGTTAGCATATATGCATGCACATATTTCTATGTGGGTGTAGGTGTGTGTGAAGATTCATGTAGTTGTATGTGTGTATTGTTCATGAATGTATGTAGATGCATGTGCATGTTTATGTGTGTGTGTGGGCATCTGTTTATGCACGTGCATGTGTGTGTGTGTGTGCATGTGTACATGTGCATGTATATGTATTTGTGTGTACATCTATGTGCATGTGTGTGTTCTTGTGCACACATGTGTGGGTGTATGTGTGAGTTTATATATGTGTGTGTGTGTGCATATGTTTGTGTATTTATGTGTGCATATGCATGTGTGTGCATGCTTGCATATGTGTATGTGGATCTACATGTCTTCATGTGCATGTGTTTGTATGCATACATGTACCTATGCGTGTGTGTGTGTACCTATGCAAGCATGTGTGTGTGTGCCTATGCTTGTCTTCATGCTTGCAAGCATGTTTGTATGTATGTGGGTGTGTGTGCACATACGTGTTTCTATGTGTATGTGTTTGTATCTTTATGTGTGTGTGTGCTCTTGTACACATGTAAATGTGCATGCATGTGTGTGTATATCTCTGCTTGTGTACATGTGTGTGTGTGTGTCCATGTATGTATATGTTCATATGTGCTTGTTTGTATGTGGGTGTGTGTGAGCCTATGTTTGTGTGTGTGTGTGTTTTCCTATGCATTTGTGTGTAAGTTTGTATCTATATGTGTGCGAATGTGTGTGTGTGTTTATGTGTGCATGTATATTTATGTGTGTGTGGATATGTGTACATGTTTGTGAGCCTTTGTGTGTGCATGTGTGTGTGTGTGCATGTGCTTGTGCATCTATATATGCGTGCATAAGCATATGTGTCCATGTGCATGCATTTGTGTGTGTATGAATGTGCATATTGCATGCGAGTGTTTGTGTGTATGCACGTACATGTTTGTGTTTATGCATATCTGTGAATATGCATGTGTGCATATGATCGAGTTTGTTCTTGTACGTGTGGGTGTGAGCATATGTGCTTGGTGTACATCTTAGCAAGCATGCATATGTGTGTGTGTGCATGTACATGTGCATGCATGTGTATGTATGTGTTTATATGTTTGTATGCATGTGCGTGTTTGTGCATGTATGTGTCCATGCATGAGTTTGTACACGTGTGTGTATTGTTTGTGTTTTGTGTGTGTGTGCATACGAGTGTGTGTATGAGTGTGTTTGCATTTGTGTGTGTTTTTGCATGTTCAAAACATTCCTTTGTGTGAGAGTATATTTATGGATGTGTGTGTACATGCATGTGTATGTGTGTGTACACATGTCTATATTATTGCACATTTGTGTGCATATGTTCATGTGTACATGTTTGTGCATGGAGTGTGTGTATCTATAGGTGTGTGTGCTAACATATTTGTGTGTGTGTGTTTTCACATACATACATGTGTGTCTATAGTTGCATTTGTGTGTGTGTCTACTTATGTGTATAGGTTTGTGTGCATGTGTGTGTTTGTGTGTCAGTGTGTATCTATGTATGCATGTATATGTGCATGACAAAAATGAGTGTGTTTGTGTTTATGTGTGTGTGTGGATGTGCTTGTGTGTCATTGTGCATGTGTGTTTGCATGCATGAGCTTGCATGTGTGAGTGTGTGTGTGTGTGTGTATTTGTTCATGTTTGTGTGTTTACATTTGTGTTCATGAGTGTCTACACATGCATGTGTTTGCATATGTGCATGCTTTTGTGTGCATACCTGTGTGTGTATGTCTGTGCATGTGCATATGTATGTATGTGTGTGCATGTGGGTTTGCTTGCAATTGATTACACATGTGTATGTGTGCATGTGTGCTAGTCTAAGCGTGTGGGTGAGTGTGTGCTTGTGCATGTGAATGTGCATGTGCATGTGTGTGCGCCTGTGTTAGTGTCGATGAGAACGTGTGTTTGTTTGTGTGCATCAATGCATGTATGAATGTGTGTGAGAGTGTGTGTGTGTGTATGTGCATGTGCTTGTGCATGTGTATGTGTGTTTGTGCATATTTTGTTGTATGTGTGTGTTTGTACATGTGTGGGTGTTTTTGGGAGTGTGTGCATATGTGTGATGTGTGTGTGTGTGTATGCATGCATGTGCATGTGTGTTCATATGCATGAGTATGTGCACGTATGGTTGTGTATGTCATTGTGTGCTTGTCCTTGTATATGAGTCTATGTTTGTGTGTGTGTGTGTCTTTATATGCATGTGCATATGTGTGTGTGGGTATTTGTGTGTGTGTTGGTGGGTGTGCATGCATGCATATACATGAGCATATACTTATGTATGTGTATGTATCTAGTCATTTGTGTGCATATGTGTCTGTGAGCTTGAATGTGTGTGTTTTTATGTGTGTGATTCTTTTATGAGCTTGTGTGTGTGTACATGTGTGTACTGTGTACTTATGTGTATGTGTGAATCTACATCGGTGTGTGTGTGCATGGGTGTGCATGTGTGAGAGTATATATGTTTGTTTGTGTATGTGCACCTCTATGCCTGTGTGCTCTTGTGCGTGTGTGTGTGTGCATTTGGTTCAAGTGTTCAAGCATGCATGCATGTATGTGTGTGTGCGTAGGTCGTTGTGTGCATATGCATGTGTCGGTGCAAATACGTGTGTATATGTGTATGTGTATGTATGTTTGCTTATGTGTTCATATGTGTGTGTATGTGCAACCATGTGTGTTTATGTGGTGCATATGTGTGCATGCAGATGTATCATTTTTGTGTATGCATATATATGTGTGGGTGTATGTTTGTGTGTTTGCATGTGCATTTGTGTGTGTTTTGCATGTGCATTTGTGTGTGTGTGCATATGCATGCATGTATGTGTACTGATGTGCATGTGTTCATGTCACTATAAAATGCATGAGTGTGGTTGTGTTCGCATGCTTTTTTGTGTATGTGGATGCATATATGTGTGTCTAAGTGTTTGTTTGTTTACATGTGCAACTATATTTATGCATGTCTATCTATGAGCATGTGTGTGTGTGCTTGTGTTTTATGTATATATGTGCTTGGGCATGTACATGCCTGTGTGCATGTGCATCTATGTGGTTGTTTGTGTGTGTGGATGTAGTGGGTGTGTTTGTGTGTGCCTTTTTGTGTATGTGCTTGTGTTTGTGCATGGGTACATACATTCGCTCAAGTGTGCATGCATTTGTGCACATGTGTTTGTTTGTTAGTGCATGGGTGTCTATATGTACAATTTGTGTGTGTGTGTGTATGTGTGTGGTGAGCATGTATGTGTGTGCATGCTTGTGTGTGCTTTGTGGATGTGGGTCTATGTGTGTGAGTGCATGTATGTGCATGTTTGTACATGTGAGTTCAAGTATATGGCTATGTGCATGTGTGTGCGTAAGTGTTTGCACATGTGCACGTGTGTGCTTGTGTCCATGTGTACTTTTATGTGTCTTTGCATGTGTGTTTGTGTGTTTTTTATGTGTGTATTTGTGTGTGAGCATGCTTGTTTGTGCCTATATGTGCATGGGTGCATATGTGTTACTATGCACATGCATGTATCTTTGTTTGCTTGTGTGTGATATTAATGTGCATATCAATGTGTGTGTGCTTGGATATGTGTGTGTTTGGTGTTTGTGATTGTGCATGTGTGGTTTGTATGTGTGTGTGTGTGTATATGTGATTGTGTGTCATTTAAGTGTGGTTGTGTGTATGTCTGTGTGTGCACATATGCACGCATCTACATATGTTTTAGTGTCTATATGCATGTGCACAAGTGTAGATGTGTGAGTATGTTCATGCGTGTGGGTGTGTTTATACATATGGTTGTGTGAACGTGAACCTTGGTGCTTATATGTGTTTGATTGCATATGTCAGCTTGCCTTAGTGTGTGCGTGTGTGTGTGCTTGCATGGATGTCGATTTGTACTTTTTTTGTGCTTGTGCATATGGGTGCATGTGTGCATGTTGGTGTACATGTGTGTGTGGAAGTGTGTATACACTTGTATGTGCATGTGAGTGTGTGCATTTGTGCGTGCATGTGAGTTGGTTTGTGTGTGTATGAGCATGTAAGTGTGCATATGCATGGGTGGGCATGTGCGTGGGTGTGTGTCTGCATGTGTGTTTGTGAGCACGAGTCTTTGTGTTTGTGCATGTTTGTGCTTATGAGTGTGTGAGTGTGCATGCAAGTGTGCTTATGTGCATGGGCACGTATGTGCACATGCACATGGGACTGAATGGGTGTGCACATGTCTATGCATGTGCGTATGCATAAATTTTTTTGTCTATGGCTATGGGCCTATGTGCATGCACGTGTGTGTGTGTGTGTGCACTATGTGTGTATGTATAAGTGAGTGTGGATGGGTGTGTGTGTATGTGTGTAGGCTTGTGTGTGCATGCACATGTATCTATGCTTGTGTGTCTTTGCAAGTGTGCTGTGTGTGCATGGGAATGTGCATGCGAGTTGCTATGCTTGTGTCTATTTGTGTGAGAGTGTGCAAATGTGTGTTGATGTATGTGTGTGCAAGCATATATGGTTGTGTGTGTGCATGTTACATGTGTGTGTTTATGGGTGTGTGCCAATGTGCATATGTGCATGCTTATGTCTTTGTGTGTGCATGTGCATGTGTATGTGAGGTTGTGTGTTTGTGCAAGTGCTTGTGTGCATGAGTGTGCATGCATATGTGTGTGTGTGGGTACATTTCCTAGTGTGCATGTGTGTGTGTGTGTGTGCTTGCATTCATATGTGTTCGTGTGTTTGTGTGTGTGTGCACACTAGCACTTGTGCCATGCATGCATGTGTGTGTTTGTTTGTCTATGCGTACGAGTGTTCATGTGCGTGCTTGCTTGTGTGTGCACATGTGTGTGCATGTGTATGTACATTTTTGTTTGTATGTGTGCTTATTTGTATCCATGTGTGCTTGCGTATGTGCATTTGTGAGACTGTGGGTGCATGTGTGTGTCCTTGTTAGTATGCATGTGAGTGTGCATGTGCATGTGCTTATGAATGTGTGATTGTATATGTGCATGTGTGCATGTGCATGTGTATTTGTATGTTTGCATGTGTGTGTTTACATGTTCGTACGTGTGCATAATTTTGTTCTTGTGTCTGTGCATATAGATGTGTGTGCATGCATGCATATTTGTGTGAGAGTGCGTGTGTGCAAGTGCTAGTGTATTTGCAAGTGTGTGCATGTGTCCCTATGTGTGTGTGAAAGTGTTTGTGCATATTATTATGTGAGCATGTGCATGTGTGTGTATGTGCGTGTTTGTGCATTTGTGTATTGAAAATGTGTGTGTGCATGTATGCTTCCATGTGCATGTGGTATGTGTGTGCGTACATATGTGCACGTGTGTTCTTGTGTGCGTGTGTATTCATGTGCATGAGTCTTTGTGTGTGCACATGTACAAGTGTGTGTGTATATGTGTTCGTGTGTACATGCACACATGTGCTTATGTGTTTGTATGCATATTTGTGTGCATGTGTAGTTGTGCACACATGAGTGCATGTGTTCTTTCTTATGGACCGCTATGTGTGTGTACATGTGTATGCTTATGTATGCTTGGGCATGAATGTGTCTAAATACGTATGTGTGTGCATGTGTGTGCAGGTGGGTTTGTGCACACACATTTGTGCATATGGATGCATATGAGCGTGTTTGGGTATGCATGTCTTTGCTCATGCAAGTGCTTTGTGCTTATTTGTCCATGTGTGTGTTTTTTCCTCTGTTTTGTGTGTGTGTGTGCACGTATGTTGTTTTGTATTCATTTGTGTGTTTTGAGTATGTGTGTGTAGATGGGTGTGTGAGCATGTACAAGCTTGTATGTGTGTATGTGTAAGTGCACAAGTGCATGATCATGTGTGTATGTGTGCATGTGCATGCATATCTACATTAGTATGAATGTGTGTGCATTTGTGTATATGTGCTTATATTTTTGTTTGCATGTATATTCTAATGTATTTGTGTGTGTGTTTGTACATGTGTGTGTGTGTATGATTGTGTTTGTATGCATGTACATATGCAAGTGCATGTGTATTTGTGTGTGTATTTTTGTATGCATGGGCTTTCATGTGTGTGCATATTCATGTGTGTGATTGTGTTCATGTATGTGTACACGTGAATCTGTGTGTGTGTGTGTGCATAGGTGTGTGTACCTGAGTACATATCGATGTTTGAGTGCATGGGTATGTGTGTGTGGGTGCATGTCTATTTGTTTTTTTGTTCATTTGTGTGTGTCGTTGTGCATGTGTATGTGCATGTGAGAAAATGTGTGTCTGCGTGGATGCACGTGTGTGTTTTTATGTGCATGTGTGTGTGCAAGTGTGTGATTATGTATGTGTGTCTGTGTGTGTACACACCTACATGTGCATGCATGTGTGTATGCATGTTTGTTCTTGTGCATGTGTTTGTGATTGAGCTTTCCTACATGTGTGTGCTTTTATGGCTACACGTTTGTATACATGTTTGTGAGAGTGTGTGCTAGTGGACGTGCATGCAAGTGTACGCATGTGTGTGTGCATACAAGTGTGTATGTGTGTGTGCATGTGCATGTGTTTGTCCTTGTCTGATTGCACGTGCAATTGTGTGTGTTTGTTTGTATGTGCATGTGTTAGTTATTGTGCATGTGATTAAGTGTATTTGTGTAAATGTGCACTTAGGTTTGTGTGTATTCTTGTACATGTGCATGTGTGCATGCATGTGTTTTTGTGCATGCCTATGTGCATGGGTACGAATGGGAAGGTGTGTTTGTGTGCATGTCTACAAGCTTATGTATGTAGGTGTGCTTCTATGCATATGTGAGTGGATGAATATGTGAGTTCTTGTACATGCAACTATGTATGCTTGTGTGTGCATGTGTGTGTAGGTGTGTGCGTGCATGTTTATTTGTGTGTGAATATATGCATTTGTATGTGTGTGTACATGTGTGTATGTGTGTGTGTGTGTGCACTTGCATGCATGTGTGTTATTGTGAGTTTGCGAGTATAGGTGCATGTGAGTGTGCAAGTATTTGTGCATGTGCATGCATGTGTGGTTGAGCGTGTGTGTGTGCATGTATGAGTGCATATGTGTGTGTTTGTGTGTTTTTACATGTATGAATGTTTGGGTGTGTGTGCACATGTATGTGTTCATGCATTTGTGTTTATATGTATGTGTTTTTGTGTATGTATGTGTGAGTGTGTGCATGTGTGTATGCATTTGCATTTTTGTGTTGTACGCCTGATTGTGCATATGTGTGTACACGTGTATGTCAGTGAGTATGGATGTTGGTATATGTTTAACCACGTGCATCAATGTGTATGCACATGTATGTGGATGCATGTACATGTGTGTATGTGTGTGTCTATGTGCATATGTGTTCTTGTGATTGTGCATGTGTGTTGTATGTACATGAGGATGTATAGGTGTGTTTGTATGCTTGTGCATGTGTTCTTGTGTGTGTGCTAGTATGAGTGCATGTGAAGGTGTAAGCATCTGTGTTTGTGTGTGTGTGTGCATATGTGAGCACAAGTGTGTGTATGCACGTGTACATGTATGTATGCTTGGATGCATGTTCACATATATGTGTGTGTACATGCATGTGTGTGTGTGTGCATGAACTAGTGTATGCATTTGTGTGCGTGTGTTGTGTGCAATTGTCTGCATGTGTGTACGTGTATACGTGTGTGAGTGCATGGGTGTGGGTATGTGCTTATGCATGTGCATTTGTGTGTGTGCATGTGTTTCTGTGCCTATGTATGTGCATGTACCTATGATTGTGCAAATGTGTGGCATGCAATAATGCATGTGCATATCTATGTGTAGCCATGGTTGTGTTTGTGTGAGCACACAGTGCATTTTTATGCATATATTCCTATGCCTACTTGTGTGTTTGTGTGTGTGTGTGTGCATGTGTGTATGCATGAGTGTGTGTGTGTGTGTGTGTGTGTGTTTGGTTGTGTGAGTGTATGCATTTGTGTGCATATGGGTGCATGCAAGTAGGTGTGGTTATGCATTTGTTTTCATGTGCATGTGCTTTTGTACATTTATGTCCTTACATATATTTTTATGCACGTGTTTTATGTGTGTGTGTACATAGGCTTGTTTGTACATGTGTCTGTGCATCTTCTTATTTGAAGGTTTGTGTGTGTGCACATGGGTGCATGTGTGTAAGCAAGTGTGTGAGTGAGTGGCAATGTGTAGGTGTTTGATACTTGTATGTTTGTATGTGTATATGCATGCGTTTGTGCAGGCACATGTGCATGTTTGTGCATCCATGCATACATGTCTATAGATGTATACGTGTGTATGTGTGAGTTATTGTAGGCATATTAATGTGCTTGTGTGTCTGTGTATGTATATATGTGCACGTGCATGTGCACAAGTGTGTGTGCTTGTGAGTGTATGTGCATGTACAAAAAGTGTGTGTGTGTGTGTGTGTATGTGTGTGTGTTTGTATGTGTGAGTGTGTGCCAACATGTGTACCTATTTGTGCAACTGTGTTTCTACATGCATGTACATATCTATGTGCATGTGTGTCTGTGTGTGTACAAATGCATGTGCATGTTTGCGAGCCTTTGTGCATGTGTGTGTGCCTGTGCATATAAGTGTGCATTTGTGTTTGTATGCATATGCATATGTGCATGTGTTTGAGTTTGTGCATGTGTGCATCTTTGCATGTGTTTGCATCTTTGCAAGTGTGTGAATTTGTGCATATGTTTGTGTGATTGTGTGCATGTTAGTGTCTATGCATGGGCATCTATGTGTGCCTGTGCATGGGTGTGTGTGTGTGGGTATGCGTATGTGTGTGTTCTGTGAGTGTGTGTGAATGTATGTGTGCTTGTGTGCATATTTGAGTGTATGTGTTTGAATGTGTGCATGCGGGTGTGTTAAATATGTTTATGTGTCTATGCTCATATTTTTACATGTTTATGAGCATGTGTTTTCATGTCTACGAGCTTATACGAGTGCTTGTGCCTATGCATGTGAGTGTGCTTACATGTGCATGTGTGTATGTGTTTGTATTAGTGCATGTGCATTTGTGTTCACATTTGTGTGTTTGCTTGTGCTTGGGTGCTTGTGTGTTTGTGTGTGCATGTGCATCAGTGTACATCTTTATGTGTGTGTGCATCATTGCATGTGTGTTCATGTGTGTGTTGTGTGATTGGGTGTGTGTGTTTATGTTTGTGCATAGGCATGTGTGTATGCCTATGTGAGGGCATGTGTGTGTGTGTGCATGCATGTGTGTATATGTGTGTGCGTGCATCTTTGTGTTCATGCTTGTGTGTGTTTGTGTGAGTGTTTGTATGCATCGGTGTCATTGTGTGAATGTGTATGTAAGTATGTGAATATGTATGTGTGTTTGTGTGTCCATGTGGCTATGAGGGCATGTGCTCTTCCATGTGTGTATTTGTTGTGGGCATGTGTGTGTATGTGTGTTTGTGTGCATGCATCTATGTGTTCATATGCTTGTCTACATGTGTGCATGTATGTGGGTCTATGAGTCTATATGTTTTCAAGTCTATAAGCCTAAGTGTGTGTGTATTTTTGTTCCTATGCATAAGTGAGTATTGATATTCTTTTACTTATGCATGCTTGTGTGTGCATGATAATGTTTATGTGTGCATGTAATGGGTGTGTGTGTGGGTGTGGGTGTGTGTGTGCACATTTGTTTGAATGTGCATTTGTGCTTGTGTATATGCAAGTGTGTACGTCTGTGTGAGCATTTGTGTGCACGTGTCTATTTGTGTGTCTTCGAGTGTGGGTGCATACGTGTGTGCGTGTCGTGGGAGTATGTAAGCTTGCATGTGCATCTATGTGTATGTAAGTGTGTGCATGTGTGAGCATGTATGTGTGTATAAGTGTGTGTGTTTATGTGTGTATATGTGCTTACAAGTGCATGTGTGTATATATTTGTGTTGTGTGTGTTTTGTTTGCATGCGTGCATGTGTGTGCATGTATATCCATATGTGCATATGGATGTGGCTCTGTGTTTATGCATGTGCATCCATGTGTGTGCATGTGTGAATATATGCATGTGCATGTGTGTGTGTGTGTGTCTCTATGTGTGTAGATATACTCGTTGTACATGTGTATGCATTCGTGTGCATGTGTATAGATGTGTGTGCATTCATGTGAGAAAACAATATATGTGCATATACATGAATGTTTGTATGCTTACAAGTGTGTGTTTGTGGCATGTATGTGTCTATGTATGTGTGTGTGGTTGCGTGTACATACATTTGCATGCATATGGGTGAGTGCAATGTGGGTGTGGGTGTGCATTTATTTGTATGTACATGTGCTTTCATACATATCTATCCATGCATGTATGTTTTTCCTATGTTTTATGTATGTGTGGATGGGCTTATGTGTGCATGTTCATATGTTCCTATGAGTGTGTTGTTCATGTATGTGTGCCTGTCTTTGTGTGGGAGTGGAAGCATACATGTGCGTGAGTATGCATGCATGAGTGAGTGACTGTGTGTGCGTGGGCGTGTACTTGTGCATGTGTATGGTTGTGAGTATGCTTGCATGATTTACTTATGATCATCTGTGTGAGTGAGTATGTGCATACATGTTCTTGTATGTGAGTATTTGTGCTTGCAAATGCATGTGTGTGTTTGGGTGCATCTGTGTGCATGTGTGTGTACATGTTTATGTTTGTGTCTATGCATGCCAGTCTGTGGGTGTGTGTGAGCGTGCATTTGTGTATGTGTATGTGTGTACATCATTTGTTGTGCATCATGTGTGTATGCATCAATTTGTTTGCATGAGTGTTCGTATGTGTGTATTTGCATGTGCATGTGTATGTTTGTGAGCCTTTGTGTATGTGTTCATTCCTATGCATATGAGCATGCATTTCTATGTGTGTGTGTATGTGTTCATCTACATGTGCATGTGTGCATGGCTACATGCTTGTATGTGTGTGTGAGCAAGTGCATGTGCATGCATTTTTGTGTGTGCATGTGTCATTATGCATGTGTGCAAGTGTGTATTTGTTTAGTGTGAGTGTGTGCATATGAGTGTCAATGCATGGGTGGCTATTTGTTCTTATGCATAGGCATGTGTGTTTGTAGGTACGTGCATGCATGTGTGGTGCTTGGGTGTGTTCATGTATGTGTGCATGCATATTTGTGTTCATATGTATGGTTGTGTCCATGTGTGTGTGCACATGTGTGTGCATGCATATATGTAAGTCATTGCATTTGTGTGTGTATTTGTGTGCCTATACGGGTGCATATGTGTTCATAGTATTGTGTGTCTATGCTTTGGTGCTTGTGTTTATGCTTATGCAAGTGCATGTGTGCATATTTATATGTGTGTGTGTGTGTGTGTGTGTGTGTGCATATGTGCATGTGCAAGCACGTGTGTGTGTGTGTGTATGTGCGGTTAGGGGTTTGTGTGTGCGACTTCTAGTGTGAGTGTCCATGCATGGGCATGTGTATGTGGCTGTGTGTGGGCATGTGTTTATGAGTGTGTATGTGTCCATGTGTACTATATGTGTGTGTGTACATATATGTGTTTACATGCTTGCAAGTGTGTTCTTATGTGTGTCAACATGTGGGTGCATACGTGTAGTACATTTATGCAAGCATGTCTGCGTGCATGTTTGGGTACGTGAATGTGTGCATGTGTGTGTGTGTGCATGTACATGTGTTTTTTTGTGTGCATGTTTGTGTGTGCGTCTGCTAGTATATTTTTGTGTAGGTGGGTGCATGTGTTTGTGTATAATACGTGTGCATGTTTGTGTGTGCTTATAGGCATATGTGTTTGTGTGACTATGTGTGTGTGCATGTGCATGCATGTTAGTAAGGATGTGTTTTTGTCAATGTGTGTGTGCATATGTGTTGACATACATGCATCTTTGTGTTTGTGCATGTGTGCATGCTTGCATGCATGGTGTACGAGTACAAATATGTGTGTGTTTGTGCAATTGTGTATACATGCTAGGTTGTTTATGTGTGTTTGTTCATTCATGTATGTGTGCATGTATATGGTTGTGAGTGCATGTGTGTGTGTGCATGTGCACATGTGTGTGTTGGCATGATTGTGCTTGGATATGTGTGTGTCATTAAGCATATAGGTCTACATCTATGTGCATGTGTGTGTGTGCATATATTTGTGTGTTTATTTGTGTGTGCTTTTTTGTATTCATGTGTGTGTGCCTATATGTGTGTCTACTTGTGCATGTGTGTGCATTAGTGTGGAAGTACATTCACTTTTTTTCTTAGGTATGCTCTTATGTTTGCATGGGTGCATGTGCATGTGTGTGTGTGTCTGTGCATGCAAGTGGTCATGTGTGCATGCATGTGGGTGTGTGTGCTTGCATATGTGTGTGTGTGTGTATATACTTATGTGTGTGTGACTATGAACATATCTACATTTGCATGTGTGTGTGTGTGAGTGCATATGCATCTATGGATGCATGTGCATGTATGTGTACATATGTGCATATGTATGTGTGCTTTTTTGCTAGTGTGTATTTGTGCTTGTGCATGTGTGGTTGTGTTTGTGTTTGTGTGTGCGTGCATGTGTGAGCATGTGTTCATTAGTAAGAGTGGTTGTCAGTGTAGGGGTGTGTATTTACATGTGCGTGTGCATATGTGTTCTTATATATGTGTTAATATATGTGCATTTATGTGTGTGTGTGCATGTGAGCATGTGTGTGCGTGTGTGCATGCTTACATGTATGTGAGTGAGCACATTGCTGGTTTGGATGCTTGTGTGAATTTGTGTGTATTTGTACACATGTGCTTACATGTGTATGTGTTTGTATGTGTGTATGTGTGTGCTTGTGTGCATGTGTGTGTGTGCACATGCATGTTTTTGTGCATATGTGTGTGCTTTATTTGCATGTGTGTCTATGTGTGTGAATGTGTATATTTGTGTGTATGTGTGTGCGAGTGCCTATATGTGATGTTTCTATGTACATCTATGCATGTGTGATATTATGTGTTTATGCATGTTTGTGCATGTGCATGTGCATGTGCGCAAGTGCTCAAATGCATATCTCTATGTGTACGTGTGTGTTCATTCTCATTTGTGAGCATACATGTGGTCACATGTGTATGTGGCTATGTGTGTGTGTGGCAATGTGCATGTGTGTGTGTATGTCTGTGTGTGCATGTGAGATCTTGTGTGTGCATATGTGGATGCATGTGTGTGTTTGTGTATGTGTGCATATGCATGCATGTGTTTGTGTATGCATGTTTGTGTATGGGTTGTGTGTATGGGCATGTTTTCATGTGTTTGTGTGTGTGTGTGCTCATATGTATATGCATATGTGTGTGTATGTGTGTGTGCATATGTATATGTGTGCATGTGCGTGAGTGCATGCATGCATGTGTTTGTGTGCATGTTTGTTTATGTGTGTAAGAGTGTATTAGTGTGTGTGAGGGTGTGCATTTGTGTAAGTGTGTGCATGCATGCATGTTTGTGTGTATGGGGATGCATGTGTGTCCATGCACATGTGTTTGTACATGTGTGTATACATGAGAGTGTGCATTTGTGTTTGTGCATATGCATGTGCATGTGTATGCTTATGTGTTTGTGTGTGTTTACATGTGTATGCATCTACTTGTGCTCATGTGTGTGTGCATATTTGTGTGTATGTGTGTGCATGCATGTGTGTGTTTGTGTGCATCTGTGTGTGTGTATGTGAATGTTCATGTTTCAATGCTTTTAGTTGTGTGCATATGCATACCTGTGTTTTTGCATATGTGTGTATGTGAGTGCATGTGTGTGTGTGTCTAAATGCATAGGATTGTGAATGTGTACATATATGTGTGTGTGTGGGTGTGGGTGTGTGCATGTGTGCCTGCATTCATGTGTCCATGTCTATGAGCACATGCATATATGTATGTACATGTGTGTGCTTATGTGTATGTGTGCATTTTTATGTTTGGTTGTGTGGTTGTGTGTGTGTGTCTATGCATGTGTGTGTGCATGTTATGTATGTGCAAGGGCATGCATCTGTGTACCTTTTTGTGTGTATGTGTTTATTTTTGTACATATGTGTATATGTAAATGTGCATGTGTTGGGTGTGTGTGCAAGTTTGTGTGCATGTCTATTTAGGTTTGTGCATGTGTGTTCCTATGAGTGTATGTTGGTGTGTATGTGTGGATATGTGTGTGCATGTAGTGTGTGTGTAGATTGTGAGCATGCTCATGTACACATATGGGCAGGTACGTGTGCATGTTTATTTGTGTGTGCATGCATCTGTGTGTGAGTGTGTGCGTGTGCATGCAAGTTTGCATGCATGTGTGTATGTGTTTGGCCAAGTATTTCTCTATGTGTGTGTATGTGCCTATGAGTGTGTATGCTCGTGCATGTGTGTGCATATATGTGCACTTTCATGCATTTATGTGTGTACATGTGTGTATGTATTAGTGTGTCTAGGTGCATGTGTATGTATGTATGCATGCATGCGTGCATGCAGCATGTGTGTTTTGTCTGTGTTTATGCATATGTGCATTGCTACATTTGTGCATGCAAGCATGCACGTGCATGTGTGTGTGGACATGTGTGTGCATTTGTGTCTGTGTGTGTATATGCATATGTGTGCATGTCTGTGTGTACATGCATTTGTATGTATGCATGCTATTAAGTGTGTATGTGCATGAGTGCATGTGTATGTTCTTGTACATGTGTGCATGATTGTGTGTGTATGTGTGTGCATACAGGCGAGTGCATGTGAGTGTGTGCATGCATGATCGTGAGTGTGTGCATCAATGTGTGAATGTGTGCATATGTGTGAGCCTATGTGTAGACATGTGTGTATCTTCATTGATGCATGTGCATGCATGTATGTGTGTGTATTTCTAAGCCTGTGTTTATAGATGTGTGTGCATTGGTGTGTATATGTGTATGTGTGTATGCATGTTTGTGTGTGTGTATGTGACTATGTGCATGTGCATTTGTGTTCATTTTAGTGGATGTATGTGTGTGTTTGCTTCTGTGTATTTGTGTATGTGTGTGCATGAAAGTTTGTGGGTGCATGTGCCTATGTGTGCGTGTAAATGTATGTATATGCTTGTGCACATGTGCCTGTGTATGTGTGTATTTATGTCTTTGTGCATATGTGTGCTTTCTATGTGTGTGCATGTACGCATGCATGCTGGTGTGTATGTGTGCATGAGTGTGTGTGTTTAGGAGTGCCTTTGCATCTGTGTGCATACACATGCATGTGTGTTTGTGTGTGTGGCTATACATGTGTGCATGTGCATGCATGTGCAAGTGTGTCTGTGTATAGGTGCATATGTCTACATGGATGTGCATATGCATGTATGTGTGTGTGAGTGAACAGGTTTGATTTTGTGTGCATATGTGTAGAGTTTGTCCATGTGTTGTGTTTATGTGCATACATGTGAGGATGTGTATCGATATGAGTTTGTGTGTGCAACAGTGTGGGCATGTGTCGATGTGTGGGTGTGTTTGTGCCTATATGTGTGCATGAGTGTGTGCCATTATGTGTGTGAATGCATGTGTGTGCTTGTATATGCATGTACATATGCATTTGTGTGTGTTCATATGTAGTTATTTGTTCATGTGTGTGCACATGCATTTGTGTGTGAGATCATACGTGCATGTTCTATGCATGCACGTACGTGTGTGTGGATGGGTGTGTGTGTATGCATGTAAGTGTGTACACATGTGCATGTGTGTATATCTGTGTGCATGTTTGTGCATATGTCTATTTTTGTATGTATTTGTGTCCGTGTGTTTGTGTACACACCATTATGCAAGTAATCGTGTGCATGTGTGATGAAAATGCATGTGTATACATTATCACATGCGTGCGAGCATCCGTGTATGTGTGGGTGCATACATGCTTTTGTGTTCATTTGCATGTGTGATTGTTCGTGCTTGTATGTTTGCTTGTGAATGTGTGTGTGTGAGTTTGTATGTGTGCATGTGTTCATGCATGCTGGTGTGCATATGTGTGCATGTGTATGCACTAGCATGTGTGTGCATGTGTATGCATTTGTATGCAGTGCATGTGTGTTTGTGTGTGTGCATGCATACATGTAAGTGCATGTGTGTGCATGTGAGTGTATGTGTGTGTTTTTGTATGCATGTGCATATATGTGCATGTGTATGCATGAGCGAGTGTGTGTGCATGTTTTTGTTTGTGTGTGTATGTGCAAGTACATGTGCGAGGGGGGTGCATGTGTGTGTGTGTGCATGTGTGCTTATGTTTGTATTTGTGTATGTATGTGTGCACCCATGTTAGTGTGAGTATGTGTGTACATGTGTCTTCGTGTGTGTGTTGCACGTGTATATGTTGCACTGACAAGTGCAAACACGTGTGGGTATATGTGTGTGTGCATTTTTGTTTGTGGGTGTGTGTGCATGTACATGCACATGCATGTGTGTTAATGCTTATGTATGTTTGCATGTGTGCATGTGTTTGTGTGAGCACGTGTGTGCATGCACGTGTTCCTATGTGTGGATATAAGGGTGTGTTGTGTGCACATGTGTGCATGTGAGTGTACATGTGTCTATAGTGGTGTGTGTTGGTGTTTGTGCATGCATAGGTAAATGCATGTGTACATGTGTGCAAGCCCACAGACACACACACATACATACACTTGCACACACATGCACATGCACACAACAACACAGACACACACATGTACATACATGCATGCAAAAAACAACACATGTTCACACACACATGCATACACACATAGAGAAACACACACACACATCATAACACATGCATGTGTACACACACAAGCATTCCAGTGCACATGCACACAAGAAAGCATAGACATATGTACATGCGTATGCATGCACACTCATAGGCCTGCATAAACAAATACACATCCAGCCACACCTACACGCATGCAAGCATAACTGAGACAAAATGCACTCACACTCGCTAGCACACAAGCACTTGCAAAATAGCACACACACTCACACACGCAAACACAAACACAATCACACGCACATACACAAATATGCACAAGCACATGTACGATCGCACACACTCATCGAGACCAACACGCATAGTGCCACACACTCTAGCATACACCAAACTCACATGAATGCCCGCACATTATTGACACCCACATACGTACACACCACCACTCACATGCATAGTATTCACATATGCACACACACATACACACTCACACTTCAAACATTTGTCCACAAACATGAAAATGGATAGACACAGAGAAATGCACAAGTGCATAGAAATAAACTCACCCACACACACTGTATGCACCCATATAAATGGACATGCAGACACACAAACATGTGGATACACATATGCAAACACATGCACACACCCATACAAAGGCAACACAAACAAGCACACGACTGCTTACACACACGCACACACCTGCATGTGTGCATAGACACTCATGCACAAGCATATACATGCACATACATTCATATGCACATGCACATTTGCACACACACATACACACATGCACATGGATACATAGACACACATACACACACCCACACACCAACACACTTACAAAGCACACACACACACACAAAAGATGCATCCACACACACACACGTAAGCATCCATGAACACAAATATGCAAACACACACGCATTTGCACTCACACGAACACACACAGATAGGTAAACAGATGCACATACACATACACACATGCTTGCACAAACATAGAGACACCATGGATATGCACAAACACACACAAAGACACAAAATAACACACATATGCACCCACATGCATACACACACAAGCACAAACACCCACACATGCATAAACTCCCACACATACACACACATACACAAACACATGCATACACACTCCCCTCTTCACACACACATAGACACATGCACACACATACAAACACACACATGCCATATACTCACACACATACACTTGCATGCATACATGTACATGCATGCAACAACATAATCACACACATGTACACACATGTATACAAAAAATTACAGACATGCATAAACACACATGTTAATCTACATGCTTAAACACACACAAACACACACACATAAAGGAACACACATGCACACACACTAACACACACATAATCACATATATACACATGCACACACATGCATGCACACACATAAACACACACCTACATGCAAGCATTAACAACACACACTCACTCGCACACAAACATGTGCACACATATGCACACACAATCACACAAACATGGAAGTAAATACAATCAAGCACACATACACACATAAGCACATTCACACCAATAGATACATGCATAAGCACATATAGATGCACACTGACATACACTCATTGACACACACATTGTGTTATGCACTTACACATGCACAACATACTCAGATGAAAGCACACACACATGTTTGCATCTACCCATGTATGCACACACGCACACGCACGTGCACAATCACACATATGCACAAGCACACACAACCACATGCATAGAAAACACTTGCCTGTAAACATGAAAATCGATGCACATGCAGAAATGTAAGTGCACATAGAAACAAACTCATGCTAACACACACTCACATCCACCCACATGCACACATATGTTTGCACACAAATAACCACACACACATGCACAAACAAAGATGCACACACATGTAATCATAGGCACACACATGTGCTCATGCGTGCACATAAACACAAGCACATATACACCCATGCTTGTGTATGCATATGCACACATATATAAACACAGGATAGTAGATAAGTACCCATATGCCCAAACATGCATATGCACACACACACACACTTACACATATGCTTATGCATACACTCACACACATGTGCACATACATGCATGCATATGCACATGCACCAACATCCATACCAATCCCTACACCCACATGCACTTATACACATACACACATAACACACACACATAGATAAACCCAAATGCAAGCATGCTCACACACAAGCACACAGATTTACACACATAAGAAAACATGCATACACGAACACCCACATACCGATCCATCCTTGTACACTCACATGGCACACACGCACATAGACTCACCAACACACATACACAAAAGAACAAACATGCATAGAAGTATACACACACAAAAGCACACATAGGCATGTGCATATAGATGGCCACACGCATACACATGTGTATGCACACACAGACAAGCATGCACACACAAATGCATACTCACCTACACATATACGATCACATGCACATGCATGCATGCATGCACACACTCTCATGCATGTATACACACACATGCACACATGCTCACATAAACACAGGTGTTCATAAGCTAACATGCACACACACACACATGCATGTGGCTAATTATTTGTGTGTGCATGAGTGTGCATGTATTTTTTGTATTAGTGCATGCAATTGCATGCACCAACATGTGGGTGCTTGTTTATGTGTATGTGTATATAAGTGTGCATGTCTATGAGCCTTTATGTGTGTGTGTTTGCTTGTTCTTATGTGTGTCCATGTACTTGTGTGTATACATGTCTGAGTGTGTATGCATGCATGTGCATGCTTTTCTACATGTGTGTGTACAAGAGTGCACGTGTGTGTATAAGTATGTATCTGTGCACATGTGTGCTTGTGTGTATTTGTTCGGGTGTGCATGTTTGCATGTTGTGCATGTGTGCAAGCATGCATGTGCATGTGTGTGAGTGCATATACAGTGAGTATGTTTTTGTGCATATTTTTATGCATGTTTGTCTACATGTTTGCATATGTATATGTTTGTGCATTTGTGTGTCTTTTGTGAATGTATGTGTGCAAATGTAGTTGTGTCTGTAAGTGTGTGTGTGCATTGGTGTGCATGCATGTGTGTTCATGAGCATATACATGAGTGCATGTGCATGTATGTGTGTGCCAATGTTTGCATGTATGTGTATGCATGTGCATGTGTGTGTGTACACATGTCTATGTGTGCATGCATGTGTGCACATATTTGTTTTTATGTACGAATGTGTGTGTGCAATTGTGTGCATGGACATGTGTGTTTGTCCTTTTACATACATGTGTACTTGTATTTGCATGCAAGCATGTGTGTATGAGTTTGTGTATGCATGTATGGACATGGGAGTGCATGTGAGTGTGTGTGCATGTTTTTGTGCATATCTATGCATGTCTATTAGTGCACTAGTTTTTGTGTATATGTGTGCATATGAGCTCATGTGTGTGTGCTCACATTAGTGTGAATGTGAGAGTGTGCTTCTGTGTGCAAGTGTGTGTTTACATGTGTGTGTTGTATGCTTTCGTGCACATGCATCTAAGTTCATGTGGGTTGGTGTGTGTTAATAGGTGTTTGTGTATGCTTATGTATATGTATGCATGTCTATCTATGTGTGTGTGTGTGTTTTATGTGTGTATATTTATATGTGTGTGTGAATGTGTATGTGTGTGCATGTGTGTGTGGTTGTATTTGTGGTAGATAGTGTTTGTTTGTATGTGTGCTTGTAAGCATGCATGGGTGCATGCATGTGTACACATTTTGTGTGTGCTCCTATGCATGTGTGAGTGCATGCGAGCATGTATGGGTGTATGTCTATGGGCATGTGTTAGTGTGTTGGGTGTGTGTGTGTCGCATAAACACATGTGTTTGCATGTGATATGTGCCCATGTGTGTGCATGTGTGTAGTTTTGTGTTTATGTGTATGCGTGTTCATGGGAGTGCATACATGTGCAAAAGCATGTGTATGTGTGTATGCATATGTGCATGTGTGCTTGTGTGTGTTTTCATATGCATGCATGTGCATGTGCATA
Source organism: Vanilla planifolia (assembly GCA_023846275.1). Lineage (NCBI taxonomy): Eukaryota > Viridiplantae > Streptophyta > Magnoliopsida > Asparagales > Orchidaceae > Vanilla > Vanilla planifolia. Next base: position 311,404 of record JAIUJO010000044.1, on the reverse strand, counting down.
GGTGTTCCATTATATGTATGTATTGGTGCACGTGTGTGTGTGTGTGCATGTACATTTGTATGTGTGCTTGTGTGTGTGTGTTCGTCTGCATGTATATGTGTGGACATGCACGTGTTTGTGTATGTATGTGTGTGTGTGTCTCCATGCATGTGTATATGTGTATGCATGGGTATGTACAAGTGTTGTGTTTGTGTGTGTGTGTGCAACTGTGCATCTGGGGGTGTATACGTAGGTGTATGTGTGTGTGTGGGTGTGTATGTTGTGCTTGGGTGAGCATGTTTGTGTGTTAGTGTGTGTTAGTACATGTGCATGCATGTGCATTTGTGTCTGCATGCGAGCATATTGTGTGTGTGGGTTCATGTGTATTCATCTATGGATGTGTGTGTGTGTGCATGTATGCAATTTTACATGTGTGTACACTTGTATACATATGTGTGTGCATGTGTATATGAGTGTGTATGCGTATGCATGTGCATATGTCTATGTGTGTGTTTGTGTATGTGTGTGTTTGTGTACATGCATGTGTATGAGTAAGTTTGTGTACACATTAGTGTGTGTCTATGTGTGCATATAGAATTTGTACTTGTTTGAGTATGTTATCATTTTTGCATATGTTTGTGCATGTATTTGGGAATATGTGCATGTGTGTGCGAGTGTGTTTATGCTTGTGTGTGCATGTGTGTTTGATTACATATGCATGTGTGCATTCGTCTGTACATAGGTGTGTGTGTGTGTGTGTGGGTGTATGTGTACTTGCATGAGTGTGTGTGTGGGTTGGTGTACATATTGTTATGCTTGTATGCATTTGTGTGTATGTTCCTTTATCTAAACATGCATGTGTGTATGTGTGTTCATGTGTGTGCCTATGTTTTTGCATGTGAGCATGTGCGATTGCATACATGTGTTTGTGTGTGTGTGTGTGTGACTGTGTGCATGTGTATATGTGTATGTCAGTGTGCGGGTGTGCATGTGTGTGTATGGATTTATGTACTTGTGCATATGTGTCCATGTACATATGATTTTGTGTGCATGTGTTCACATGGGTATGCTTGTTTATATGTGTGTGTACATTTGTGTACATAGGTGCTTGTGTGTTTGTGTGTGAGCACTTTTGTATGTGAATGTGCCTATAGGCTTGTATGCATTCCTATGTGTATGTGTATGCATGTGTTTATGCTCATGTGTGTGTGTGCATATGTACGTGTGTGGGTATGCATGTGTGTGTAGATGTGCAAGTGTGTATTGATGTGTGTGTATGTGTTTGTGTGTGTGTGTGCGTGTGTATGTGTATATGTGTGTGTCCATATATGTATATGTGGGACCATGTTTATGTGTGTTCATATTGGTATGTGTATATTTTTCTACACATTTGTGTACACATATGTGCATACATGTGTGTGCATGTTACTTTGCAATTGTATGCATATCTTCTTATTTGCATGCATGCATGTTTGTGTGTGCATGTCTGTGTGTTTTTGAGTCATTGTGAATGTGTGTATGTGCATATACATGTGTGTGTGTTTATGCATATACATGTGTGTTTATGTGCATTTACATGTGTGTGTGTGTGTGTATGCGTGGATGTGTGTGTGAGTGTCCATACGTGTGCACAGACATGTGCATGCATGTCTGCATATACGTGTGTGCGTGTGTGTTCCTTTGCATGCATTTGTGCATGTTTTTTGTGTGTGTGTTTACATGTGCATGCATGTGCATAACAATGCGTATACATGTGTGTATATATGTTTGTGTTCATGTGCATGTGTGTATGTATGGGCATGTGTGAATATGTGCATTTGTGCTTGTGTTTTGTGCGTGTGCATGTGTGTGTCTGTGTTTGTGCTTGGGCATGATTGTGTGTGGGTACAATTTCATGTGTTATGTCTGTGTGTGTTTACATGTGTATGTGTGTGTGTGCATGTGTGTGTGCATGTGTATGTGTGAATTTCTACATGAGTGTGTGCATGTGTGTGCATATTTGTGTATGTATAGTATCTTTGTGTGCATATATATATGTTGGCATTCTTATGTGCAAGTGTGTATGTGTGTGTGTGTGCATGTGTGTATATGACCATATGTGTGCACATGTGTGTGTTAACTTTGTGTGCATATGTGGTGTGCAAGTGCATGTGCAATCATGTGTCCTTGTCCATGTACATGTGTGTGTGCACGTGTGTCTATGTGCATGTGTGTATGTGTGAGTTTGATTGTGTTTGTTTGTGTTTATGTGTACATGTGCATGTGTGTGCATCTATGTGCCCATGTGTGTATCCTCTAAATTTTATTTTGTGTGTTCATTTACAAGTGTATGTGTGTGTTTGTGCAAATGCATGGGTATATTTTGTATGCATGTATGTTCATGGGTGCACATGTGTGTATGGCTATGTGTGCATACATGCTTGTAGACATGTGTGTGTGCACATGTGCATGTGTGTTTGTGTTAGTATGCATGTGTGTGTGTGTGCATATGTGTTTATATGCATGTCGGTGGGTGTAGGAGTGTGAGTGTGTATATGCATGCATGTTGTGTGTGTAGATTTGTGTGTGCATGTGTTTAGGAGTGCACACATATGTCTTGGTGCCATTGTGCATTTATGCATGTGTATATGGGTGTGTATGACCATTTATGTGTGTTCATCTATTTGTGTCTATGCATGTTTGTGTGTGAGTGCATGTGCATGCTTGTGCAAATGTTTACATCCAAATGTGTATGTGTGTGCATGCATGTACTTAATTGAGTTTGTGTGCATGTGTGTGCATGTGCATGTGTGTGTGCATGCGTTTGTGTTATGCATATGTGTGTACATATGTGTGGGTATGGGTGTGTTATTGTGTGAGTGCATAAGCCTAAGTGTGTGTGCATGTGCATTTGTGTGTATGTTTATGTGTGTCTATATGCATTCTTGTGTGTTTATGTATGTACATACTTGTGCATGTGATTTTGTGTGTGTGTGCATGTGTACATCCATGTGTGTATGGGGTAGAGTTTGCATGTGTGTGTGTATGCATGTGTATGTATGGCTGTACGTACGCATGTGTGTAAGTGTGTGTTTGTGTCCACATGTGTGTCATGTGTGCATGCTCAAGAATGTGAGTGCATGTGCATGTGTGTGTGGGTTTATGCATGTATGGGCATGTGTGAATGCATATGTGTGAGTATGCATGGCTGGGGGGGGGGGTGCCTATCTTGGTGTTTGTGTGTGCGTCTGCATGTGTCCATGCATGTCTATATGAGTGCTGGCATGCACATGTGTGTGTAGGTAAGTGCATTGGTAAAGATGTGTGCTCAAGTGTATGGGTTCGTGTGCTTTGGTTTGCACACACTTGTGTGCATGTGGTGCATGTGCATATGCATGTGTGTTCATGTGTGTGTTTATGTGTATTTCTTTGCATGTGTGCACACACGTGCACATGTTTACATGTGTGTTCATGTGGGCATATGTGAGTCTGTGTGCATGTGCATCTGAGTGTATGCATGTGGATATGTCTCCATGTGTGTATCCATGTGCTTGTGTATGTTTGTCTATGCACATGTATGTGTGTTTGTACTTGCATGAGTGTTCTTGAGTGTGTGCTTGTGCACATGTGCATTGTGTGTGTGTGTGCCGATGATGTTGTGGATGTGTGTGTACATGCATTTATGTGCACCAATGTGTGCATGCATGCTTATCAATGTATGTGTGTGCATTTATGTTGTTATGTGAATGCATCTTTGTGTATGAATTTGTGTGTGTGTGTGTATATCTATGTAGGTGTGTATGGGTTTGTGTGCTTGTGCATGTGCATGTATGTATTCATATGTGTGTATGCATATGCACACTTGTAAGTTTACATATGTGTGTGTGCATGCATGTGCGTGTATGCATTTATGTGTGTGTGTGCTTTTGCACATGTGTGCAAGCATGTTGCATGTGTGTGTTTTGTACATGCATATGTGTACACAGTGTGTATCAGTGTGTGTGTGTGTGTGTGCATGTCTATAGGTGTGTATCAGTGTGTGTGTGTGTGCATGTCTATAGGTTTGTGTGGGTGTGTGCATGTGTGTATATGTGTGTGTGTGCATTGTGCGTATTACGTGTGTACACTTGCATATACATGTTCCTATATGTATGTATGTGTTTGTGTTAGTGAGTGTTGTTTGCATATGAGTATGTGTATGTGTTATACCCAGTAAAAAGTTTTATGTTAATCTTTAATGAATTAATTTTTGGCTTGGATGATTTCAGATCGACAGTAGGATGAGCCAGGAGCTCAATCAGAGGCTAATGGAATTTCTGAAATTTCTGGGGATTTTTCGGAGCACCGAGGTAATTCTTAAGTAATTTTCCCTGTTTAATTAGATTTATTGGATTTTTAGAAATTCGAAAATCCATTTAAATTAAACCGGAAATTGGTTTTTACCGCGCGTGAACCGGACCGGAACGGTTCAGCGGAGGCGAAGACGGTTCGCCGAGTGAGTTTGCGCGTGCGTTCTGATAAGCGGATCGAACGGTCGTGATCGACGGTTGGGATTGAATCGGCTGATCGGGTGCTTACCGTGTCGAAAGCGTGTCAACGGCGCGTAATGGATTTCACCGTGTCGGCCAGAAATATAAAAACCCTCGCGAAACGATTAGGGTTCGTTCGGCCGACCGATAGAGAGAGTTTTTCCGGCGTACGGCGCGTGATTCCGGCGGCCTGGCAAGGGGCTTTTTGTGCCTGGAGATCCACGGGAACGAGGAGAGTCAATTCATACCGGATTCGTTCGGCGAGGAGCTGCGGCGAGCTGCGGACGAAGTTCACCGTCGCCGGCGTCGTTGAAGTAGGAAATTCAGTTTAAATTAGTGATTTAGTAGAAAATTAAAAGCATGAAATACTTTGCTTAATGAAAACAAGCATGTGGATGAAAATCGGATTTAATTGAATGCTAATTTGTGTCTTTTGCAAATTTCGGAATTCCTGGAAAAATTCCCATTTCGCCGAAAAAAAAAATTTATTAATGCTTAGGAGCATGTCAGGAAATTGTTCTCCTTGTTCGCAGTCGCCGGAAATCGACGGAAGGATCGTATTGGTCGGCGATGGCGGCGGCTAGGGTTTCGCGGGCGCCGGGCGGAGGAAGGAGATGGATTAGGATTTAGTTAATTAGTTAATAATTAATCGTAAATTTATTAATTAACAATTATTAACTTAAATTGGTGCGGATGAGAGAGAAGCGGAAGGATTTATAATTCGGAAATTAATTCCGAATTTTCGGAAATGATTTATTTAATTTTAATGCGGCGCGGAAGAGGAAAGACGGGAGGAATTAAATTCGGAAATTTATCCCGAATTTTTGGGAAAAAGAAAATGCAGAATATTTAATTCGGAAATTAATTCGAATTTTGGAAATAAGATATATGAAGAATTAAACTCGGAAACTATTCCGAATTTCGAAAAAATGGATAAAGACGGAAATTGATGACGAAATTTAAAAATTTCCTGAAGTGGGGAAAAATGTTATCAGTGATGACAGTACAGCTGGAAACAGTCAGACAGAAGTATGGTACATGGATGCTACCAGAACAGTCAGTAATTGACAGTTGTGTTGCCTTGATGGCAACGGCATGGATTGAGTCAGTTTATTCAGTGTTGGCATATTTTATAGATTGGCATACTGGACCGGACTACTATAGACCCTATATGATGTTTTAGGGTAGTTGTGGTAGGTAACTATGCGGTTCAGACTTAGCTTCCACAGTATACATGTGGACTGGTATGCGCCTTGTTGTACCTGGACACATGTTGCCGGATCTTGGAGTTAGAGATTGGCAATGACTGTAGGGGCGTGAGCTCCTATGGAAGTTGTTGGTAGAGGACTCCTTGGGACGGTGGCTGAGTCGATCTCTCCTGGTCCATGTGTGTAGGCCTGCGCGCCTGAGGGTGGCAGGGGTGTCTCGTAGTGGCTAGCCAAGTGTGTAGGCCTGCGCGCCTTAGGGTGGCAGGGGTGTCTCACGTTGGCTAGAGATTTTGTGACTAGATCTGTCTATAGTCTCCAAGAGATTGATTGACGAGAGACGCTGCGGTGTCGGGTGCTTAGGTGCCATGCGTGTTTCGAGATGGGCGTTCCCACTGGCACGCTACCTGGAAGCCCAGAGGTGAGCTACTCTGGTGTGACTAGGGGTGACTGTGGTTGGTCGGAGTCTAGGACTGAGAGTGCCTATCCACCATACATTGTTATGCTGTATTCCTATATTTTTGCTATTATCCTTCTCTTGCATGTGAGTTTTACTTGCTGTCTTTCCTACTGGGCGTAGCTCATTCCTGTATTGTATATTTCAGTGGCTCGACAGACTTGACGCTACCTGATTAGGTGGGATCGTGGTCAGCAGGCTTGTGGAGGATATCTGATTGTGATTGTCTGAGATATTCTGGTTAGTTGATTGTTGCTGTTGGATGTATTTAATGAGGTTATTATTCTCATATGTCATGTAATATGTGAGGGAAATTCTGACTTATGTTTCTGGTTGGATAATATTGCACTTGTTAGACTTGGTCTTATTCTTGTAATGTAGTTTCCATTTACTACCTTACCTTATTGTCTTGGAGTATGGTGTGTGGAGTGCCATATTTTATCTGAGGATGTTATATATCTTTTTGTTTGATGGTGAGGTCATTACATGACTATGGAACTTAACCATGGGGGTTCAGACTTCTAATAGACCGGTTCTCCTACCCGTAGGGGTTAGGAGTATTGGGTCTAGTAGGAGTAACATTGCGCGAGTCCATCTGTTAATTCAGGAGTCATGAACCTGATTTGACGGTGTACCCGGGAGATGGGATCCACATTGTTAAGGGAAGTAGGTGTGTAATGATGTGTTATATCCTATGTTTTCGTAGGCTACTCAGGTTGGTATGGGACGATCTGAGCTGTCTATATAAAAAAAAAAAAATTGTATGCCAAAAATCAGCCTAGGAAAAATGGGGTCTAACAGGAGTGGTATCAGAGCCCTAGGTTAAGATAGTGGGGCTAGACATATCAGAGCCCTAGGTGAGATAGCGGGGCTAGACATGTATAGGAGTTCAACCCAAGGTGGGGAGAACTGTTGATTCTTTTGTTTACTATAGTAGTCCATATGCCAATTGCCAAATGACGACTCTAATGCCAGATTAGTTGCTTTGACAGTATGGCTGGTACCAGGAGACTTTCCGCTCGTGGAGCAGCTAGAGGCAGACCTGTATCTACTACTCCTACCCCGGTGACGAGCCCAGCATTGCCAGTTGAGCCAGCCGTGGATCGTTGGATCGATGCCTTCATGCGGTTGCGTCCGCGGAGCTTCAGTGGGTCGGCTGACCCAGCGGTGGCTGATGACTGGATGGCTCATATGCTTGAGCTGTTTGATGCCTTGGGATGTCCACTTGGCAGGAGGGTAGTACTTGCTGCTCTAGTATTGGAGGGAGAGGCTGCTACCTGGTGGAGAGGCCAGCGGCGCGCCATGTATGGGGAGGCCCAGAACAGCGAGATAGCATGGGAAGACTTTGTTGAGGCATTCAGGGAGTGCTACATTCTGGCTTCTGCTATGTCTCAGTTCAGGAGGGAACTTATACACCTCAGGCAGGGCCAGATGTCAGTGAACGATTACTTATCGAGGTTCACTTATCTGGCGAGGTACGCCGCAGAGCTGGTACCTTCTGAGGAGCGCAGATGTGAGATGTTCCTGGAGGGACTTCGTCCTATGCTGCAGCGCCAGCTAGTTGTGAGTCGGTTTGCCAGGTTTCGTGACTTGGTGGAGGCTGCGAGATCCGTTGAGCTTATTGACACCCGGATGGAGGCCCAGAGAGAGACTCACAACAAGAGGAAGGAATTCAGAAATGTCCAACAAAACAAAAAGGACAAGAGACACAGAGATCACTGTGGTACTCAGGAGGGCGTGGTCCAGCCACGACCTATCTCTGAGAGACCAGGGCAGCAGACAGGTACCCGGACTGGGGGGATTATCTGCTACCATTGTCGACAGCCCGGACACAAGAAGTGCGACTGCCCAGAGTTGAAGAAACAGAGGATCACAGGACCGGTTGGTTCATCTGGGGTACAGCCCAGAGTATTTGCACTGACTCGGCAGCAGGCTTCAGAGTCACCAGAGGTGATCACAGGTATGCTTTATTTTGGCAACGTGCAGTGCATGACTTTGTTTGATACTGGTGCATCTCATTCTTTTGTTGCTGAGAGGATCTGGAATCGGACATCAGGATCCAAGGGTTACTTGAAGGAACCCTTATTGGTTAGGCTTCCTGATGGGAAAGAGATTCCCACTGTTCAGAAGATTGACGGATCTATTCTGATTAGTGGACACGAGTTCGTGACAGAGTTGATATGTGTGCCACTAGCAGAGTTCGACATCATTTTGGGAATGGATTGGTTGTGCTACCATGCAGTGGTGCTGGATTGTTGGGAGAAGAAGGTCAGGATCAGAGTGCCTGGTTCGGGGGATGTGATATACTTTGGTCTGAACAGACAGATTCCCCTGATCTCAGTTCTTCAGGCGGAGAGGTTAGTAAGTAAGGGTTGTACTGGTTGGTTGGCCTATGTGACCGATAGCCAAGCCACCACTACCCCTATGTTAGATATTCCAGTGGTGAGAGACTTTCCTATGGTTTTTTCCAGAGGAGTTGCCTGGACTTCCACCAGCTAGGGAAGTGGAGTTTTTGATTGATTTGGAGGCAGGAGTAGCTCCTATTGCTAGAGCTCCTTACAGGATGGCTCCAGCCGAGCTAGCAGAGTTGAAGACTCAATTACAGGACTTATTAGACAAGGGACTCATACGCCCCAGTTGTTCACCTTGGGGTGCCCCTGTCTTATTCGTCAAGAAGAAAGATGGTAGTATGAGGCTGTGTGTGGATTATAGGGAATTGAATAAGGTTACTATTCGTAACCAATACCCTTTACCACGCATCGATGATTTGTTGGATCAGCTTCAGGGAGCAACTGTGTTCTCCAAGATTGATTTACGCTCGGGTTATCACCAGATCCGGATTAGAGGTTCTGATGTACCCAAAACAGCATTCCGTACTAGATATGGGCATTACGAGTTCACAGTGTTACCTTTTGGATTGACTAATGCTCCAGCAGTATTTATGAACCTGATGCATCGAGTGTTTCGTGCCTTTCTGGATCGGTTTGTGATCATCTTTATAGATGATATATTGATTTATTCCAGAGATAGGGAAACTCATGCAGATCAGTTGAGGACTGTGCTTACAGTGTTGCGGGAGAATGAGCTGTATGCAAAATTCTCCAAGTGTTCCTTTTGGCTGGACTCAGTAGCATTCTTGGGACACATTGTCAGTGCAGAGGGCGTGGCTGTTGATCCTAGCAAGATACGAGCTATTGTTGATTGGAAACGGCCATCTTCTGTCACTGAGATCCGGAGTTTCCTTGGTTTGGCTGGATACTATAGGAAATTTGTTCCTCACTTTTCTAGACTGGCCGCTCCACTAACACAGTTGACCCGGAAGGGAAAATCTTTTGAGTGGTCAGAGAGTTGTGAGAACAGTTTCCTAGAGCTGAAGCAGAAGCTTAGCACCGCTCCAGTATTGATGTTACCTACACAGGAGAAGCCGTATCAGATGTATACTGATGCTTCACATATAGGCTTGGGAGCCGTACTGATGCAGGATAGTAGAGTTATAGCATATGCTTCGAGGCAACTGAAGGATCATGAGAAGAATTATCCCACTCATGATTTGGAGTTAGCTGCTGTCATTTTTGCCTTGAAGATATGGAGGCATTATTTGTACGGAGTTCCTGTAGATTGTTTCTCTGACCACAAGAGTCTTAAGTATCTGTTCACTCAGAAGGAACTGAACTTGAGGCAGAGGAGGTGGTTGGAACTGATAAAAGATTACGAACTAACAATAAACTACTGCGAGGGAAAGGCTAATCTAGTGGCTGATGCCTTGAGCAGACACGCAGTTGTGCATACTGTGATAGCTTGCGACTCTGTAGCAGACTTGGATTGGGATGTTGAGAGATGTCAGGAACAGTTGTCTGTTCAGAGACTGGCTCACAGACTCAGTTCGTTGACTATTCGGGCTGACTGGTTATCTGAGATGCGTGATCTTCAGCTTTGTGATGAAGAGCTGAAGGAGAAGTTAGAGTTGGCATCGCAGGGATTGGGAGGAGACTTTGCTCTCAGAGACGACATTTTGACTTTCAGGGGTCGCTGGTGTGTGCCATCACATCAGGAGTTCAGGGAGAGGATCCTTCGAGAGGCTCATTATGGAACTTTGGCTATGCACCCTGGAGAAGTCAAGATGTATAGGAAATTGAGGAGTGTTTTCTGGTGGAGAGGTTTGAAGGCAGATGTTGCTGCTTTTGTTAAGAAGTGCCTTACATGTCAGCAAGTTAAGGCCGAGCACCAGAGACCTGGAGGATTGTTGCAGAGATTGCCGATTCCGGAGTGGAAATGGGATGACATCACTATGGACTTTGTGACTGGTCTTCCTCGTACCATACAAGGTTTTGACGCCATTTGGGTCATCGTGGATCGAATGACCAAGTCAGCCCATTTCTTATCAATTAAGAAGACGGATTCAGCGGCATAATTGGCAGAGGTATATATTCAGCAGATTGTCAGATTGCATGGAATTCCCCGATCTATTATTTCTGACAGAGACGCCAAGTTCACATCACAGTTTTGGAGGAGCTTACACGCTGCCATGGGTACACAGTTGAAGTTCAGTACTGCTTATCATCCTCAGACAGATGGACAGTCTGAGCGGACTATTCGGACCTTGGAGGATTTGCTACGCTTGAGCGTACAAACTTACTCAACAGATTGGGCCAGACGGTTACCCTTGGTAGAGTTTGTGTACAATAACAGCTTCCAGGCGTCGATTGGTATGGCACCTTACGAGGCATTGTATGGGCGTAGGTGTAGATCCCCTCTTTGTTGGGAGGAGGGTGATTCCAGGAGAGTGTGGGGACCTCAGATTGTGCAGGAGACCACAGCTGAAGTCAAGTTATTGCAAGACAGATTACGTATTGTGCAAGATCGCCAGACGAAATATTATGATCCTAAGCACAGAGCTGTTGAGTTTTCTGTGGGAGATAGGGTATTCTTGAAGATCAGTCCTATGCGAGGTCTATTCCGGTTCGGGAAGCCTTCTAAGCTTCGACCTCGTTACATTGGACCCTATCCTATTCTAGAGAGGGTTGGTGAAGTGGCTTACAGGTTGGCACTTCCTGAACATCTGATTGGGATTCACAATGTGTTTCATGTTTCGAATCTCAAGAGATATGTGCCAGATCCTTCTCATTGTATCAGTGATGATCTTCCTGGTTTGCAAGTGACACCAGATTCCTCTTATGTGGAACTACCAGTTCGCATCCTCGAGGAGAGCAACAGACAGCTGAGGAACAGGTCGTTTCCTATGGTCAAGGTTCTGTGGAATAGACATGACGAAAGGGAGGCAACCTGGGAGCTAGAGCAGGATGTTGCGGAGAAGTGGCCGGAACTTCTTGCTGAATTTCGAGGGCGAAATTCCTGATAAGGTGGGGAGATTGTTATACCCAGTAAAAAGTTTTATGTTAATCTTTAATGAATTAATTTTTGGCTTGGATGATTTCAGATCGACAGTAGGATGAGCCAGGAGCTCAATCAGAGGCTAATGGAATTTCTGAAATTTCTGGGGATTTTTCGGAGCACCGAGGTAATTCTTAAGTAATTTTCCCTGTTTAATTAGATTTATTGGATTTTTAGAAATTCGAAAATCCATTTAAATTAAACCGGAAATTGGTTTTTACCGCGCGTGAACCGGACCGGAACGGTTCAGCGGAGGCAGAGACGGTTCGCCGAGTGAGTTTGCGCGTGCGTTCTGATAAGCGGATCGGACGGTCGTGATCGACGGTTGGGATTGAACCGGCTGATCGGGTGCTTACCGTGTCGAAAGCGTGTCAACGGCGCGTAATGGGTTTCACCGTGTCGGCCAGAAATATAAAAACCCTCGCGAAACGATTAGGGTTCGTTCGGCCGACCGATAGAGAGAGTTTTTCCGGCGTACGGCGCGTGATTCCGGCGGCCTGGCAAGGGGCTTTTTGTGCCTGGAGATCCACGGGAACGAGGAGAGTCAATTCATACCGGATTCGTTCGGCGAGGAGCTGCGGCGAGCTGCGGACGAAGTTCACCGTCGCCGGCGTCGTTGAAGTAGGAAATTCAGTTTAAATTAGTGATTTAGTAGAAAATTAAAAGCATGAAATACTTTGCTTAATGAAAACAAGCATGTGGATGAAAATCGGATTTAATTGAATGCTAATTTGTGTCTTTTGCAAATTTCGGAATTCCTGGAAAAATTCCCATTTCGCCGAAAAAAAAAATTTATTAATGCTTAGGAGCATGTCAGGAAATTGTTCTCCTTGTTCGCAGTCGCCGGAAATCGACGGAAGGATCGTATTGGTCGGCGATGGCGGCGGCTAGGGTTTCGCGGGCGCCGGGCGGAGGAAGGAGATGGATTAGGATTTAGTTAATTAGTTAATAATTAATCGTAAATTTATTAATTAACAATTATTAACTTAAATTGGTGCGGATGAGAGAGAAGCGGAAGGATTTATAATTCGGAAATTAATTCCGAATTTTCGGAAATGATTTATTTAATTTTAATGCGGCGCGGAAGAGGAAAGACGGGAGGAATTAAATTCGGAAATTTATCCCGAATTTTTGGGAAAAAGAAAATGCAGAATATTTAATTCGGAAATTAATTCGAATTTTGGAAATAAGATATATGAAGAATTAAACTCGGAAACTATTCCGAATTTCGAAAAAATGGATAAAGACGGAAATTGATGACGAAATTTAAAAATTTCCTGAAGTGGGGAAAAATGTTATCAGTGATGACAGTACAGCTGGAAACAGTCAGACAGAAGTATGGTACATGGATGCTACCAGAACAGTCAGTAATTGACAGTTGTGTTGCCTTGATGGCAACGGCATGGATTGAGTCAGTTTATTCAGTGTTGGCATATTTTATAGATTGGCATACTGGACCGGACTACTATAGACCCTATATGATGTTTTAGGGTAGTTGTGGTAGGTAACTATGCGGTTCAGACTTAGCTTCCACAGTATACATGTGGACTGGTATGCGCCTTGTTGTACCTGGACACATGTTGCCGGATCTTGGAGTTAGAGATTGGCAATGACTGTAGGGGCGTGAGCTCCTATGGAAGTTGTTGGTAGAGGACTCCTTGGGACGGTGGCTGAGTCGATCTCTCCTGGTCCATGTGTGTAGGCCTGCGCGCCTGAGGGTGGCAGGGGTGTCTCGTAGTGGCTAGCCAAGTGTGTAGGCCTGCGCGCCTTAGGGTGGCAGGGGTGTCTCACGTTGGCTAGAGATTTTGTGACTAGATCTGTCTATAGTCTCCAAGAGATTGATTGACGAGAGACGCTGCGGTGTCGGGTGCTTAGGTGCCATGCGTGTTTCGAGATGGGCGTTCCCACTGGCACGCTACCTGGAAGCCCAGAGGTGAGCTACTCTGGTGTGACTAGGGGTGACTGTGGTTGGTCGGAGTCTAGGACTGAGAGTGCCTATCCACCATACATTGTTATGCTGTATTCCTATATTTTTGCTATTATCCTTCTCTTGCATGTGAGTTTTACTTGCTGTCTTTCCTACTGGGCGTAGCTCATTCCTGTATTGTATATTTCAGTGGCTCGACAGACTTGACGCTACCTGATTAGGTGGGATCGTGGTCAGCAGGCTTGTGGAGGATATCTGATTGTGATTGTCTGAGATATTCTGGTTAGTTGATTGTTGCTGTTGGATGTATTTAATGAGGTTATTATTCTCATATGTCATGTAATATGTGAGGGAAATTCTGACTTATGTTTCTGGTTGGATAATATTGCACTTGTTAGACTTGGTCTTATTCTTGTAATGTAGTTTCCATTTACTACCTTACCTTATTGTCTTGGAGTATGGTGTGTGGAGTGCCATATTTTATCTGAGGATGTTATATATCTTTTTGTTTGATGGTGAGGTCATTACATGACTATGGAACTTAACCATGGGGGTTCAGACTTCTAATAGACCGGTTCTCCTACCCGTAGGGGTTAGGAGTATTGGGTCTAGTAGGAGTAACATTGCGCGAGTCCATCTGTTAATTCAGGAGTCATGAACCTGATTTGACGGTGTACCCGGGAGATGGGATCCACATTGTTAAGGGAAGTAGGTGTGTAATGATGTGTTATATCCTATGTTTTCGTAGGCTACTCAGGTTGGTATGGGACGATCTGAGCTGTCTATATAAAAAAAAAAAAAATTGTATGCCAAAAATCAGCCTAGGAAAAATGGGGTCTAACAGGAGTGGTATCAGAGCCCTAGGTTAAGATAGTGGGGCTAGACATATCAGAGCCCTAGGTGAGATAGCGGGGCTAGACATGTATAGGAGTTCAACCCAAGGTGGGGAGAACTGTTGATTCTTTTGTTTACTATAGTAGTCCATATGCCAATTGCCAAATGACGACTCTAATGCCAGATTAGTTGCTTTGACAGTATGGCTGGTACCAGGAGACTTTCCGCTCGTGGAGCAGCTAGAGGCAGACCTGTATCTACTACTCCTACCCCGGTGACGAGCCCAGCATTGCCAGTTGAGCCAGCCGTGGATCGTTGGATCGATGCCTTCATGCGGTTGCGTCCGCGGAGCTTCAGTGGGTCGGCTGACCCAGCGGTGGCTGATGACTGGATGGCTCATATGCTTGAGCTGTTTGATGCCTTGGGATGTCCACTTGGCAGGAGGGTAGTACTTGCTGCTCTAGTATTGGAGGGAGAGGCTGCTACCTGGTGGAGAGGCCAGCGGCGCGCCATGTATGGGGAGGCCCAGAACAGCGAGATAGCATGGGAAGACTTTGTTGAGGCATTCAGGGAGTGCTACATTCCAGCTTCTGCTATGTCTCAGTTCAGGAGGGAACTTATACACCTCAGGCAGGGCCAGATGTCAGTGAACGATTACTTATCGAGGTTCACTTATCTGGCGAGGTACGCCGCAGAGCTGGTACCTTCTGAGGAGTGCAGATGTGAGATGTTCCTGGAGGGACTTCGTCCTATGCTGCAGCGCCAGCTAGTTGTGAGTCGGTTTGCCAGGTTTCGTGACTTGGTGGAGGCTGCGAGATCCGTTGAGCTTATTGACACCCGGATGGAGGCCCAGAGAGAGACTCACAACAAGAGGAAGGAATTCAGAAATGTCCAACAAAACAAAAAGGACAAGAGACTCACAACAAGAGGAAGGAATTCAGAAATGTGTCCATGTGTGTGTGTGTGTGCATACTTATTTGTGGATGCATCTACATGCTTGTGTGCATCTATGTTCATGTGTGTGTATGTGCACATGTGTGGGTGTCAGTGTAAGTGCATGCATTTGTGAGTGCCATGCAAGTATGTAACAAGTGTGTGTGTGGGTGTGGGTGTGAGTTTATGGTTTTATATGTGTAGGCATTTGTGTGCTTATGGGAATGTGTGAGTATCTATGGGAATGCATTTTTTTGCATGTGCATGTGCCTTTGTACATGTTTATATGCATGTGTTTGATGTGTGTATGTGTGTGCATTTGTGTCTGTTTGAAGGTGCACGCATGCTTTTGTGAGTGTGGGCATGTGTGCATGGTTTTGTGTTTGCCTTTGTGTGTTTTTGTGCTTTTGTGTCTACATGGGTGTGTGCTTGTGCCTATGTATGTTAACAAATGTGTGTGCATGTTTGCATGTGTTACGCATGAATAAATGTGCATGTGCATGTGTGTGTGCACGCGTGCATTTTGCTAAATGCACGAGTGTGTGTGCTTTTGTGTAAGTGTGCTTGTGTGTGTCTTTACATGTGTTTTTCGATGTGTGTTTGTGTGTTTATGCTTGTGTGCGTGTGTGTCCATGTATATTTGTTATTGCATGCACATGTGTGTCTATGTGTGTGTGTGTCTACATGCATATCCATGTGTGCATGCATGTGTATGTGTGAGTGTGTGTGCGTGTATGTTTGTTTACATATGTGTGCATGCACATTTGTTTGTGTGTGAGGGAGGGTTGGAAGTATATTCAAGTATAAGGTGTGTGTGTGTATGTGTTTATGTTATGTATAAGTATATATGTACGTGTGTGTACACACGTGCAGATGCATGTGTATGGGTTTTCCAGACGTTTGTGTGTATGAAAGTGTTCGTGTGTGTGCTTAAGTTCATGGTTGTAAGTGCGTTTGTGTGAGCATGTGGACTCATTTGTGTGGGGGTCGATGTATGTGTATGTATGCTCGTGCGTGTTTTTTAATGTGCTTATCTCTGATTGTGCATGTGTGTCTACTTGTATGTGTGTGCGGGTGCATCTTGGTGTGCACATGTGTTTGCGTGTGTTTGTTCTTGCATAAGTGTGTGTGTGTGTTTTTTGTGAATGCATACACACATGTGAGTGTGTGTGTGTGCGAAATCCTGCACATGTGTGTGTGGATGCATATGTGTGTTTGCCCATATGTACCAGCATATCTTTGTTCAGGTGCACATGTATGTCTGTGCAAGTGTGTTCTCACACTTGTGTCTATGTACATGTGTATATTCATGTGTGAGTTTTGGCCCATGTAAGTACGTGTTTGTGTGCATTTGTATGTGTGTGTGCATGTCTTGCCTTTAAGAATGTGTGAGTTCATGTGTGTGTGCTTATGCATATGTTTATGTGTGCATGTATTTATTTGCATAGGCATATGTGTGTGTGAATTTGTGTTTCCTTTTGTGAATGTGTGTTAGAACTTGTGTGTGTGTGCATCTGTGTAGGTGTGCATGCATGTGTGTGTGTTTATGTGAGCATCTGTTAGTATGCCTATGTGTGTGCTTGTGTTTTTGTGTGCATGCCTGTGTGGTTGTGTGTGCATGTGTGTGCATGGGTGTATGCTTGTGTGCATGCATGTACATGTGTGTGTGTGTGTGTGTGTGCATATGTGTATATCTATATGTTGGGTGTGTGTGCAAGTCTATGTGTATGTGTGTGGTTGTGTGTCTACATACTTGTGCATGTGTGTTACATTTGTATGCATTTCTCTTTTAATATGTGTGCATTTGTGTGTGTGAGTGTGTACATTTGCATGTGTGTGTGTATGAATGTGTGCATGCATCTTAGTATTTGTGTATGTGTGCAAGGGTATCCATGTGTGGGTGTGTTTGTGAATGTGTGTGTGCATGTATATGGGTGCATGGATGTAGTTGCATGTGCGTGCGATTGCCTATGTGTGTGTGCTTGTACTTATGGGTTTGTGCGTGTTCGTGTCATTGTGCATGCATGTGTAAGTGTGTGTGCTTATGCATGCTTTTATAAGTGTGTGTCCATGTGTGCTTGTGCATATGAGTGTGTGATAATGGTAAGAGTGTATGCATTTGCATGTGCATCTGAGTCAGTGTGTGTGGCATGTGCACTGATGTGTGATCTATGTGAGTTTGTGCATTTGAGATCATGTGAGTGTGTGTGTACATTTTTAAATGAGTGTGTATGTTTGCATGCATGCATGGATAAGAATGTGTGTGTGCGTGTGTGCGTGTACATATGTGTGCCTAGGTACACAATTGTGTGTGGGTATGTGCATTTGTATTTGTGGATGTATGCATGCTTGTGTGTGTGGTTGTGTGTGTGTACATATACAGGTGTATGCATGTGTGTGTCCGTGTGCGAGTGTGTGTTTGTGCATTTGCATGCATGCATGTGTATGCGTGTGGTTGTGCACATGTGTGCATTTGTGTGTGTGTGCATGTGCATGTGCATGTGTATGTGTGTGCATGTATGAGCATGAGCATGTTTGTGTGTCTACATCTCAATGTGTGTGTGTTCCTTTATGTGTGAGTGTACGTGTGTGCATACCTATCTGTGTAGGCATTTCTATGCATGTGTGAGTGTATGTGCTTATGTGTAGGTGTGTGTGTGTGTGTGCACATGTGCAAGTGTGCATATTTATGTGTGTGCTTATGTGCTTGTGTGTGTGAGTGCAAGCATGTGTGCACACGTGCATACAGGTGTGCACACGTGCATGCACGTGTGTGGGTGCGTGTGTTTGTGCCTATAAGGATGTGTGCATGTACATGTGTATGTCTATTGGTATGTTCGTTCACGTGTTTATGTATGTGTACATATGCATGTGAGCATGTTGGTGCAAATGCATGTGTATGTGTGAGTGCATACATGTATGTATGCGCGTGCATGTGTGTATGTATGTGTGAGTGTGTGTGTCCATGTGAATGTGTGTAGATGAGCGTGTGTGAGTGTGTGCATGTGTGTGTGTGTGTATGGGTGTGTGTGTACATGTCTGTATGCATGTGTACATATATATATGCATTTGTGTGCATGTGCATATGAACATGTGTGTGTGTGTGCATATGTAAGTACATGTGCACAAGTATATGTGTTTTTGTGTATTTTTTTAAGTGTATTCAGGTGCATGCATATGTGTGAGTTTGTGTGTGAATGTGTGCATGTGTGTGCACTAGTGTGTATGTGAGTACATCTGTGTGAAAAATGTGCATATATTTGTGTGCATTATTTTGCATGTTTATGTGTGTGTTCGCATATGCAAGTGCATATGCGTCTGCATAAGTTTTCTTATGTGTTTGTGTGTGCACATATGTATATGCATGTGTGCCTATGTGAATTTACTTGTGTGAGTGTGTGCACATGTGTGTGTGTGTGTGTGGCTGTGCACATGTGCATGTGTGTGTGTGCCTAAGCTTTTGCAGGGGTGTGCATCTGTTCATGTATTTTTTCGTGTGTGCGTGTAAGTGGGTTTGTGTATAGAGGTGTGTGTTGGTGCATATGTGTGTGTGTGTCTATATGTGACATTGTATTTGTGTGTGCTTATGTGCATGCATTTGTGTATACATTTTTCCATGTGTGTGTTCCTATGTGTTTGTACATGTAGTGTATGTGTGATAATGCATGTGTGTGTGGGTGTGTATGTGTGTGTGTGTTGTGCATGCTTGTGTTCATGTGTGTGGGTGTGAGTGTGGCATGTGTCTCCGTGTACATACATGCATGTGGGTGTGTGTGCATGCTTTTATGTGTTTGCTTGTGTGTATGTGTGTATACGTGTGTGTGTGTGTGCATGCACATATGTGTAAGTGAAGGTGTATGTGTGTTTGTAGCTATGTATGTGCGTGTGTCTATGTGTGTGTGTGGGCTTGTGTCTACATGTATGTGTGCGTGTGCTTGCATGTGTGTTTGAGTTTGTGTTCATGTGTATGAGGGGGGAGGTGGTGTCTGTTATTATGCATGTGTGTGTCTATGTGCATGCATGTGTGTATGCATGTGAGTGTGCACAGGCACAAATATTTTTTTGTACATATGTGAGTGTGCATTTGTATGTGTGCTTGTGTGTGTGAGTATGTTTGTTTGAGTGTGCGAATATGCATGTGCATGCGCATGTGTGTGTGTGCGGCTTTTCATGTGTATGCATGTGTCTATATGTGTATGTGCATGTTTGTGTGCATCAATTTACTTATGTATATGTATGTGTGTGTACATGTGCATGTGCATGTTTTTGTGTCTTGGTGAGTGTACTTGTGTTAGTGTGTGTGCGTCTATGCTTGCATGTGTACATGCGTGTGTGAGCACTTGTGTGCATGCCTACATGTTTCTATGGGTGTGCATGTGTTTGTGTGCATGCGTGTGTAGGTGAGTTTGTTTATATGTGTGTGTGTGTGTTGAAATGTGTGTATGGTTGTATTCATGTCTGCTTATGTGCATGCATTCATGGGCATGTGTGTTTATGTATGTAAATATATGTGTGTTCTTATATGGTGTGTGTGTGTGTTTGTAGGTGAGTGTGTACGCATGTGAATGCAAGCAAGTGGATGTTTGTGAGTGTGTGTGGCATGCGCCTACATATACATACACATGTATGCGTGTGTATGCTTCTATATTTTTGCATATGTGTGTGTGCATGTCCATGCATATTCCTATGTTTGTGTGCATGTACATGTGTGTAGGTGCATGTGTGTGACTGTGTGTTAGTGTATGTGTAGTTGTGCATGTGCATGTGCCTAAGTGTGTGTGTGTTTGGGTGTACGCCTGTGTGTATGTGCATGTGTGCTTGAGTGTGTATTTGAGTGTGTATGTACATGTGTATATATATGTGCATATGTGTATGTTTGTGGGGTGTTTGTTAATTTCCATGTGTGCATCTATATGTATGCATGTGTGTATATAGGTGAGTGTGCACACACACATATATGATCATGCATGAGTTTGTATGTCTATTTGTGCATGCATTCGTGTGAACGCATGCATGCTTGTGCATTTATGTACACTTTTTTGTGCCTGTGTGCCTATGTGTAAGCTTGTATGAAAGCATGTGTGTGATAGTAATTGCATGTGTGAGTGTTTTTTTATGTCTACATGTATGTGCACACGTGCGAGTGCTTGTGCACATGTGTGTGCATGTTTTTGTTTGTCCATGTGCTTGTGTATGTTTTCGTGTGTGTGCAAACGTATGTTTTTGTGTTTATATGGGTGCATGCGGATGTGTATTCATGTGCATGTCTATGCATTTTGTTGTGTGCATGTACATATGTGTATGTGAGTGCATGCATATGCGTGTTAATGTGGGTGTGTTTTGTGCATGTGTTTGTGGGTTTACATGTGTGTATAGGTTCATGTGTGTGTGTTGGTGTGTATGCATTTGCATGCCTGTGCATTTATGTGTGTGTGCATGTATGTTCCTATCCATGAGTATGCATGAGAGCATGTTTGTCCACATGTGTGTGGGCAAGTGCACATGTTAATGCATGCATCTGTGTGAGCATATGTGTGTGTGTGTGCTTGTTTTGTGCATGAGTGTGTGTGTGTGTGTGCATAAATCTTTGTGTTTGCATGTGCACATGTGTGTATGGGCTTGTGTATATATGTGTGCATCTGTCTATTTGTGTGTGTGTTTATGAGCCTGTGTGTATGTGTGTATAGTTGTGCATGTGAGTGTGCATGCATATGCAAGTGCATATATGTTTTTCTACATTTACATTTATGTGCATCGGTGCATGCATGAATGTGTGTGCATGTGTACTTGTGTGTGAGAGTTCATCTATACATATGACATTTGTACATGTGTTTGTGTGTGTATTAGTTGTTGGTTGTGTGTGCACACATGAGTATTTATGCATGGACATCTATGTGTGCCTATGCATGAGAGTGTAAGTGCATGTGTGCATGTTTTCAAGTGTAGTGAGCGGGTGTATGCATATGTTCTTGTATTTGTGTGCAAGTGTGTGACTGTGTAAGTGTATGCATATTTACGTGTGTGTGTGTGTGTGTGCTTATGTGCACATGTGTGTGTGTGCATGCGTGTGTTTATGTTTGTGAGCCTGTGTGGGCCTATACATGTGAGCGTGCATATGTGTGCATGCATATTCGTATGTATTCATGTGTGTACTTGTGTGTATGTGTGTGTTTGTGTGCATTTGAGTGTGCATGTGTTCATCTATGCATAAGTGTGCATCTGTGTGTGTACTTATGTGTAAGCATGTGTGTGCAAGTGTGCTTTGTGGGTGTATACATGTCTGTATGCATATTTGTGTGATTGTGTGCATATGTTTGCATGTTTATTTACCAATATGAGTTCACATGTGTGCATGAATGTACATGTTTATGTTAGTGTGTATGTGTGTGTTCACATGTACACATGCGTGTGCATGTGTGTAGGCAAGCATATAAGTGTGTGTGTCTTTCTATGTGCATGCACTTCTGTGATTGTGTGTATATGTTTGTTTGAGCATGTCTGTATGCATGTGTGGGCATGCATGCATGTGTGTGGGTTTTCTTACTTGCATGTATGTATGTGTGCATGTGTGCCTACATGTGTGGGTGTGTGTGGGCATTTATATGTGAGTGTGTGTATGGGTGTGTGTTTGTGTGTGCGTATGTGTTCATGTGTGCACATGTGTTTTTGTGTTTATGTGAGTGGGTGTATGCATCTTTGCATGTTGTGCATCTGAGCAAGCATGGGAGTCTGTGTGTGTGTGGGTGGGCTAGTGCATGCATGTGCATATGTGTGTGCAAGTGTGCAAGTGTTTGTGTGTGCATGCACATGTGTATATGTGAGTGTGTGCACACATGTGTGTGTACTGGGGTATCGTTGTGTGTGTGCTCACATGTGATTGTGTGTACTATATGTGCAAGTGTGATTTCATTTACTTATAGGCCTGTGTGTGTCCCTATGCATGTGTAAGTATGTGTGTACATGTGTATGTATGTGTGTGTGTATGTGTGTGAGTGCATCTTTGGCTTTACATGTGTGTGTGTGTGTGTGTGCATGCATGAATGTGTGTATGTTTGTATGTATGTATGTGTTTGTGTATGCATTAATGTGCATGTGTGCCTGTGTGTGGGTGTGTGTGTGTGTGAATATCCATGTGTGTGTATGTGTGTGTGCATGTGCATGTGCATGTGAGTTTGTGCTTGAGCTTGTGCATATGTGAGTGAGTGTGCAGGTGCATGTGCACGTGCATTTGTGTGTGTATGTATTTATGTGCTCGTGTATGACTATGCATATGTGTGTGCCTATGCGTGTGTGTACATCTATGCTTATGCCTGTGAGTGTTCTTGTGTGTGTGTATGCATGTGTGTGAGTGTGCATGTGCATGTGCATTTGTGTGTGTTGCTTTGCTCTTGTGTGTGCATGTGCATGGGTATGGGCCTATGCGTGCTTGTAGATGTTTGTGTATACATGTGTGTGTGTGTGTTTATGCATGTGTGTGTATGTGTGTGCTTGTACATGCAAGTGCATACATGCATGAGTATGTGTGTGTGTGCATGTAATTATGGGTGTCTTGTGTCTGCATGTGTATGTGCATGTTATTGTGTATATGGTCATCTATGTATCTATGTGTGCTTATGTGTGTGTGTGTGTTCATGCACACTTATGTATTTATGCATGTGTGCATGTATGTGTCATGTGTACATTTGCGTATGTGTGCATGCGTTTATATTTGTGTTTTTTGTGTGCTTGTGTATGTGTAAGTGTGTGCAAGTTTGTGTGCTTGTGCATAGACATATGTGTCCATGTATGTGCTTTGTG
The DNA here is from genome assembly GCA_023846275.1 of Vanilla planifolia. Taxonomy (NCBI): domain Eukaryota; kingdom Viridiplantae; phylum Streptophyta; class Magnoliopsida; order Asparagales; family Orchidaceae; genus Vanilla; species Vanilla planifolia. The sequence continues at coordinate 288,373 of JAIUJO010000044.1, read as the reverse complement.
TGTGCATGTGAGTGTGCATTCAAGATTTTCATGCATGTGAGTATGTGTTTGCATGTACACATGTGTGTGTGTGTGTGTGTTCATGTGTGTTTGCATGTATGTGCATTAGCAAATTTGTGTGTATGCTAGAGGTGTGATTGTAACAACCTGTGTATAAGTATTTGTCCATTTGTGCATATTTGCATGTTTGTGTGCATATGTTTGTGTGCATGTGTGTATATATGTGCTTGCATGTGTATGTGTCTATTTGTGTGAACGTGTTTTTATGTGTGTGTATTTTACAAGCATGTGTGTCTGTTTGTGCATATGAATATCAGTGTGTGTGCATGTGCCTATGTGTGTGAAGTGATTGTGTACATGGATGTATGTGCATGTATGTGTGTGCACTTGGGTGTGTCAGTGCATGCATGCTCCTATCCATGTGCTTGTTTATGTGTTTTGTGTGCATGTGTGTGTACATGTGCCTCTAAGTGTTCACGTGATTGTGTACATCGATGCATGTTCCTGTGTGTGTACGCTTGATAGTGTTAGTGCATGTGTGTGCGTATGCATGTGCTTGTGTGTTCATTTGTGTGAGTGTACCTTTGTGTATGATTGTATTTGTGGGTACTTATGTGTGCTTGTATATGGTTACCTATGTGCGTGGGTGTGTGTGCGTGCTTATTTGCATGTGTGTGTATATGTGTGTGTGTGTATGTGTGCATGTGTTCATGCATGTGTGTATGTGTAACTGTGTGTGTGTGTTCGTGTGCACTTGTGCATGTGTGTTTGTTCATGTTTGTGTGAGGTGTGTGTGGGTGTGTATGTGTGCATGTGTGTGCTTGCCCGTGCATATGTGTAAGCTTGTGCACACATTCAACTGTGTGTGTGTGGGTGCATATATATGTGTATGTGTTCATGTGTGTTGGCGTGTCTGTGGGTGTCCCTTTGTGTGTATGCATGCTTGCACTTGTGTGTACATGTGTGGGTGCACACATGTGTGTTTGAGTCTTCATGTTTGCTCACACATGTGTTTTTTAGCACGTGTTTTTTTAGCATGTGTGCATCTGCTTTTGCATGCACATGTGTGCATGTTTATATGCATGTGTTAGTGTGTGTATGTGTGTGTGCATGTTTATGTGTGTGTATGTTTGCTTTTTTGTGTATGTGTGTGTGTGTGCATGCACATAAGTGCATGTGCATATGTCATTGTGTGTAAGTGTGCATCTTTTTGTGTGCTCTTGCATATGTGTGTGAGTGTCTCTACATAAGTGCATGTATGAATGTGTGTTTGCTTATGTGAAGGTATGTGCATATGCATGTTTACTTGTTGCACATGTCTTGTGTGTGTGTGTGTTCTTGCATTTTTGTATATGTGCATGTGTATGTGTGTGTGTGTACCTATGTGACTGTGTGTGTGGTTGTGTTATCACATGTGTGTGAGTGCAAAGGCATCCATGTGTGTGCCTTTGTGTGCTCCTACATAAGCATGTGGGTGTGCAAATGTGTGGGTGCATGGGGATGTGTGCATGTTTGTGTGCATCCATGTATATGTGTATATGTATGCATGCGCATGCATTTGTGTGTATATGTGTGTATATGTGTGTGTACATGCATGTTTGTGTGCAAGAGTGTTCGTGCATTTGTTCGCTTTTGTATCTACATGTGGGTCAACATGTGTGTAAGTGTGTAGGTATATGTGTATGTGTGTGCACTGCATGTCTGTATCCATGTGTCTATGCATGCATGTTTGCATGCCTATGTGCATCAGTTTTTACATGTGTATGTGTGCATGTGCATGTGTATGTGATTGTGTGTTTGCGAGTATATGTGCATTCGCACAATGGTATTGTACAAGTGCATGCATCGGTGTGTCTGGGTGTGAGTGTGCATGCATGCATGCATAAGTATGTGTTTGTGTGTGCATGCACGTGTCTCTGTTTGTGCATTTGTGCATGCTTGCATGCTTGCATGCGGATGCATGTGTACATTTTTGTGTTTGTATGTGCATGTGTGTGTTTGTGCAAGTGTATGTGTGTATGCTTGTGAGTGTGTATTGGTGTTTGCATGCATGTGTGTGTTCATGTGCATGTGTATAAAAGTATGTGTGTATGCGTGTGTGTGTGTGCATGCGTGATCTTTTTTGTGTGCATCTGTGTGTGTGCTTGAGTGTGAGCCTTTGTGTTTGTGCATGTAACTGAGCAGGTGCATATGTGTGTATGTGTGTGTGTGCATGTCCATGCAAGTATTTGTTTGTGTGTGTATGTGTGTGGGCATGCACATGTGTGCATGTCTATTAGTGGTCGTTTTTGTATGTGTGTGTATGTGTGTGTCTATGTGGGTGCACATGTATGCTTCTGTTTATGTGTTTATATGAATGTGCATGTGTGTATGTGCTTGTGTGTGTGCATATGTGTAAGCATGTTTTTACATGTGTGTGTGCATGTGGGTTTGCATTTGTATGCATGTGTGTGTGAGCATTCATGTGTGCATGTGTGTTCATGTGAGGATGTGTATAAGTGGGTACACATTTATATGCGTGCATATGTGTCTGTGTGTGCATGTGCTTATGAGTGCATGTGCCTATTCATTTGTGTACGTGTGTATGTGTCTTTGTCTATCAATCTGTACGAGTGTGCAAGTGTCAATACATGTGAATTCATATGTGTGTGCATGCATGCATGTGTATATGTGTGTGTGTACATGTTTGTGCATCTTTTTGGGTTTATGCATAGGTTCATGTGGATGTATGTGTGTGTGTGTCCGTACATGGTGTGGATGCATGCATATGTGTATATGTGCATATGTGCACATCTGTTTGTGTGTGTTCGCATTCATGTGCAAGTGCATTTATGTGTGCATACATATGCATGTGTTTTCTCTCGATTGTGTGTATGTGTGTTTGTGAACATGCATATGCATATGTATTGCTTTTGAGTGTGTATGTATGTGCATGTATGTGAGTGTGAGTTTGTGTACGTCTATGAGTGCCTCTGCATGTGCATGTGTGTGTACATGTATGCAAAAATATGTGTTTGAGAGTGCTTATGCATGTGCATGTGTATGTGCATTTGTACTTATTTGTTTTTGTGTGTGCCTTTTAGTGTGTGGGTTTGCCTACGTGTGCATGTGCATATGTGGGTGCTCGTATCGATGTGGTTGTGCTTGTGCATGTATGCGTGTGAGTGTGTAGGTTTGTTTTTGGCATATGTATGAGAGTTTATGAACGTGTGTGTGTGTGTGTGTGCTAATGAGCATGTATGAGTATGTATGCAAGTATGTATGTGTGTGTGGGTGCATGCATATTTGCATATGCATGCATGTGTGTATGGGTGTTCACATGCATGTGTCCATGAGTGCATGCATGAAAATGCATGTGTGTGTATGCATATTTACATATCTATGCATGTTTGTGCCAACGTGTGTGTGCACTTGTGTGCATCTGTGTGTATGCATGCATGCATGTACAGTATGTGCATCTATATTTGTGAGTGTTTGCATGTGTACTTATGTGTTTGTGTGTTCTTGTGTGTGTGGGCACTTGCTTTTGAGCATGTGATCACGCATGTGTTCATACGTGTGTGCGTGTGCACATGTGAGTATAGGTGGGTGTGTTTGTGCATGCATATGTGTGTATGTGTTTGTGTGTGTACATGTATGTGTATGTATGTGTGTGCATGTGTTTGCCCAATTATGTTTACATGTGTGCCTCTGTGTGTGCATTGGTGTGTATGTGCTCATTTGAATGTGTGCATGTGCATGTGTAATATGTGTGTGTTTGTGGGTGTGGGTATGTGGGTGAGCATGTGTGTTTGCATACATGTTTACATGTGTGTGTGTGTATGTGTGTGTGAATGTGTGCATGTGAGCATGTGTTTGCACATGTTTGTGAGTGCATGCATGTTTGTGTATGTTTTTATTTATTTACATGTGTGCATGTGTACTTGTGTAGATGTCTTGTGTCTATATGCTTCAGCATGTGTGTGTATGTATGCATGTGTTTGTGTGTACATAGTTTTGTGTGCATTTGTTGGTGTATGAATCTATATATGTATGTCCATTCATGCCTTTGTCTGCATGATGGTTGTGTATGGCTGTGCATGTGTGCACACATGTGTATGCATAGGCATATGTGTGTATGTCTTTTTGTGCATGTGTATGTGTGGGTGTGTGTGTGTTTAGATTCATGCATGTGTGTGGGTTTGTGTGTGTGTGTGCATTCGTGTATACAATTGTGCATGTATGTGTTTGTGTTTGAGCATATTTTTTAATATGTGTGTGTGGATGCATTCTTTGTGTGGAAGTGTGCATGGGTTTGTGTGCATGTGCATGTGTGTGTACATATATGTGAATGTGACTGTGTATATGTGTGTATATGTGCATGTATATTTATTTATGTGCATGTGTGTATGTTTACGTGTGTGTGTGTGTGTATTTGTGTGTGCGTGTGCATGTGAATTTGCAAACTTAGGTATTTATGTGTAACTTTGTGTTGTGTTTATGTGCATCTTTATGTTTGTGCATGTGAGTATCTATGCATGTGTGTGCTTGTACGTGTGTGTATGTGTGTGTACATTTGCATGTGCATAATGCATGCTTGTGCATGTGAACGTGTGTGCATGCATGCATGTTAATGTGCATCTGTGCATCAATATGAGTGCATGTGTGTGTGTGCACTTATGAGTTTATGCATTCATGTGTGTATGCACATAGGTGTGCATGTGTAGGTATCTGTGTAAGTTCATGTGTGTGTTTGTGCATATGTATACATGTGTCTGTGCTTGTGTGTGCATTGGTGTACTCGTGTGTATATGTGTGTGTGCATGCATGTTTGTGTGTATTTGTATGTGTGAATTTTTTTGTGCGCATGTGCATGTGTGTGCAAGTGTATGCGCATGTGTTTGTGCATGTATGTGTGTGCATGCATGTTTTTGTGTGTATGTGCATTGGTGCATTTGTAGGTATATGTGCATGTGTGTGTGTGGGTGCGTGTGAGATATTATGTGTGTGTGTATTTTTTTGTGCATTTACATCTGTATGTGTGTATGTGTGTGTCTGTGAATTTTTGTGCAAGTGTGTCACTATGTGTGTGTGTACATATGTCAGTGCATGCATATGTATTTGTGTGTGTTTGTGTGCGCATTTGTAAGTGTATGTTTATGTGTTATTGTATTTGTGTCTGAGTGTGTTCAATGCACATGTTTTTCCATATAACTGGGTGAGTGTGTGTGTCTGCATGTACATAAGTGTGCATGTGTGTGTGTGCAAAGTACATGTATGTGCATGCATGTATGTTAGTGCATGCATGTGCATGTGTATATGTGTGTTTATGCTTGCTTGTGCTTATGTGTTTGTGCATGAGTGTGCATAAGTGTGTGTGTGCATGTATGTGTTCATGTGAGTGTTTATATGAGTGCATTCATGTGAATGATTGGGTGCATGTGAGAGAGCCTGTGCAAATGGATGACCATGTTTGTGCATGTGCATGCATTGTGTACATATGTGTGCCGATTTTTGTTCATGTATTTGTGCCTTTTTTTTATCATGTATGTGTGCTTTTACATGTGACTATGTGGCAATGTGTGTGTTAACATGTCTCTATGTGGCTACACATGTTTGTGTATGTGTATGTGTGCAAGCGAGCATGTTTGTGTGTGTGTGTGCTTGTGTGCGAGTGTTTGTATGTGTGTGTGTGTGTGCCTATGTGATTGCACATGTGTGTGTGCATGCATGTGTGTATGTGTGTGTATGTAAATGTGTGTATCCATGTATGTGTGTGTGCTTATTGATGTGTTTGCTTATGTATTTGTGTGCATATACATGCCTATGTGTATGCATGTGTGTGTGCATGAGCGTGCTTACATGCCTGTACATCATATGCATATGCATTTCTATTTCCATGCATTTTCTTATATGCAAATTATGAGTGTTTGTGTGCATGTGTGTAGATTGTGCACATGTGCATGCGTATTAGTGTGCATGTGTATGTGTCAACATGTGTGCAGGTGTATCTATGCCTGCTTGTTGTGCATGTGCATCTATGTGAGTGTGTGTGTGTGTGTATGCATGTGCATATGCATGTGTCTTCATTCTTGTACTTGAGCTTATGTGTGTGTATTTATTTGTGTGTGTATGCCTGTTTTCATATGCGTTTGGGCACGTGTGCATGCGTTTGTGTGCCTTTGTGTTGTGTTTGTGTGTGTAGGTGTGTGTATGTGTCTGTTGGTGTGTGTGTGTCTATAGGTGTGGGTGTGCAAGTGGGTGTGTGTACGTGTAAGTTTGTGTGTGTGTGAGCATGACCTTGTTTGTATGTGTGCTTGTGGGTATGTGTGTTCATGCCTAGATGTGTGTGTTTGTACATGTGCACCATGCATGTGCTTATGTTTGTTTTTGTATGACTATGCTTATGTGCTTGTGGTTATGTGTGTGTGTGTGTGCATGAATGTGTGTGTACAAGCTTGCTTGCATGTGTTGGTGTATGCTTGCATGCAAGTGTGTGTGTGTGATGCATGCATGCTTCTCTGTGTGTATGCATATCTTTGTGTCTTTTTGTGTTCATGACTTTGTGTTTATGTCTGTAAGTGCATGTATGTGTGCATGTCTGTGAATGTCTATGTATACTTATGTGTGTAACAATGTGTGTGTGCGTTTGTGCATGTGTTTGTATTCCTTCTTATGCATGTGTGGCTGCATGTGTGTGTGTGAGTGCATGCATATGATGTTCTTGTGTTCCTATACTTATGTGTGTGTGGTTGTGTGTGTCTGTGTGTGTTTACATGTGCATGTGCATTCTTATGTGTCTATCTATGTGCATGTTTGTCAATAGGTGATTTAAGATTGTGCTTGTATGCATGTTTATTTGTGTATACATGTGCATTTGTGTGTGGGTATGTGTGTGTTCATCTACATATGCATGTGTGTGTGCATTTGCATGTGTGTGATTGTTAGTGCATGGGTGTGTGTGCATGCATCCATGTGTGTGTTTGTCTGTGCACATAAATGTATGTATGTTTATGTGCACTTTACTTTATTGTGTGTGTTTATGTGTTGGTAATGTGTCTTTATGCACATGTTTATCCATGTGTGCTCACGCACAGGTGTGTATGCTTGTTTGTTCATGTGTATGTGCTTGTGTGCATTTTTGTGTGTTCTTTTGCATGACCATATGTGTTCCTATGTTTGTTCTTTTATATGTGTTTGTGTTTGTGCATATGCATGTGTTGTCTTTCGATGTGTTTCTTTGCTCATGTATGAGTACATGTGTGTACATGTTTGCATGCTTATGCATGTGTGAATACCTGTGCATGTGTGTGTCTATGACGGTGTGTGTTTGTGAGCATGTGTGAGTTTGTGACTATGTGTGAGCATATGTGTGCATGTGCATGTGTGTCTATGTGCATATGTTTGGGGTTGTGTGCTTGTGTGTGTGCTTGTGTGCATGCATTTGTGTGTTTGCATGCATATGTGTATGTTTATGCCTACATATGTGTGTCTTTATATGTATGTTCTTGCATGTGCCTATGTGTGTGTGTCCACGATTTTGTTTTTGTGCGTGTAAGAGTGTGTGCGTGTAAAAGTGTGTGCGTGTGTGACTATATGTGTATTTTTTAAAGCATGTTTGTGTGTGTGCATGTGGGTGTGTAAGTGCCTCCTTACATGTGTGTGTGTGTGTGTACATGTTATCCTATAATGTGTACATGTGCGCACATATATGTTTTTATACATTTGTGTGTTTGTGCATTTGTGTGTATGTGTGCATCTTTGTGCACGTTTATGAGTGCAAGCTTGCATACATGTGTGTGTATTTGTGAGCATCTATGTCAATGTCAACATGTGTGCATATGCATATTTGTGTGTGTGCATATGTGTTTGTGAGTGCCTTTGTGTATTTATGCTTGTATGTATGGAATTATATGTGCATGTGTGCATGTGTGAGTGTGTCCATTTCTACTTGTGCATGTATGTGTGTGTGTTAATGTGTTTGTACATATGTGTTGGTATGTTAGTTTTCTTATGCGAGTGTGAGTGTGTGCGTAGGTACAAACATTTGCGTGTGTTAGTACATGTGTCTGTGTATTTGTATGCTCATGTGTACATGTGTGTGCATATGTGTATGTGCACACACACATGTGTGTTTGTGGCTGTGTGTGTCTATGTTTGTGCATGTGTGGTTGTGTGTGTATGTGTGACAACAAATGCATATTTTTGTGTGTCTGCATGTGCTTGTGTGTGTACGTGTGCATGTTTGTGTGTGTGTGTGTGTGCAAGCATGCATGCATGACTGTATATGTGTGTGCATGTATGCATGTGTGTCCATGTGCGTATATGTGTATGTGTGCATGCATTCTTTTGTTTGTGCGTGCTTGTCTCTGTCTGTGTGTGCATGTGTGCTTGTGTGTTCATGTGGCTGTGTGTTTCTGTGCACGTGATCATGTGTGTGTGTCTATGAATACGAGTGTGTGTGTACTTCATTGTGTGTGGGTCTATGCAAGTGCACTTTTCTGTTTATGTGTATTAGTTTGTGTAAGTTTTCTTGTTTGAGTGCCCTTATGCATGTGTATGCATTCTTATGTTTATTTGTGTGTGTGTTTTATGTGTATATCAATGTGTGTGGGTGTGTGCATGTGCATGTGCATACATGTGTTCATGCTTGTTGTGTATGTGTGAGCCTGTGTGTTTATGTGTGTCATTGTGTGTGTACTTATGTGTGCGTGCCTGTGTGTTTATTTGTGTATACATTTATGAGAACATGTCTGTGTACCTTTGTGTGCGCATTTGTATGTGTGTGTGGTTGAGTATTTGCATTTCTATGCAAGTGTAGGCACATGTGTGCCATTGCATGTTTGTGCGTGTGTGTGTGTGTTTGTGGGCATACGTGTTTTTATATTTGTGTGTATGTTTTGGTGGATTGATGTGTGCATTTGTATGCTTGTGTGTCTACATGTATGTGTACTTGTGTGGCTACATGTCGATGTTTGTGATTATGCTTATGTGCATGTATTTTTGCTTATGTGCATGTGGGTGTCTGGGTGTGTGCATATGTGTTTGTGTGCATGCATTCATTTGCAAGTGTGCATGCTTGCATGTGTATGCTTGTTTGCATGTGTGTTTGCATGTGCATGCATGTGTATGTGTGTTTGTGCAAGTGTGCACATATTACTGGGTGCATATGTGGATGTGTGCAAGTGTGTTTATGCATGCATACGTATAGGTGTGATTGTACGTTCTTATATGTTTGTGCATGCATATGTATGTGCTTGAGTGTGTTTTTGTATGTGTGTGTTTGAGCTTGTATAAATGTATTTCTATATGTGTGTATGTTTGTGCATATGTGTGCATGCATGTGTATTGCTGTACATGTGCATGTGTGTACCTCTCTTTGAGTGGGTCTACATGCATGTGTATGGGTGCATGCATGTGTGTGTCTATATGCATGTATGGGTTTATTTGTTTGTGCACTTGAATATGCGTGTGCATGCATATGTGTGCATGTGTTTGTAGGGGCATGTGTGTACGCATGTTTGTGCATTTGTATGTGTACTTCATATGCATGTCTTAGTTTTCATGTGCACACCTACACATGTGTATGCATATGTGGGTGTCAGTGTGTGTGTATGTTCGTTTGCATAAGTTTGAGTCTTTGTTTGTGTGCATGCATGCGTATGTGTATGTATGTGCATGTGTGTGTATGTGTGTGCAAATTCATATGCTAGCACATGTTGTGTGTGTGCATTCTTACTAGCACATGTGTGTGTGGGTTGTGTGTTTGTTTGTGTGTGTGGGTGCATGTGCATGTGTGGTTATGCATGTGTCTATGTTTTTGTGTGCAGATATGTGTGGGTGAGTCTATGAATGTGTTTACTTGTGTGTGCCCTTGTGTGTTTTGATGTGTGTGTGCATGAGCATGTGTGCGTGCTTGCACAAGTGCACATGTGTGTACGTGCATGAGTGGGTATTCATATATGTGTGTGCATGTGCATCTGTGTGTTTGTGCAGGTAGGTTTTTATGTATTGTGTGTGCTTGCATGTGTGTGTATGTGTGTGTGCATGTGCATGTGTAAGAGTTTGTGCTTAGGTGTGTTTGTCTTTGTGGGTGCTTATAGATGAGGGTGTGTGTCTGGCTATGTGCTTGCATCTGTGTGCATGTTATCATATGTACTTGTGTGTGTCATTGAATGTGTATGCTTGTGCATGTGCATGTGTGTTCTTGATTTATGTGCTTATGCATGCATGTTTGTGTGTGTGGTTGTGCACATGCATGTCTGTTCAAATATTTGTGTGTGTCAGTATGCATGTGCATTTGTAAGTAAGTGTGAATGCGTGTGTGTGTGTGTACATTTGTGGGTTATCATGTGTACATGTGCAAGTGTTTGCATGTGTGTTTGTGTATACATGTATATAGGTGTGTATGTGTGTGTGGGTGTGCTTATGCACGTGCACAAATGTGTGTGTGTTTTTGTGTGCAAGTGTGTGTTCATATATGTTGGATTTTGTGGGTGTTTGTTTATGTGCATGTGTGTGTGCACCTGTGAGTGTATGTATGTGTGCATGTGTTTGTGTGTATCCATGTCTATATGTCCACAAGGGCACATGTTTGTATGTAGGGGTGTGTGTGTGTGTATGCCTATGTGTGTGTACATATTTGTGTCCATGTGCATGTGTATATGTCTATGCAATTATGTATGTGCTTGTGTGCATGTGTTTTTGTGTACATGGGCACATGTGTATATGTTTGGGTGCATGTGTATATGTGCCTCTATGTTTTTGTGCATGTTTATATGCATGTGCGAGGGGGTGTGTGAGTTTATGTACATGTGAGGGCATGTGTGTGTGTGAAATATGTGCATGTATGTATGGGTGTACATCTATGTATGCATTGGCATGTGCATTTATGTCTATGTGTTCATACATCTCAACATGGTGAATATGTCATTGTGTGTGTGTGCATGTGCATACATGTCTGCCTGTGTATGTGGTTGTGTGTTTATGTGTGTAATTGTATGTGTGTGTGTGTGTAAATTGGTGTAGATGCGCTTGCCTATGTATGTATGTGTAAAAGTTTGCCTACAGATTATCTATGTGTGTTCATGTGCATTTGTATGTAAGTGTGCCTGTGTGTGCTTATGTGTCTATGTGTGCATGTTTATGAGCACATGCTTTTGTGGAAGTGTGTGTGCATGTGTGCATGTCTATGTGAATTCATGTCTTTGTGTTTTTGTGTGTGTGTATCTATGTGTGTGTGTCTTTGTTTGTCTATATATTCGTGTGGATGTGTGTGTGTTCATGTATGTGTGTGTGTGTACATTAATGTGCATGCATATGTGTTTGCCTGTCAATGCGGATGTTTGTGTTTGTGTGCATATGAGCATGTTTGTGTGCTTCTGTGTACGGGTGCACGAGTAAGTGTGTGTGTTCTTGTGTGTGCATGTTTAAGTGCCCTTGTCTGTTGTGTATGCATTCTTTTGTTTGTATTCTTATGTCTATGCTTGTACGTATAGTTGTGTGTGGGCTCACTTGTGTGTGTGCAATTGTTTTTGCATGCAGTGTTCATGCTTGTGTATGCATATGTGTTTGTGTGGCGATTATGCTTGTATGTGTGTGTGTGCTTATGTGTGTGTGTCTGTGTGTGCACGCATTTGTGTGTATATGTTTTCATTCGTTCATGCATGTGTGAGCACATGTGTGCGCACCTTTGTGTTTGAATTTGTATGTTTGTGTGTACTTGCAAGTGTTGGTGTGTGTATGTAGGCATGTGTGTAAATGCATGTTTGTGTGCATGTATGTATGTGTGTGTTTGGGTGAGTGTGTGTGCATTTATATGCATGTATGTGTGCATGTGGTTGTGTACATATTGGTGGGAGGGTGTGTGTGCTTGTGTGTATGTAAGTGTGCACATGTGTGATTGTGTGTGCACATTTATTTGCATGCACAGGTATGTTCATGTTTGTGTAAGTGTGTGTGCATGCTTGTTCTTGTGTGCATGTGAGTGTGCATGTATATGTGTGTTTGTGCATGCGTGCACACACATGTGTGTGAACACTTATGTGCATGTGTGTTGAGTTTGCTATGCATATGTGCATGCATGTATTTGTGTGTGTGATTTTGTGGGTGTGGTTGTGTGTGTATTTGTATGTGCCTATATGTTTGTGCATTTATAGATATGTGCTTGAGTGTATGTATGCAATTATGTGCTCGATCTTATGCATGTGCATTTGTGTGTGTGTATATTTGTGTGCGTGTGTGTTTTGTTGTGCAAGTGCATATGTGCACCTATGTGTGTATGTGTCGTCATACATATGCATGGGTGTTTATATGTGTATGTGTGTGCCTGTATGTAAGTTTGTGTGTGAATGCATTTGAATATTTTTATGTCCGAGTGCATGTGTGTAGGGGTGTGTGTGTGTATGCATGTGTCTGTGCATTTGGGCATGTACTTATGTATGTGTGTATTCGTGTGCATGTACACATACACACACAAGTGTGTGTGGAGGCATGTGTGTGTGTGCTCGTGTATGTGGGTATGTTCATGTGTGTGGATGTCTATGGGTGTTTGGATGCATGCATGCATGCATGTGTGTGCACTTGAGTTCATGTATGTATGTGTATGAGTGTGAACATGTTGACATACGTATATAGTCTGGGTTGTGTGTTCATCTATGTGTGCATGTGCATATATGTGATTGTGCTTGCGTGTTTGTGTTCGTGTATTCATGTGTGTGTTGGTGAGTGTTTGTGCGTGTTTTTGTGTGTATATGTGTGTGTGTACATGCATGTGTGCATGTGTGTGTGTGTTAATCTATGTGCACGTATATGTAGGAGCATGTGTGGATGTGCATACATGTGTATGAGTGTGAATCTATACATTTGTGTGGTCATGTGTTTTTGTATGTATGTTTGCTCATGCATGTGTGTGTATGTCTTTGTGCATGTGTGAATGTGAGCATTTGTGTTCAAGTAGGTGCAGGTGTCTATTTGTATGTATGTTTATGTGAGTGTGTGGGTGCGTGTGTGTGTGTGTGTGCATGTGTTTGTTTTGTGTGCAAGTGTGTGTGTGTGTGTGCATGTACACATGCATTAATGTGTGAGCATGTGTACACATGTGTGTCTATTTTTGCATACATTTGTGTTTTTGCAAGTGGATGAGGGTGTGTTGTGTGTGCATGTCCATAATTTTGGGTGTTCTTGTGTATGTTTTTGAATGTGTGCTTGTGTGTGTGCATGTGTGTTTCTATGTGTGTGTTTGTGCTTGTACTTTCATGTGTGTGTGTGTTTGTTTTGTTGTTGTGCACGTGTGTGTGTACCTCTATCCGTTTGTGTCAAGGTGCATGTGCATGTGTAAGTATGAATGTGTGTGCATGGGTGTGTGGTTTGTGTGTTTGTGTGCACATGTTGTGTGGGCATGCTTATGCACATGCACAAATGTGTGTTTGTGTCAGTGTTAGTGTGTCTCTATTCATGTGTGTTAATTTATGTGGGTGTTTGCATGTGTGGCCACAAGAGTAAGTGTTTGTGAGTGTGTGTCTATACATGTCTATGTGTGTATAGATGAGCACATGTGTGTATGTGTGAGTGTGCATGTGTGTGTGTCGATTTGTGCATGTGTGCATGTGTGTTTTAGTGTGTAATTGTGTATATATGCATGTGTGTGTGTGCATGTTTTTATGTTTGTGCATGCATGGTTGTTTGTGTATGTGTGTGTGCATGAGGGTGTGCATTCATGTGTGTGTCTATGTACAAGTGTATTGGTCTATGCAAGTGTGTGTGAGTGTGCATGCATTTGCTTATATGTGTATAGAAACATATGTATGTGTGTGTGTGCACATGCATTGTGTGCACTCATGTTCTTGTGTGTGCATGCATGTGAGTGTGTTCATGGGTACACATGTGTGGATGTGTACATTTGTGTGCATAGGCGCATGTATGTGTATGCATGTATGTGTTTGTGCTGTGGCTTTAGGCATGTGTATGTGTATGCATGTGCGTTAGTATGTATGTGTGCATGCTGGATGTGTGTGTATGCATGTATGTGCATCATCGTGCATGTGTACTGATGTGTGCATTGTGTGTCTATGCATGTGTATATCTGTGTGTGTGTGTGTGCAGGTGTGTGTTTATGTATGCACGTGCATGTGTGTGTATGGTCATGCATGTGTACTGATGTGTGTGCATGTCTGTGTCTGTGCATGTGTATATGTGTGTGTGTGTTTGCATGTTTGGATGTGTGTCTTGCATGCATGTGTGAATTTTTTGTGTTTGTTTATGCATGTGCGTGTGTGTGTGCATCTACGTGCATGGTTGTGTATGTGTGTATGTAAGTGTTTTTGTGTGTGTGCATGTGGTAGTGTATTTGTGTTCCTATGCACCTATGTATGTATGTGTGCATGTGCATCTACATGTAGGTGACTTTGTATTTATTTGTGGGCATGTGTGTATATGTGATTGTTTACATGTTTATGGGCATGTGTGTTTATGGCACTGCATGTGTGTGTATGTATCTTTTAGTGCATGTGTGTGTCTATATGTTTTCTTGTTTTTGAGTGTATGTGTGCGTGTGTGTGCATGTGCATATATGTGAATGCATCTATATGCCTATGTGTCTATTGATGCATATGTGTGTTGATGTGGGCATGTATGTCTGTGTGTGTTTATATGTGTGCCTATGTGTGCATGTGTTTTTGTGCATGTTCGTGTGCATATGAGTGCTTTGGTTCATATGTGTCTGTATGCATATGTGAGTGTATATGCGAGTATGTGTGTGTTTGTGCATGGACATATGTGTATGTGCCTGTGTGCATGCAAGTGTGTGTGTGTTAGGTGTGTGTGTGCATGTGTATGCTTTTATGCATGTGTTTATGTGTCCATGGGTGTTTATCTATACATGTGTGTGTGTGTGTGTGTTTATATTTGTGTGTAAGTGCATATGCATGTTTGTCTGCAAGTGTGTGTGACTATGGGTGTGTGTGCATTTTTACGCATGTTTCTATGTGTTCATGTGTTTGTATGTGTGTAAGTGAGTGTGTGTCTATGGTCATGTGTTAGTGCATTTATGTGTGAGCATGCATGTGTGCTAGTATCCTTGAAATTTTTTTGTGCTTGTATTTGTGCATTTATGTATGCATTGTGTGTGTACATGTGTCTGTGCATGTTCGTGTGTGCATGCATTTGTACGTACAAGTGTGTGTATGGATGTGCGGGTGTGTGTAGGTGTGTGTGTACATTTTTGCATTTGTTTTTGTGTACGTGTTGGTATGCATGTGTGTGTGCATGTATGTGCTTGTGTGTCTACAAATGTGCATGTGTATATGAGCATGTGCTTATGCATGTGTGTGCATGTGTGAGCTTGTGCTTGAAATTGTGCATGCACACATATGGGTGTTTATGGGTGTGTATGTGCATGCATCTATGTGTGTGTTGTGAGTGCTTCTTTATGGGTGTGTGTGCGCATATTTGTGCGAGCATGCATGTGTTCGTGCGTGCCTGCATTTGTGTGTACATGCACATCTGCAAGCATGTGTTCGTGCATGTGTGTGTGTCAGGGATTGTGCATTCTTGTGTGTAGGCATGTGTGTGTGTGTAAGCATGAGTGTGCATGCTTTGGTGGTGCATGTGTATGTGATATGTGTGTGTGCATGTGTTTGTGCATGAGTGTGTGTGTGTGTACGTGTGCCTATGTTTATTTGTGTGTAAAAAATGCACATACATGCTTGTGTATGTTTATCTGTGCATGTGTATGTACATGTTTTTGATCATGTGTGTGTATTTTTATGCCTATGTGCATATGGATGTTTATTCATGTTCGTTGTATGCATGTGTGCATGTGCGTATGTGCCTGTATTCGTTTAAGGTAGCATATATGTGTGTATTTGAGTGTGCACATCTGTGTGCATGTGCATGTGTTTGTGCTTGTGTTCATGTGTGTATGCATATATTTTTGTGCATGTGTTTGCACGTGATTCTATATGGGTGCATGTGCACATGTGTGTTTTCTTTTTTCTATTTGTGTGTTTATGTGTGCTATTACTTTTATGTGCATGCATGTGCGTGTCTTTGTGTTCATGTGTGTGTGTGCATACATATGGCGGTGTGTGTGCATATGTGTCTATGCATGTACACATGTGTGTGTTCTTGTGTGTGTAAGTGAGCAAGAGCATGCATGCATGTATGCTTGCATTCATATGGGTGTATCAATGTAAGCATTCATGTGTGTGTGCATGCATTTATGTGTGCTTTTTGTTTGTGTTTGTGTATTTCAACTTATATTTTTGCATATGTGTGCCCATGAGCTTGTGTGCATGTGCATGTGTGCATGTGCATGTGTATATGTTTGTGTGAGTGTACTTGTGAGCTTGTGTGTATGTGTTTGTGCTTATGTATGCACACATGTGTAGGTGAGAGCATGTCTTTGTGTGCACGAGTTTGTGCGAATGTGAGTGTGTGTGTGCGTGTGCATGTGTTGGAGCATGTATGTATGCTTATGCATGCGTGTGTGTACAAGAACACATGAGTGAATGTGTGCGGGTGCATCCATGTGTGTGCAAATGTGCATGCATGTGTGTGTGTCCATACGTGTGTGTGAGCTTGTGTGTTTGTACATGTATGTACTTGTACAAGCATATGTGCGTGTGTGTGTGTGTGTAGTTGTGTGTGTATGTGTGCATACTTATGTTCATGTGTGTATGTGCTTGGGCATGTGTGTGTCCATGTGTACATGTGTGTGCACATGTATGTGTGCATGTTTTGGTGCGTGTGTGTGTCCACATGTGCTTGTGTGTGTGAGAGCATTCATGTGCATTTGTGTGCACATGTGTTTTTATGCATGTGAGTGCACGTATGCATATGGTATGCATATTTGTGTATGTGTGGGAGTGTGCATGTGTTTATGTGCTTATGTGTGTGTATGTATGTGTCTCCTTGTGTTTGTTTGTGTGTATGCTTGTGATCGTGCAAGATTGTGTATGAGTGTGTGTGTGTGTGTGTGTATGCACTCATGTGTGTGCAGATGTGTCGTGTATGTGTGTGTGTGCCTATGCCTTTGTTTTTGTACAAATGTGTGTGTGCATCTATGTGTGCATGTACATATGTTAGTATTTGCGTATGTGTGTTTTTTCACATTTGTTCATGTATGTGAGCATGTCTATGTCGGTAGGTATGTGTGTGTTCACATGTGCTTATTTGTTTGTGCGTGCATATGTGTGTGTGTATATCTACGTGTGTTTGTGTATATGAGTGTGCATGCATGTGTGTGAGCTTATGCATATGCATTTGCCTATGTGTCCATTGGTACACATGTGTGTATGCTTGTGGAGGTGCCCATATATGTAGGGGTTCATTTGTGTGTTTCTACAAGTGTTTGTGTGTGCATCGTTATGTAGGTGTGTGTGCATATGGATGTGTGTATGCATGAGTGTGTGCACATTCATGCATATGTCTACAAGTGTGTGCACTTGTGTGTGTGTTTGTGCTTGTGCATGTGTGTCTTTGTGTGGGTGTGCATAAGCATCTATTTGTGTTCGTGTGTGTGCATGGTTGTGTGTGTGTACATCTATGTGTGTGTGTGTGTGTGTGTGTGCATGCACGCTTATATGTGTGTACAAGTGTGCCTGTGCATTCATGCACATGTGCATGTGTGTGTTTGTGTGGTTATTTTTATTTTGCATGTGTGTGTGCATGGCCATCAGTGTGTGTGTGCATCTTTGTGTGTACATATGCATTTGCATGTGTTTTGTTGTGTGTATGTGCATGTGTGTGCTTGTTTGTGTGTGTATTTGAGCATGTTTGTGAGCATCTGTGCCAGTTTGCATGTATCTATGAGACCATGTTTATATGTGCCCGTGTGTGTGTGTAGGCCTGTGTGCATGTGTAGCTTTGTGCTTGTGCATGTGTCCTTGTGGACATGTATTTGTGTGTGCATGTGTGCTTTGTGTATGTGTGTGCATGAATGCACATGCTTATGCTTGTGTGTGTGTGTTGCATGCATCTAGGTGT
Organism: Vanilla planifolia; assembly: GCA_023846275.1. Lineage (NCBI taxonomy): Eukaryota > Viridiplantae > Streptophyta > Magnoliopsida > Asparagales > Orchidaceae > Vanilla > Vanilla planifolia. Next base: position 270,409 of record JAIUJO010000044.1, on the reverse strand, counting down.
ATATATGTGTGTGTGCATGTATGATTGTGTCTATGTGTGGGCACATGCTCAAGTGCATGTATGTGTGTGTGTATGCATGTGCAAGGAGCATGTGAGTGTTTGTGGGTTCATGTGTGCAGATGTGTGTGTGTGTGGTTTTGTTTATGCGTGTGTTTGTGTGTGCATCATTACTTGTGTGTATAAGTGTGCATGTCTGTGTATATGTGTGGATGTGTGTGCATGTGAGTGTTTATGCATGTGTTGTGTGTCTATGGGGGGATGAGTGTAGGTGATTTTCAATGCATGCCTAAGTGTGTTTGTGTGTGTATGTGTGCATGCTTACATTTATGATTGTGTGTGTATGCACACATGTGTGTGTTCATATGTATGCTTGTGAGTGGATGTCTGTGTGTATGTGTGCACATACATGCATATGTGTGTTTGTGGGCACATGCAAGTGTGTGTCTTCATGTGTGTGTTTGTTAATAAGTGTATCCAAGTGTGTGTGCTTGTATGTGCACATGTGTATGGGTATGCATACATATGAGAGTGGGTGCAGACGCATGTCTATGTGTGTGTGCAGGTGTATATGTGTTTATGCAAGTGTCTCTATTATGTGTTTGTGTGCATGCTTATGAATGTACGAGAGTTTATGTGTGTTTGTTTGCATGTGTCTTTGTGCTTATGTGTATGCAGGCATGTGTTGATGTATGTCCATATGTGCTTTTGCACATGTACATGTGTGTGGATGTGTGCATGCATCTTTGTGTTTGTGCATGAGCATGTGCATACATGCATGTGAGTATGTATGTATATGTGTGTATATTTGTAAGTTCGAGTGTTCAACAGTGTGTGGGTGTGTGTTGGTGTGTTTGTGTATGCATGATTGTGTGTGTGTATGTGTGTGCATTCTTAGGCATGTGTATATGTGTGTGTGTGGGTGAATATGTGTGCATATGTGTGTGTGCATGTGGGTGCCCAGGTCTGCATATGTGTGCTCTTATGTGTGTATGCATGAGTGGGTGCAAGTGAGTATACACGTGTGTACACATGTGTGCATGCATGTGCATATGCATTTGCATGTGTGTCCATGGGTATGTGTGCGCATGCGTGTGTGTGCGTGTGCGTGTGTGTATGCATGTGTGTGCTTGAGTACACATGTGTTAGTGTTGTACTTGTGTTTGTGAATGCATGTTTGTGTGTATATGAGTGCATGTGGCTATGTGTGTGATTTTGTGTGAATTAGTATGTGTGTGCATACATTTGTGTGTGTGTGTGTGAGCATGTGTGGTTGTGTGTGTGTAAGCATGTAAAAACATGTGTAAGCATATGAGTTTGCACACATGTGACTTTATGTGCAAGAGCATGTGCATTTATTTGTGTGTGTATGTGTGGTTGCATGTGTGTGTGTGTGTGTGCATATGCATGTGTGTGTCTGAGTGCATGCAGCTTGTGTGAGTGTTTTTGTGTGTGCATGTGCACGTGTGCATGTGTGTGCATTGAGTTTGTGCATGTGTGGTTGTGCTTTAGTGTGTGTGTGTGCATAGGCATTAGTGTGTGTAGGGGTGTTTGCATTTTGTGTGTATGAATACATTTGCAAGCATTTGTGCAAGTACATGTGTTTTTGCATGTGTGTTCTCATCTTTGTGTGAATGTGTATGTGTGTGCTTGGTTGCATGTGTGTGTGTACAAGTTGGTGTGTATGTTTGGGTGTGTGTGTGGGTGTGCATTTATATGCATATGCATGTGTGTAATTTGACATGTGTGTCTGCTTATGTGTGCATATGCATGTGTATGTTTGTGTGTTCAAGTGAGTGTACTTTTATTTGTGTGAGAGCATGCTTTCATTTATCTTCCTGTGTGTATCTGTGAGTGTGCACACGTTTATGTGTGTGTCTGCATGTGTCTTCATGTGTGTGTGCACTTATGTGTGCTAATGCATACGTGTGTGTGTGTGTGTCTGCACATCTGTTCATGTATGTGTCTGCCTATGTGTGCTAATGCATATGTATGTGTGTGTATGTACATGTGTGCATGTGTGTGAGCATACATGTGTGCATATATGGTTGCAAGTGCTTGTATGTGTGTGTGCACATGTGTTTATGCACGTGCATATGAGTGTATATGTGTGTGTATATGCACTTGTGATTTTGTGCACATGTGTGTATGTGCATTTGTATGCTTGTATGAGTGTCTGGATGCATGTGTATGTGCTTCTACATGTGTGTGTCCTTGTGTTTGTGTGCATGTGCACATGTCTGTGTGTGTACATGTAAGCATGTGTTAATATATGTGTGTTTGTGCGTGCACATGTGTGTGTGTTTGCTTGTGTGCATTTATTTTTTCTTGTGTGCTCATGTGTTGTTTTATGGATGTGCATTCCATTGTGCATGCATATGTATGTTCACGGGCATGTGTGAGTGTCTACATGTGTTTGTAGGTGTGTACATGTGTGTGTGTGTGCTTGTGCGTGTGCATAATTGTGTGCACAAGTCTATGTCCATATGTGTATGCCTATGTTGTGCACTTATGTGTGCATGTGTCTATGTTTATGTGTGTGCATGTGAGTGGGTGCATCAATGTGTATGGATGCATATGTGTGTGTATGTGCTTGCATGCATGTGCTTGTGTGCATGTGTGCATGTGTGTGTGCTTGTGCATATGTTTGTGTGTGTGTGCATGTAGGTGTGCATACATGTATGTCTATCTGTTCTTGCATGTGTGCTTATACGTGTGCATGTGAGTATGTGGATGTATGTGTATACATATGTGTGTGTATGTACATAGATGTGTGTTTGTGTTTGTGCATATGTGTGTGTGTTTATTTTTGTGCACCTATGTGCATGTGTATATACATTTGTATTTGTCTCTGTGCTTGTGGGCATGTGTGTGCATGCATGTGTCAGTGCATGTTTTTGTGTCGTCGAGCACATGTGTGCACGTGCGTGCATCCATCTATATCTTTTTGTGTATGTGTGTGCATGTTTGTGTGTTTGCATATGGGTGTGCATGCGTGTGCTTACATGTTTTTGTGTGTGCGCGAGTGCAAGAGCTTATGAGTTTGTGTGTGTGTGAGCGTGCAAGTTAGCTTGTGTGCACATTTGTGTACATGAGCATGTGTGCATGTGTGTGTGTACATGCATGTGAGTGTGTGCATGCATGCATATGTCTGTGTGCATGTGCATATGTCTTTATGTGTCCATGTGCATGTGTGTTTGTGTGTGCATGTTTTTGTGTGTACATGTGTTAGTGCATGCATTTATGTGTGCCATGCAAATCTATAAGCATGCAAGTGCATGTCTATGTAGGTGGGTGTGCATGTGTAAATGTGTGGGTATTGGTGTATGTATATTTACTTGTGTGTGCACGTGTATATGTTTGTGAGTAAATGCATATGGATGTGGGTTTATCTATGTGTGTGGTGTGTGTGTGTGTGTATGTGTGTGTGTGCACTTGTGTGTATGTGTATGCATGTGCATGGGTGTGTGTGTGTCTATGTACCTATGTGTTAGCATATGTTTGTGTGTGTGGACATGCGCATATGCAAATGTTGGTGCATATGTGCTTGTGTTTGCATGCATGCATGTGTGTGTGTCCCTGTTAGTACATGTGTATATTTCTATGCGCATCTGTGCATATGTGTATGTGTGTGGTCATTTGTGTGCCTACATCTGTATACTTATGGGTGCATGTGAGTGTGTGTGGGTGTAAGTTGGTTTCTATGTACATGTGCATTTGTTCTTGTCTATCCATTTTCAAGTTTATAGATGAGTGTTTTGTATGTGTGTGTGTGTGCATGTGTATGTGTTTGTGCATGTGTATGTGTGTGTGCATGTGTGTATGTGTAGGTGTGTTCATGCTTGTGTGTAGGCTTGGGTGCACACATGTGTACATGCTTTTGTTTAAGTGTGTTGTGCATGCATGAGTGCATGGCACTATGTGTGTGTATCGACAAGTATGTGCTAGTGTGTATGTCCATGTGTTTATGTGTGTATGTGTGTATGTGCGTGCGATTGTGTTTGCGGGTATGTGTGAGTGTGTGAACATGTGTGCATAAGTCTATGAGTGAGTGAGTGTGTTATACAAACATGCATGTAGGTATGTGTGTGTGTTTGTGTTCATGTGCTTGAGTGTGTGTGCAAGTGCATATGTGTGTGTGTATGCATATATATGTTAGTGTGTGTGCATGTGTTTCTATGTGTGTGTGTATGTGTGTTCATCTATGTAAGTACACATGTGTGTTGTTTTTTGGATGCATGTGTGTACGTGTGTGTGTTTGTGTTGCTGCGTACATGTACATGTGTCCCTGTAAGTGTGTGTGTGTGTGTGTTTGTGCTTATGTGTGTGCATGTTCATGCATGTCTACGAGTAAGCATGTAGGTGCACACACACGTGTGTGTGTGCGTGCGTGTATGTGTTTGTGTGAGAACGTGTGCATGTTTATGTTTGTGTGTGTGTGCCTGAAAGTGTGTGTGTATGAATGTGTATATGTGTATGTTTGTGTGAATGTGCATGTATGTGAGATTATCCATGCATGTGTGTTCATGTATGGTGTGATTGTGCATGAATGTGGTTGTGTGTGCGTGTGTGCGTGTGTGCATGTGCATATGTGTGTGTGTTTGCATGATTTTGTGTGGGTATGTGTGTTTGTGCATGCATCTATGTCCCTACATGATTGTGCATGTCAATGTACATATAGGTGTATGTTCGTTTGCATGTTAGTGTGCTTATTTGTGTATGTGTGCTTATATGTGTGTATGTATGTGTCTGTGCATGTACACATGTGTATGAGTGTGCATGTGTATTCTCTTTTGTGTGCTTGGTTTGCACTTGTGTGTGCATGTGCATGTGTGAGTCTGTGCGAGGCTGCACATGCGTGTGTTTGACTGTGTGTGTTTGCATGAGTGTGCATGTTTGTGGGCATGTGTCCAAGCATGTGAGTGTGTGTGTTTGTATGAGTTTTTGTGTGAGTGCGTTTGCAAGTGTGTGTCTTTGTGAGCATGTATGCATGTGCGTGTGTGTGCGTACATGCATGTGTGTGTGTGAGTGCATATGCATCTATGGTTGCTTGTGCATGTGTGCATTTGTGTTTGTGCATGTGTGGTTGCATTTGTTTGTATATGTACAAATGTGTGTGTGCATTGGTAAGAGTGGGTATGGATGGGTGTGTATGTGTATGCATGTTTATATATATTTGTTCATGTATGTGATTTTGCATGTACATGGATTTGAGCTTTTGTGTGTGTGTGAGCATGTGTGTTTATGTGCTTATTTACATGTATGTGTGTAAGCACATTCTTGTGTGTATATGTGCATATGTGTGTGTAAGCCTATGTGCATTTGTGAGCATTTGACACATGCGTGTGTATGTGTTTGTTTAGGCATGTGTACATGTGTGCTTGTGTGTGTATGTGTATGCATGCATCTTTTTGTGCACGTGGTGTGTTTTATGTGCAAGTGTGATTTTGTGTGCATGTGTTAATGTTCTTGTGTTTGGATGTGCATGTGTGCATGTTTGTGTGTACATATGTGATTGTGTGTCTATTTGTGTTTGTGTTTGTCAGTGTGCACAAGTGTTCAAATGTGTATCTCTACATTTGTGTTCATTCGCATATGTGTGCATGTGTGTGGACATGCATGTGTGGCTATACATGTGTGTGTGTCATCTTGCGTATGCATGTGTGCATGCATGTTTTTTGGAGTGTGTGTGTGTTTGCGTAGGTGTGCAAGTGTATCTATGTGTGCACGTCTATGTATAGGGTGTGTGTATAGGCATGTTTTTGTGTGTGCATGTGTGGGTGCTTGCACGCATATATGTGTGTGTGCGTTTATGTAGGTTTGTGCACGTGAAAACATGTGTGTGTGTGTGTGAGTGCATTCACATGTTTGTGTGTGTTTTTTTGTTCATAAATGTGAGTGTGTTGGTGTGTGTGGATGTGCATTTGTGTGTTTGTGCATGTAAATGTGCATGAAAATGTGTTTATGGATGTGTATGTGTGAGACTCTACATTTGTGTCTGTAGGTGTTTATGTACATGTGTGTGCTTATGTGTGTGTGTGTGTGAGTGTGCATCTGCTTGTGCTTACATGAGTGTGCATTTGTGTGTGTGTGTGTGCAAGCGTGTGTGCATCCATGTGCGTGTGTGTTGTGAATATTCATGTTTTTGTGCTATTGGTGGTGTGCAAGTGAATGCATGTATTTTACATGTGTGTGTGTGTGTGTCTAAATGCATGGGTGTGCCAATGTATGTCTGCATGTATATGTGTACGTGGGTGTGTGTGCGTGTGTGTGGTTGTGTGTATGTTGGTGTGTGCTTGCTTGGGTGTGTTTATGCCTGCATGCATGCATGTGTGTATATGTATGTGTGTGCATGTGTTACGTGTACATGTCTGTGTATGTTTGTTTTAAGTGCATGTGTACATGCAATGTGTGTGTAAGGGCATGCATTTGTGTGCCTTTTGTGTGCATGTGTGTATGCATTTGTGTGTGTACATGTTCATTTGGGTGCATATGTGTGTGCATGTTATTTAGTGTGTATGTGTGTGAGCACATGTGTATCTTCATGTGCATGTGTGCATAAGTGTGTGTGTGTATATGTGAACCTATGTGTGTGCATGTGTGTGTCCATATGTGTTAGTTTGTGTGTGTGCATTTATGTGTATATGTATGTGAGTGTGCATGCCTGAGTGTGTGTTTGTGCTTGTGTGTGCATTAGTTTGCATGTGTGCATATGTGTATGGGTGCTTGTATGTGTCTGTATGTGTATGCATATACTTATGTGCTTGTGTGAGTTTGTACATTTGCATGGATGTGTAGGTGTGTCTGTGTGTGTATGCGTGTGCACGTGTGTGGGAATGCGTGTGCATGCATTTGTGTGGGTGTGTGTGAATGTATGTGCGCATGTGCATGTTTGTGTGTGTGTATATGTGTGTGCATGTGTGTGCGTGCATGTGTCCAGTCGTATGTGTGTGTTTGGATTAGTCTATGCATTTGTTCTTTTGTTTATGTCCATATGCGTGTCTACATACACACATGTGTATTTGTGTATGTATCCATGCATGTGTGTGTTTCTATGTTTGTGAGTGTGTCCATTTATGTGCATTATTTGTATTCATGTGTGAGTGTGGTGCACATGTTTGCATGTGCTGGTGAATATATGTGCATTTGTTTGTGTGTGTGCATGCATGCATGTCTACCTACATGTGAGTGCATATGAGAGTGTGTGTGCTTGTACAAGTGCATATGCCTAAGCACATGTGTGAACATACATATTTGTGCATGTGTGCTTTTGTGTGTGTATGTGTGCATGCAAGTTTATGTGCATATATGCATGGGTGTGCATGTGTGTATTCATGTGTGGGTGATTGTGTGCATTGTGTTTGTGCATGTACATGTGCATGTGTGTGTGTGTGCCCTTATTTTTTTTGTGTGTGTCCTTATTTTTGTGTTGTGTGGGTTGTGCATGTACATGCTTGTGCATATGCCTGTATGTGTGTGTGAGTGAACGGGTTTGTATGCATATGTGGGAGAGTTTGTGCACGTGTGTGTGTGCATTTGTGCCTGCTTATGTGCATGTGTATTGATTTGAGTTTGTGTGAAAGCACGTGTGCACGTCTGGGAGCGTGCATATGTGCAACCATGCATGAATACATCTGTGTGTCAATGTATATGCATATATCTGTGTATGTGTGCATGTTTGTGCCTGTGTGTGTGGATGTGTATGTGCATGCCTATGTGTGTGTGTATATGCATGCATGTGTGTGCTTGTATTTGCATGTGCATGTGCATGTGCATTTGTGTGTGTTCATGTGTACTCGTTTGTTCCTATGTGGGTGCATGCATATGTGCATGTATTCACGTGTGAGTTTATACGTGTGTGATTGTGTGTGTGCATGTGGATAAGTGTGTGCATGTAAGTGTGTATATGTGTATACATGTTTGAGTGTGTTTTTTTTGTACACATTTGTGTGTGCATGCGTGCACAGACACACTTGTGGCTGTGATCTTGTGCATTGTACTACGTGTATGTGCATGCATAGTTTCTTATGTGTGGGTGGAGGTGTGTGTGAGTGCGTACACATTTGTGTGTGCATGTGTGTGTGTTTGTCTGTGTATGTATGTCCAAAAGTGTGTGTGACCCTATATGTATGTGTTCGTGTGTTCTTGCTTGTGTGCATGTTCATGCTTGTGTACGCATATGCGCACGTGTGTGTGTGTATGTATGTAGGTGTATGTGTGTGCATATGAGCACGTGTACTTGCATTTGCATGTTCATGAGCATATATGTGCATGCATGTACCTTTTCAAGTGTGTTTACTTGCTTTTATTTGTGTGGGTATGTTTATGTGCATGTGCATGGTGGTGTGCATTTATTTGTGTGTGTGTTTGTGCATATGTGTGCAATCATGTGTGTATGCATGCATGCTTGTGTGTGTGGATGCATTCATGTGCATGTATATGCAATCATGTGGGTGTGTATGTGTGTGCATGTGTGCATTAGTTTGTTTAGGTATGTGTGTGCTTATATTAGTGTGTGCTTGTGTGCATGCATGTGTGTCTGTATGTGCATGCATGTGCATGTGTGTACTACATCAACATGTGCATGGTTGTGTGTGTGTGTGCATGTGTTTGTGTACGTGCATGTTTGTTAATGCTTTTGTGTGTTTGTATGTTTGTAGTTGTTTGTGTATATTTGTGTGCTCATGTTAGTGTGTTCATGTGTGTATGTGCAAGCACATATGTGCATGTGTATGTGCTGCACTGGCAAATGCATGCATGTGTGCGTGTGTGTGAGTACACATGCATACACATGTATTAATGCTTGTGTGTGTTTGCATGTGTGCATGTACGCTTGTGTTTATGTGTGCATGTGTTCATATGTGTGGGTGTGAGTGTATGTGTGCATATATGAATGTGTGGTTGATGTGCATGCATGTACATGTGTTTGGTTCTGTGGTTCTTCATGCATGTGTATTTGTATGCATATAAGAGCATGTGTATGGGTTTGTTGTTGTGTGTGCACATTCTTGCATGAGTACATGTGTGTGTGTGTGTGCATGTTTGTAAGGGTGTGTGTGCATGCATCTGAGTAGGCATATATGTGTGTGTGTGCATGTGTATGTGTATATGTGTGTGCATGCATATAAACATGTGTGTGCATGTGCTTATGTAGGTGATTACATATGTGTGTGCGCGAGTTAGTGTGTGTGTGTGTATATATATATGAATGTGAATGCATATGGCATACACGTTCTTCTGTATACGTATGTGTGTTTTTATACATGTGTGTGCGTATGCAAATGCACATGTATGTGTGTATATGTGTGTTTGCATGTGTGTTTATGGATGTGTCTTTTTTCATCTGTGTGTATGTGTGCACACATGTTTGTAGATGTGTGCATACATACATGTGTTTGTGCTTGTTCATTTATGCATGTATGCATGCACATGCAAGTGTGAATGTGGATCTGTGTGTGTATTTATGTCATTTTGTGTGCTTATCTAAGTGTGCATGTGCTTCTATGTGTGTGTGTGCCTGCTTGTGTGTCTTTGCATGTGGGCATGCTTGTGCATGCACATGATTGTGCATGTGTTTACATGAGTGTGCATGTATGTACATGAGTATGCATGCTTGTGCATGGGTGCTTATCTAGGTGAATGTATGTACATGAGTGTGCATGTTTTTTAGCCTTTCTGTGTGTTTGTCTGTTCTTCTTCATCTTTGTATGCTTGTGTGCATGCATTTGTGTGGGTGCATGCATGAATGTGCATGTTTGTGTGTGTGTGCATGTGTGCATGTACAAGAGTGTACGTATGTTTGCTTGTGTGTATCAATGCATGTGTGTGTACTTGTATGCCTATGTTTCTTGTGTGTGTATTTGTGGGTGCAAGCATCTATGCTTGTTGTCCATGTATGAAAACATGTGTGTATGTGTGTTTTGGGGTGCATGTGTACGTGTGTGCATCTATTTGTATTGCATCTAACTCTATGTATGCATGTGCGTATATGGTATGTAAGTTTGTGTGCATTTTAACACACACATGTGTGTGTGTGTGCGATGTGTGTATGTGTGTACGTGTGCACATGTAGGTGTGTTTGTGTATGTGTCTACTGACTGTGTGGTGTTTATTATGTGTGCAGTGTCTACTTGTATGTGTGTGTATGATTATGGGTGTATAGGTATGTGTGTATGATTATGGGTGTATAGGTATGTGTGCATGTTTGCACATGTGTGTATGCATGTCTGCTTCTATCTACATGTATGTGTGTGTGTGTGCACATGTTTGTGTGCATATGCATGTGTGTATGTGTGTGCATGTGTGTGCATGTTTGTATGTATGTGGGAGTGTGTGTGTAAATGTGTGTATGCATTGCCTGTGCATGCTTGTGTGTGTTTGTCCTTTTATGTTCTTTAGTGAATGTGTTTTCTTGCATGCATGTGCATATTTGTTTAAGTATGCATGTGTGTATGTGCGGGTGTGTGTGAGTGTGTTTGGTTGTGCTTGTGCATATGTGTGCATGCTTGTCAGTGCATGAGTGTATGTATGCATGTGCCTGTGTTTGTGTGTGTGCATATTTTTGTGTTTGTGTTTATAAAAGTGTAATATGTGTGCGTGTGTTTGTATGCTTTTAGGTGCATGTATGTAGGTGTATGTCAATGTGTGTTGGTGTGAGTGTGTTGCATGTGCTTGTGTGTTTGTGTGCATGCCTTTTTATTTGTATATGTGTTTGTGTAATATGCATGTGAATGTGCATGTGTGTATGCTTTTATGTTCATGAGTGCATATGCATGTGTGTATGGTTATGTGTTTGTCATTAGTTATGTTTTTGTGAGTGCATGTGTGTCTGTGCTTATGAGCGCACTTGAGTGCATCCATGTGTGCCTACTTACGTTTGTTCATGTGTATGTGTGAGTGCATCCAAGTGTCTGTAAGTTTGTGTAAGTGTATGTCAGTGGGTGCATGTGTGAGTGAGTGAGCATGTTTGTGCATGCATATGTGTGCATATTTGAGGTGCAATGCATGCCCATGCATGTGCATGTGTGTGCACTTGCATGTGTATATGTGTGCTTGTTCTTGTGTTTGCATGTGTGTGCATGTGTATGTGCATAGGTGTTCCCTTATGTTTGTGTGTGTTTGTATGTATATATACATGTGCGTGTGTGTATGTGCATGTAAATGTGTGTATATGACTATGCATGTACGTTTGTATGTGTGTGTGTTTCCATGCAAGTGTATATGTGTGTGCTTGTGTATGTGCATGATTATATGTTTGTGTGCATGCATGTGTGTATGTGAGTGTGCAACTAGGGGTGTGTTTGTGTGTGTGTACATGGGTATGTTTGTGTTCTTGTGTGTCGATGTGTGGTGTGTGTGTGTGTTAATACATGTGTGTGCTTGTGCATTTGTGTTTGCATGAGAGCACAATGTGTGTGGATGCATGTGTGTTCATTTGTACATGTGTGCAAGTGGATGTATGTGATTGTAAATGCTTGTGGACATGTGTGCATGCATGTGTCTATGCCTGGATGTGTTTGTGCTTGTGCATGTGTACGCATAAGTGTGCGTGCATTTGCTCATTTCTATATATGTGTGTGTGTGCATGCATGTGCATGAGTGAGTTTGTGTGCATCTGAGTGTGTGTGCATGTGTGCATTTTTACTTTTGTGCATGTGTATGATTTTGCATGTGTGGGTGTACGTGCATATGTGCGTGTTTGTGTATGTTAGTGAATGCATGTGTGTGTGTATGTGTTTTTTGCACTTTTGTGCATGTGTGTGTGTCCATTTATGTGCACATATATGTGTGTGCATGTGCATATGTGTGTTGTATTGGTATGCATGTGTGTGTCTATATTTGTGTCTATGTCTACAAGTGCATGTGTGTGTGCCTATGAATTTCACGATCGAACTACCAGAATGATCGTTTTCATGTGTGTGTGTGTGTTGTAGTTATACATGTGAATATGCCTATGAGAATGTGTGCATTGCTATGTGTGTGTGTATGCATATATTTTTGTGCTCATGTGTGTGTGTGCATGCATGTATGTGTGTGTGTACATATGCATGCATTTGTGTGTTTATGTGTTTGTTTGTTTGTGTAAGTGCGCGTGTGTGTGCTTGTGTCCTTGTGTGTGTTTGCATGTGTGTGTATGTGCGTGTGCTTGCATGGTCATGTTTGTGTTTGTCCATGTGTACGTATGAGTATGTGTGTGAACATGTTTGTGTGTGCTCGTTTTTGTGTGTATTTACAAGTCTGTATATGTGTGTGCATGCATGTGTGTAAGTGTGTGTGCATTTTTTCATGCAACTGTGTACGCATGCGTGAATATGTTTGTATGCATGCATGTGTGTCTATGTGTTTTTTAGTCTGTGTGAATTTGTGCATATACATATGCATGTATGTGCATGTATGTGAGTGTCTATACATATGCATGGATGTGTACATACATATCTACATATGTGTATGTGTGTGTTCCTTTACATGTGTGTGTGTGTGTGCTTCTTTTTTGTGTGCATCTGTGTGTGTTTGTTTTAGCATGTGCACACATGTGCACATAGATGCATATATGTGTCTGTGTGCATGTTTGTGTGTCTATGCATGTCTTTGTGTTTGGGCATGAGCGGGTTGTGTGTTTGTGCGTTCGCATGCATGTGTGTATGTGCATGGACATGATTGTTTGTTGGTGTGTGTGCATGTCAGTGTACATATGTGTTTATGCATGTGTGTTCTTATGTGAGTGTATGTGTGTGTGGATGTGTGTGTATATGTGCATGTATGCATGCTAGAATATGTGTGTGTATATGAATATGTGTGCATTTTTGTGAGAGTGTATGCACGTGTGTTTGCATTTGTGAGTGTATAATGTCTTTTTGTGCATGTATACATGTTGGCATACCTATGTGCGAATGTGTGTGTGCATGCGTGCACGTGTGCATGTGACTGCATGTGCGTACATGTGTATGTTGAGTGCATGCACATGTTTGTGTGCAAGTGCATGTGCAAGCACATGTGCAAGCACATGTGCATTCTTGTGCTTGTGTATGTGTGTGTGATTATATGTATGCGTGTCAAGAAGTGCATGTGCTTGTGTGTGCACGTGTCCTTTGTGTTTTCCTGTGCATGTTCCTATGCATGTGCATGTGAGATTTTTTTCGAGTACCTATTCATGCTTGTGTGAGTGCATGTGTGTGCATGTGCATGTGCTTATATATGTGTGTATTCATGGGTGCACATGTGTGTATGAGTGTGGCATGCATGTGTACATGCATACATGTGTGTGTGCATATATGTGTGTTTATGTTTGCATGCATGTGTATGCATGTGTGTACATGTGTATGTATATAAATGTTTGTGGTGTGTGTGTGTGCATGTATGCATGTGTATGTATAAGTTTGTTTGTGTGTGTGTGTGTGCATGCTTGTGTGAATTTGTGCATGTTTGTGCAAGTGCATGTTTGTCCCTATATGCATATGTCTATATGTGTGCATGTGTGTTCCTGTGTGTACATGTGTTGGTGTATGTATGTGTGTGTGCATGAATGCAACTTGTGCATGAGTGTGTGTGTGTATGTATGTGTGGGTGGGTGTGTGCACATGTGCTTGTGTGTGTATGTTCATGTGTGTTTGTCCACATCAATGTTTATGTGTTTGTGCTTGTTTTTGTTTGTAAGAGCGTTTGTGTGTGTGTGCATATTCATGTGTATGTGTACATTTTCTACAAGTGTGTGTGTGTGTACATATGAGTGTGCATGTGTCTGTGCTATGCATACCTCTATGCATTTGTGTGGGTGTAGTTGTGTTTGTTTGTGACTAAGTGTGCCTATGTATTTCTACAACTGCATTTGTTTATGCTTATGTGTGTTTGTATGTTTGCTTTTTTGTGTGTGCATATGTACATATGCATGCATGTTCTTATGTGTGTGCATGTGCATATGTGCATGTGTGTGGGTTGGGGGTGCTTGTGTATAGATGTGTGCATGTGTATGTGTGGTTATGCATATGCATGTGTGAAATTGTGTGTACATGTGTGTCTATGTCAAATCAGGTGTCATGTGTCTGCACTTGTGAATGTGAGTATGTGTGGGGTTATGTGTGCAAAGGCATGTATAAAAACATATGTATATGTGTGTGTAGGGGAGGGAGTGGGTGTCTGTGTTGGCATTTTTGTGTGTGTTTGTATGCATACATGTGTGTGTGGATGTAAGCATGCACATGATTGTGTAAGTGTCTGCATTGGTGCATGTGTGTGTTCAAATGTGTAGGTGTGTGTGTGTGTGTTTGTGAGTGTGTATGCATGCACAAGTGTGTACATTTGTTAATATGTGCATGCGTGTGTCTTTACACATACGTGTGTGTACGTGCACGAACACATGTACATGTGTGTGTGTGTATGTGTGCATGTGCATTTTTGTGTTTTCATATGAGTTTTCATATGTGTGTGTGCATGTGTGTGTGTGTGTGTATGTGTGTGTGCATGCGTGTGTTTCTGCATATGCATGTGAATTTGCATGAGTGTATGCATGATGCATGAGTGCATGTCTATGTGCATGCATGTGTGTGTGTGTATGTTTATAATTGTATGTGTACATGTGTGTGTGCGTTCATGTGCATATGTATTTGTATGTGTATGTTCGTGTGCATTTTTGTGTGTGTGTGCTCCTACATATGTGTGAGTATACATGTGTCTATGTGTTGTATGTGCTTGTTTGTGCATGTGATGTGAGTGTGCTTATGGGCTTACGTGTAAGTTTGTGTGGGCATGCATGTGTGTTTACATGTGTGTTTTTTCTCTAATGTGTACGCATGTGCATGTGTGTGTTTGTGGGAGTGTGTATGGGCATGTGCATGTGCACATGTGTGTGTGTGTATGCATTCACGTTTATGTGCATGTGTGCATCCATATGTGCATGCATGTGCTTGTGTGTGTGTACACATACGTGCTTGCTTGTGTGCTTGTGCATGTGTTTGCATGTGTGTGAATGTATAGTTGTGTGTCTATGTGTTTGTCATGCATGTGCGAGTGTATTTTTTTATCAGAATGCATGCGTGTATGCATGTATGTTTGTTTGCATATCTAAATGTACACATGCATATGTGTGTGTGAGTGTACATGCACACGTGTGTATGTGTGTCTATGTGTTAGTGTTTGTAAGTGTGTAGATGTCAGTGCATATGTGTGCGTGTGTTTTTTCTAATGTCGATGCATGTCTACAAGACTATACTTTCTATGTGAGAGTAAGTATGCATGTCCATGTGTGTGGATCTATGTGTGCATATACATATATGCATGTGTGTGTGTTTATTTGTGCATGTGTGTACATTTTTGCGCGTGTTGTGCATGTGTGTTCGTATGCATGAACCCATTTGTTTGTATGTGTTGATGTTTGTGTGCATGTGTGCCTGCTTATGTGCATGTGTACTTATGTTTGTAAATGCATGTGTGTGTTTGTGTATGACTATGTTCCTTTGTGAGTGTGTGGGTATGTGTGTGAGTATTTTTGTGCACATACATGTGTGTATGCATTTATGTGTGGACGTACATGTGCATTTGTGCATGCATGTGTATAATTGTGTGTTTGTAAGTGTGCATTTATATGTCTATGCTATTTGTATGTGTGGGGGGTGCATGTGTGTATGCATGTGTTTTAGCATGTAGGTGCACACCTGCATACATGAGTTTGTGCATATGCGTGTTCACACACGTGCAAGTATGTATGTCTGTGTGTGTGTTCATTGTCATGAGGGTGTGTGGCTAATCATGTGTCTGTGTGTAAATGACTATGTGTGTATTTGTGTGAATGGGCATGCGATCACATGTGTGTGTGCATGTTCATATGTATGATTGTACATGTTTGTCAACATGTGTGTGCATGTTTGTGTGTGTGCATGCATGTGTGGTGTCCTTGTGTTGGCTTGTGTGAATGCCTGCATGTGCATGTGTGTGTGTCCATGCATATATGCCTATGTAGGTAAGTTTGTTTGTGTGCATTATACATGAAAGTTTATGTGCATGTGTGTTTGTGCGCACACGTACATGTGTTCATATATGTGTGCATGTGTATTTGTAAGTGTGCATGTGTGTGTCTATGTGCATATGTGCTCCTACATATGTGTGTATGCCATTACATGTGTACTCATATGTACATATGCAACTTTGTGTGCTTTTGAGTATGTGTGTGTGCATATGTGTGTGTTTGCTTCTGAGAGTGTGTAGGTGCATGTATGTACTAGTGTACATGGGTGTGCATGCCCACATGAGTCATGTATGTGTGCTTGTGTGCAAGCACATGTGTGTGTTTGTGCATGCACATGTGTGTATGTGGATGTGTGTGCATGTGTGTGTGCATGTACGTGTGTGTGTGTGTGCATGGTTGTGTGTGCCCATGCAAGTTTGTGTATGTGGATGTATACAAGTGTGTGTGCATTTGCATGTGTATTTGTGTTTGCTCATGTTTGTGTGTGTGTGCATGCACACTCGCATGTGTGTCCATGAAATTATGTGCATGCGTGTGTGTCTGCTTGTGTGCATGTGTACTTATATTTATGTTTGGATGTGTGTGCTTGTGCATATGTCTATGTTCCTACGTGTGAGTGTGTTTGTGCATATGCATGTGTTGTTGTGTGCATTCATGTCTATTCATTTGTGTCTATGTGTATGTGCTTGTATGCATGTGTGTGTGTAGGTTTGTATGTATGTGTGTGTTTGCTTATGTGCATATGTGAGTTCATTGGTGTTGGTGTGTGTGGGTGTTTGTGCGTGTATGCATGTGTATGTATTTGAGTGCATTTGTGTGTATGCATGTGTGTTTGCATGTGAGCACATGTCTGTATGTGTTGGTGCATGTGTGTGTTTCTTTGTGTGTGTGTGTGTGTGCATGTGTGCATGTGCATGTGTGATTGTACATGTGTGCCTGTGTCTATATGGATTTGTGTGTGTGTGTTCGCAAGTGTGTGGGTGTGTGGGTATGTGTGTTGGTGCATTTATGTGTTCACTTCTATATGCATTTGTGCTAGTTTGCATACATGTTTGAGTATATGGATGTATTTTGCTTACATACATGTGTGAATATGTGTGTGCTGTGTGTGTGTGCATTCATGTGCATGGGTGTATCTATTTGTGTGCATGTGTTTGTGCATGTGTGTGTGTCTGTGTGCATGATTGCAGGTGTTTGTATGAGTCTATGTGCATGTGCATGCATATGTGTGGGCATGTGTGTGGGCATGGGTGTGCATGTGTTCTTGTGTGTGTGTGCATGTGTATGTGCACATGTGTGTATGAGTGCATGTTTTTTTTTTAATGTGTGCATGTATGCATCTCAGTGTGTGGTCATGTGCATGTGCATGTGTGTATGTTTTTGTGCATATACATGTATGTGTGATGGTGTGTTCATATGTGTGCTTATGCATGTGTGTGAACTTGTGTTGATTTTGGTGAGTTCAAGCATGTGTGTTTGTGCATGTATGTGGGTGCATGTGTGTGCGATTATGTTTGTGTGCATGTGTGTGCATACGTGAATATGTGTGTGTGTGCGCGAGTGTGCATGTGCTTAAGCATGTATGCAAATACTTATATATGTGAGTGTGAGTATATGCATCTATCTGCATGGGTACACATGTGTGCAAATGCATCCATAGGTATGCATCTGTGTGCATGAACATGTATATGTGCATGTGTGTTTTGTACGTATGTGTGCATATGATTTGTGCACGTGCTTGTTCCTGTGTGCATGGTACTTGAGTGTTTGCACTTGTGCATGTGTGTGTATAGGTGCATGTGAGTATGCGTGTTTGTGTCTATCCCTATGGGCATCTGTGCATTCATGTGTGTGTGCTTGTGCATGCATATGAGTTTGTGTGTGTGTGTGTGCATATATGAGTGTTTGTGTATGTGTGTGTATGTGCATGTGTGTGTACGTGTGTGTGTGCAAATCGATGTTTCTCCATGTTTGTCAGTAGGCTTATTTATGCGAGCATGTTTGTGTGTGTATAGTTGCATGTATTTATGTGCATGTGTGCACGTGTGTGTGCATGCATAAAAGTATGTGCATGTGTGTGTCTATATGTGTATGTGTTTGTGTGCACATGCATGTGTGTGTGTGTGTATTTTTGTGCATGTCTATGCATAGGTGTATAGGTGTGTGTGTGCATACAGTGTGTGACAACGTGTATGGCAATATGTGTGTGTGCAAGTGTGTATGTGAGTGAGTGTGTGTGTGTGCGTGTCTATGTGCATGCATGGGCATACGTGTGTGTAGGTTTGTGTACATGTTTGTTTATATGTGTGTGTGTGCATATGTGTGCATGTGTGTGTATATGTGTTGAGTGCATGTGTATGGGTGTGAGCATATGTGTGTGCATGTGTGTTTGCATGTGTGAGTGCATGTGCATGTGTGTGCATGAAAATAAGTGTATGTGGGTGCATGTATGTGTGTACATATTTATGGATGTGTGATTGTATATATGGGTATTCACTTGTGTGTGTGGGCTTATGTGTGTATGTACATGCCTATGTGCATATGTGTTTGTATATGTGTCTGTATGTCTGTATAAGTGTGAGTGAGTTTGTGTGTTTGTGTGTGCATATACATATGAGTGCTTGTGTGCATGCTTGTGTATTAGTATGTGCGTGCACTCATATGTGTCTGTGTGTATGCTTGTGTGAGATTGTGTTCATGTGTGTACATGTGTGTGTGTGTGTGACTACGTGTGTGTGCTTGTGTGTACAAGTGTATGTTCCTTTGTGTTTGCATGTGTGTACTTGTTCATGTGCATCTATGTTTGTGTGCTAGTGTAGATGCATGAGTGTGTGTATGCATATATTTATGCATTGGTGCAAATGTGTGTGTGTGCATCTGTATGTGTATTTCATTATGTGTGTGTGTGTGTGCTTTTGTTCCTATTTGCATGCATGTGTGTGTGTGTGCATGGGTGTGTATGTTTAGGTGTGTGTTAGTGTGCATCTATGTCCATGTACTTGTTTGTGATTAGGTATGTGTGTATACTTGTGTGTATAATTATGTGTGTGTATTTGTTTGTTTATGTGTTTGTGCTTTTATTTGTTTGTATGTGCATGTGCATTCTTGTCTATATCTACAAGTGTGCATGCATGTGTGTACGTGAGCATGTGCTCATGTGTATGTGTGCTAATGCTTGCATGTGTGTGTATGCATGTGTGTGTGTATGCCTGTGCATGTGTATGTGTGTGTGTGCATGTGTTTATGCATAGGCATATATGTCTATATGCGTGTGTATATGTATATGTGATTGTGTATGCGTACACGCGTGTGTTTGTGCGAGTGTGTGTATGCATATGTGTGTGTGTACTTGTATCTATGTGTGTGTGTGCATGTTTTTTACGTGTCCACGTGTGTGTACATGTACATATGTGTTAATGTCTGTGTGCATGTGTGTGTGCCTTTGTGAATGCATGCATGCTTATGTGCATGTGTGCATACGTTTGTGCTCGTGTTATTGTATGTGTGTGTGTGCGTGCCAACGTGCATATGTTTATGGGCATGTTTATCTGCATTTTTCTATGTATGTGTGTTGATGGGTTTGTGTGGGTCTGTCCATATGTGTTTGTGTGTATAGATGTGTGTGTGCTAGTCTTTGTTTATTTGTGTGCATGTGTGTATGCATATGTGTGCACTTGTAATTGCGAGTGTGAATGTGTCTATGTGTGTGAGCTACTAATGGTTTGTGTGTGGGTGTGGGTGTAAGTGTGTGTGCATGCATTTCTATGCCTTGTGTGTGTACCAATTGCATATGTGTGTGTATGTGGGTGCATGCATGTGTGGATGTGCATGCGGGTGTGCATGCATGTATCTGTGTGTGTGCTTTAGCATGTTCTTATATGTGTGCATTCGAGTGTGTGCTTTTACATCATGTGCAAGTATGTGTGTGTGTGAGTACATGATGTGTGTTTGTGTGCATGCATGTGTATGTGTTTGTGTTTGTACACATGTGTGCATGTGAGTGCATGCATGTGTGTGTGTTTATGTGCAAGTGAATGAGTATGTGTGCATGGGTGTGCATGTGTGTGAGTGGTTGCACATGTGCATGTACATGTGCATATGCATTTGCATTTGTTGATATGTTTGTGGGCATGTGAGTGCATGCATGTGTCTGTGTGTACATGTGTGTTTGTTTGTGTCATCGTGGATATTTTTGTGTGTGCACATGTTCATCTTTCTATGTTTTTCTATGTGCATGTGGTTATGCATGCCTCTACCTACATGTGTGTGTGAGCGAGTGCACCAGTGCACGTGTTTGTGTGTGTACATGCATCTATTTGTATGCATGTGCGTACATGCATCTATTTGTATTGTTGTGTACATGTGCATGTGTGCATACAAGTGTATGTGTGTGTGTGTTGATGATATGGGTTTGCATGTGTGTGCATGTCTGTGTGTGAGGGAGGGGATGGGAGAGTAAGTGTGTATGCAAATGTTTGTGCAAGTGTGTGTGCTTGCTTGTGCATATGTGTGTCTGTTTATGTGCATGGGCATGTCCACACACATATATTTGTTTTTATGCATGGACATAGTTGTGTGTGATCATTGGTGTGGGAAGGTGTTTTTGTTTGTGTGCCAGTGTATGTCTATGCATGTGTGTGTGCATATGGGCAGACATGTATCCATGTGGGTGCATATATGTGTTGGTTCATGTGTTTGTGCATGTATGCATATGTGTGATTATGCATGTGTTTGTGTGCTTGTGCATGTGTCTACGTATATGCATTTACGCTTGTGTGTGTGCATTCATACACGTGTTTGTGCTATGTGAAGATTTGTGGGTATATGGGTATGGGTGTGTGTGCATTGGCATGTGCATGTATGTATGTGTGTGTGTTCTTGTGTAGGTGTGCATGAATGTGTTTGTGTAGATTTGAACATGTGTTTGAGTGTCTACAGACACGCATAGGTGTGTGTGTTAGCACTATGTGCTTCTTTGTTTGTGTTGTGTTTATGTGGTTATGTGCTAGTGTGTTCACATGTTTGCATATGTTTTCTCATAGGTGTGTGTATATGTATTTATGTGTGTGCTTATGAGTATGTATGTGTGTGTGTTTCTATGTGTGTGCATATGTATTTGCATGCATGTTTGTGTGTGTGTGTGTGCGGTTGTTTGTTTGCTTGCATCTGCATGCACGTGGATGCATACAATTGTGCATGGGAATGAGTTTATTTCTTTTTACAAGTGCATTTGTGCATGCCTATGCATTTTCATGTTTGTGGTGAGTGTTTTATGTGTTTGTGGGTGTGTGTGCATGTTTGTGGTTGTGTGTGCATGTGTGTGTGCATAGGTGCACACGCATGTGCATGCATTTGTGTGTGTGTTGTGTATACAAGAATGCATGGCACTGCATGGGTATGTGTGTCTATGTCAACGAGTGTGCGTGAGTGTGCATGTGCTTTTGCAATTGTGTGTTTGTGCTTGCGATTGTGTTTGTGGGTGTGCGTGTGCATGTGTGCAAGTGTCAGTGTATAAGCGAGTGTGAGTACATGTTTTTGCGTGCTATGCTTGCATGCATGTAAGTGTGTATGGTTGTGTATTTGTGTGCATAGGTGTGCATGCATGTGGATACACATGTGTGTATGTATCTTTGTGTGCATGTGTGCTTGTGTATGTGTATATATGTATGTGTTTAAGCATGAACATGTGTTCCTTTATGTGTGTTTGCATTGTGTGCATATGCATGTGTACATGCAAGTGTATGTGTATAGGTGAGTGTGTGTACATGTTTGTGGGTTTACATGCATGCATGTGCATATGTGTGTGTATGTGTGCACATATGTGTAGAGGTGAGTTTTTATGCATGTGTTTGTGCATGTGTGTTTGCACACTTATGCACCTGTGTGTGCACGTGTTTAAGTGCATAGGCATATGCACACAAGTGTGCATTTTTGTGCATACACATATGCATGTGTGTTAATTATTGTGGATATGTGTAGGTGTTTGTGTATGTGTGCATGCATGTGTATGCATATGAGTGCATATATGTGTTTTTTCGTGTGTTTGTGTGCATGTATGCATGTGCATGCATGTGACTATGCATATATGTTTGCATGTTTGTGCCTGTGTGTGCATGCGTATGTGTGTGTGTGTTCATGGCTTACATGTGTTTATGGATGCTTACATGTTTGCATGCATTTGTGTGTATGTGTGTGTGTGGCTATGTGTAGGTGTGTGTGTGTGTGTGCATGTGCATGTGTGTGTGTCTATGCATGTGTATATGTATGTGTGTGTGTGTGCATGTGTAGGAGTGTCTACACATACGTGCAGGTGTGTGTGAGCTCATGTGTGTGCATATTAGTTTGTGTTCTGTTTGTGTGGATGAGTACTTGCATGTGCATGTGTTATTCTATGCGTGTTTGCATGCGTGTATATGTGTGTGTGTGTATGTGCATGTCTGTGTGTTTGCATGTGTGTGCTTGTGTGTAAGCATGTGTGTTCCTTTGTGTGCATGTGTGTTTGTGGGGCTATGCATGTATATGCTGCTATGCACAAACAATTATATACATGAGTGTGTGGTTATGTGTGTGCATTTATACATGCATGTGTGTGAGTGTGTGTTTGAGTTTGTGTATGTGAGTGGATTTGCTTGTTTGTGCATGTGCATGTATGTGCTTGTGCACATTTGTGTGTATAGGGGTGTGTGTTTGTGTGCATTTATGTGTGTACTTGTCTACATGTATGTGTGTGTGAGTGCATATGCACGATAATACATTTATGTGTATGAGTGCATACGTGAGTGTATTTGTGGGTCTGTGTGGTGTTTGTTAGTTAGGATGTGCATGTTTGTGCAAGTGCATGTTTGTGTGTTTGTGTGTGTCTGCATGTGGACACATGTGTTTACAAGAGGGTACAAGTGTGTGTACTATGATCATGTGCATGTGTGTTTACATGTGTGTGTGTGCATGTGCATGGGCATGCATACGTGTGTGTATGTTTGTGTATTTGTGTACAAGTGTGTGGGTGCATACATGTGAGCATGTGTCTTTGTGTGTCTGTTTACACATTTGCATGTGTATATGTGCTAGCATAATCACACACACTTATTTGCATGCATGTGTGTGTGTTTTTATGCATGTGCATGTGTTTGTGTGTGCATGTGTGCATTTGCATGTGCATATGGCTGTGTGTGTGCATGTGTTTATTCTCGTGTGTGTGCTCGTGCATTTATGTATATGTGTGTGTGTGTGTGCTTGTGTGTGTATGTGTGAGTCTGTGTGCATGTGGTGTGTGTCTGTGGTTATGTATGTGCATGCTTGAATGTTTGTGTGCATATGTAGGTTTGTATGTGTGTATGTGTTTATGCATGTTTGTGACTATGCAATTAATTGTGTGCATGTGCATGTGTGTGGGCATGTGCATGCATGTGTGAATGAGTGTATCAGCATGTGTGTGTATGCAAGTGTGCACAAGTTTGTGTGTGTATAGGTGTATGGGTGCCTGTTTGCACATATGTGTGCGTGTGTGTGCTTGTTTGCTTTTGTGCATTAGCATGTGTTTGTATTTATGTGTGTGTGTGTTTATATGTTCGTGTGCTTGTTTGAGTGCATGCTTGTGAGTGAGTGTGTGTGTGTGTGTATGTGCATATGCATGCGTGTTTGTTGTCTATGTGCAAGCATGTACAAGTGTATTGAGTGTGCAAGTCTATGTTCGTATGTGTCTGCGTGTGTGTTTGTGCATGTTTGGGTGCATGTGTGTGTTTATCTATACGTGTGTGTATGTGTGCTTGTGTGTGTGCACGTGTGTTTTCATTTGTGTGTGTATGTGTGTTCATGTTTGCATGTGTGCATGTATCTATGTATGCATGAATATTAATGCGTGGACATGTGTGTGTGTGAGTGCATGCATGTGTGGATGTGTTTATGCATGTTTGTGTGTGCATGTGTGCATATCTATGCATATGTGTGTGTGTGTGTGTGCATTGGGTGTGTAGGTGTGCATGCATATGTGTAAAAGAATGTATGTATTTGTGCTTATGAATGTGTTTGTGAGTGTGCATAAGCATCTATATGTGTGTGTGTGGTTAAAAGTTTGTGTGCATGTGTGTCTATGTCTATGCACATATGTATGTGAGAGTGTGTTCTTATTCATGTCCATGTGTGTGTGCACATGCAAGTGTGATTGGGTACACATGCATGTGTGTATGTGAGTGAGTGTGTGTGTGTTGGTGCATGTGCATATGTAGGCCTGTTTGATTATCAGTGCTAGTGGGCTTGTGTGCATGCATGTGTGTGCATGTGTATTTATGTGTGTGTATTCATTCTTTCATGCATATGTTTTTGTGTTTGTGAATGAGTACATGTTTAAGCACATGTCTACATGTCCATGCGTGTGTCTATATGTGCATGTATGTGTTTGTGCATGTATGTGCGTGTGTGCTTTTATGTCAATAAGTGTATTTATGTGCATGCATGTGTGTGTGTGTTTGTGTGCTTGCTTGTATGTGTGTGTTTGCACAATTATGGATATTGTGTTTGCAAGTGTATACGTGTGTTTGTGTGAGTGTATGCTTGTGTGCGAGTGTCTACATGCATGCACATGAGCACACATACAACCATGCATGTACGTGCGTGAGAGTGTGTGTGTGTGTGCATGTGTTCATGTTTATGTGGCTATGCGTATATGTGTGTGCACATGTGCCTATGTGTTTATGTGTGCGTAAATGTACAATTTTTTTAGTGTGCATGCGTGTGCATGTGTGTGTTCTTGTGCATGTCTATGTGGGTGTGTGTTTGTGTGTGTGTGTGTGTTTATGTGCAAGTGTTTGTGTGCATGTGAGTGCTTGGGTACACTTGTGTGTGCAAGCATTTGTGCACATGTATGTATTTTTTGTGTGTGCATGTCTGTACGTTTGTACGAGTGTATATGTGCATGTGTGTTATCTGTGTGTGGGCAGACTGTGCGTGGGTGTTTGTGCATGTATGTGTGCATTTGTGTGTGTGTGTGCATATGTGCATCTTTTTGTGCATGTGTGTGTATGTATGCATGGGTGTGTGTGTGTGTGGGAGTGTGCATGCATGTGTATTTGCATGTGTGTTTGTCAGTGTGTGTTTATATCTATGTTTTTGTGTGCATCTGCATGTATGTATTTGTGTGTGTGTGTGTGCATGTGTATGAGTGAATGTTTATATGTGTGTGTATGTGTCTATGTATGTGTTTGAGAAAATGCATGTTTGTATGTGCTTATGTGTGGCTATGTGTCTATGCATGCAATTATGTGGATTTGCATGTGCATGGGAGCACACATGTGCATGAGTATGCAAGTGCTTATGTGTGCATGTGTGTTTGTGTCTGTATACATGTGTATGTGTGCATGTGTGCGTGCATGTGTTTGTGTGTGTGATTATGTGTACATGTATGTGTTTCTATGCATGGGCATCTGTGTGTGTGTGTGTGCTTGTGTGCATATGCGTGTATGTGTGTGTGCATGTGCATGTGTATGTGAGCATGTTTTATTACATATGTGTATGCTTTTGTATAAGTGTGTATATGTGTGAATGCATATGCATGTGTGAGTGTGTATTTGTCTGTGTGTGCATCAATATCTATGGGTGCATTTGTTTGTCAATGTTTGTGTGTGTGTGTGTGCATGTCTACATGCACATGCACATTTGTGTGTAAGCTTGTGTGTGAGCGTGTGAGTGGATGTATGTGGTCATGCATATGTGTGCATGTGTGTGAGATTGAGTGTATCAGTGCACGTATGTGTTTGGATTTGTGTTTTTTGAATGTGTGTGTTGTGTGTGCATTCTTGTGTGCATGCTTATATGTGTAAGTTTGTAAGCACACCTACATCTGCATGTGTGTGGGCATGCATGAGTGTCCTACATATGTTTGTCTTTGTACGCATACGTGTGTGTGTGGGTGTGATTGTGCATGTACTTATGTGCAAGTTTAGCTGTGTGTTTGTGCATGGGGTGCACGTGTGTTGTGTGCATATGTGCATGCATGTGTGTTTGTTTCTATATGATTGTGTGCATGTGTGAGTGTATATGTGCTTGATTGCATGCATGTGTATGCATGTGCGTATGCATGTGTGTGTGTGTGTTTGTTTGTGTGTGTAGTTGTATGTGTGTTCATGTGTGTGTGTGTGTGTGGGTGCGAGCATATGTTCTTGTGTGCATGCATTCCTGTACGTGTGTATACACTCAAGCTTACATACATGCATACAAACACTCACATGCACATGAATAAGAACACACAAAAGCACACACACAGGCTCACACATGCATACGTATAAACATGCACATGCACACATGCACACAAACACACACAAACACACACTCAAGCACTCTTACAAATGCACACATAGACACACACCCATGTACACACACAGATGCACACATGCATACACATACACATAAATGCATACACACACGTACGAACATGCACACACACCCATGTACATACAAGAACATATAAATGCATGAACATGCACATGCATAGATGCTTGCTCACATCCACAAATATATAAAATTCATACAAACACATACACATGCATGTGGGCAAACTCAAAGATGCATGCACCCACATGCATGCATGATTGCACATATTCATACAGACACAAACATACATACTTGCACATAGACATGCATGCACACACATAGACATAGGCACATGCATACACGCACACACATGCACCCACATGCATAGACATACCCACAAAGACATACACACACACTCACACACGTAGACATAGGCACATGAACACACACACACACATGCCCACAAGGACATGCACAAACACACACAAAAAAAAAAATACTCTCACACATAGACATGCACATAGAAAAACACATGCACATATGTGCACACACACATGCACACAAGCAAGCACATACACTTGCACGTATGCACACATTCATGCACAAAAACACGAACGAACACACACAATTGTGCACATAGACACTAATGAACACAAACACAGACACATGCACTCATAAGCACACACACACATATAAGCAGATAAAGATGCACACACACATGCAACTAGACACTCACACACACAAACATGTACACACACGTATGCAGACGCACTTTTACACAAGCATGTAGACATGCTCTCACACGTGCATGTGCACACACACATTCACATATGCACTAAGTTCACACACGCATACACATGCACACAAACACATGCACAACCACACATAGATGCACCCACACATGCACAAGAACACATTTACAAACACACATACACAATCATGCATGTGCACACATGCACACATAAACACATGTATGGATGCACACACATGCATGCATTCATAAGCATGCACCTACTTCCCCAAGCACACACATGCACATACATGCACAAAAAAATGCAAATACACATATGTGCGTACACATATGCACCCACTAACATGCACACACAAACACACATACATAAGCAGATGCACATGCACACACATGTACATATACTTGAAAAATCACATACCAACACAGACACACACACCCACATTCACACACATGTGCTCATGTGCACCTACATGCATGCACACACTCACGCACATACACATACACATAAAACACCCACACACATGAATACAAACGTAACCACATGTGCATGCATGCTCCTGCCTAAACATGTACACACACATACAAAAAATGTTGGTGCACACACACATAGACACACACACACTTATTGACACTCCTACACACACACATATGGATGCACATGCACAAATGAACACCCACTAACACACATACAGACATATGCAAACATGAACATGCTAACAAAATCACACATACACACACACACACTTACAAGTACACATGCATGAATAGAGACACACATGCACCTACATACACACACACCAACACACACACACATACACACACAGGTACAAACACACATATGCAATTGCACACACATGTAAACATACAAATAAGTAGATACACACACACATACACACACATGCAAAGCACACTTACACACACTTAGATACACATGCACACACAAACTTAAGTACATGTACACACATCCACACACATTCATGAACTACCACATAATTACACACACATTCACACACATACAAACATGCACACACACATTCACACAATGACACACATGCACACACGCACATACGCACAAGCATGCTTGCACATGCATGCATTATCCCACACACACAAATAAACATTTGTACACACACACAAAGACATGAACAAGCACACACTAACAAACATACACATAGTCATACATGCATAGACAAATGGATAAAAATGCATGCATACATGCACACATGCATGTACAAGCAAACATGCATGCACATGTGTACACACACATATACGCACACCCATGAACATGCACACACTTGCACACACAATACACATAATTGACAGACACATGCTTATGCACACACAAGCATACATGAACGAACACACACACGCAGACACACGTACGCATGCACATGCACAGATGCTCATAGGCACAGACACAAACACATGTATAGGCATATACGCACATGCATGCATAGACACACACATATGAATGCATGCATACTTGCACACAAATGCCCACACACATGCTTAAGCACACATAAGTGCACACACGCACACATCTACAAACACTCAAAACATATAACTATAGATACATGCATGTACATGCACACACACATACACACGTGAACACAAGTAGACATAGTCACACAAAAAAATGTGCACACACACATATAAACACAAGCACACACACACAGATATGTACAAAGAAACACACACCAACACACATCCACATTCACATACATGCATGCACACACAAACTCAAACACAATGGCACACACATCCATGCACACACTCACACAAAAGCACACAGAGGCATACAGACATACATGCACTTGCACACACCACATAGGTGTCTGATCACAAATGAACATAGGCATCCATTCACAAACGAGCATGCTTGCACAAGCACACATACATACACATGCATTCACATATACATGCACACGAACACACATACACATGTACACATGTATGAACACACATACACTCATAGGTGCACACACATGCATACATACCCACATCCGCACATAGGCATACACATACACATGTATAAATGCACGCATAGCACCCACACCTGTATGACCACATGAGCCTATGCCCAGACATACACACAAACACACACAAGCACACACATATGTGGCGATGTACATGCAAACATAAACACATGTACACACACATAGACACTCATGCACATGAACACTCACACACGCACACAAACATGCACTCGCATATGCATGCTAGGACAATAACCCAGCATGAACACACGCAAACAACCACCCACCCACATACACATAAGATCACACATACAAACATTTATGAAAACACACACACATGCACCCACACACCCACACATTGACACCCACACACACCCACACAAATGTATGCACATACAATGAAATACATTTGTGCACGTGCACAAGCACACATAAGCACACCAACATACACACATGCACACAAGTGAACACGCACCCACACACATCACACACATGCCCACACAAGCACACAAACATACACACACATCCACACATATAGGTACACATAAATGCATCCCAAACATAATGGCTCACACAAATGCACATGCTCATGCATAAGCACACACACGTATACACAAACACATATGCGTGCTCACACACCCATGCACACATACACGTATCCACACACAAATACACACACACACATATAAATGCAAGCACACACACATGCACACACACAAACACACATGTATATGTTCTTACACAAATACACACAATTACACACAAAAATATGTGCACATATAAAAACACATATAGACTTGCACATACACCCATACAAGCACGTATGCACATACATGCAAGAATAAACACACACACACATATGTACACAAGCATGGACATGCACAAATAAATGCATGTATAGAAGCATACATATGCACACACACACACACATGAGCACATAAACACAAGCACACACAGGTGTAGACACACATGCCAACACATGCATGCACACACACTAGCGACCACACAGACACTTATACACATACACACACATACACACATGCACACATAAGACACATTCACATGTTTGAACATGCACATGTGCACACACAAGCACATGAACATGAACACATGTAGACGCACACATAGGCACTATGACATGCACACACACATCCACAATAAACACACATATAGATACAAGCAAATGCACACACATTCACATTCAAACACACATACAAAGATGCCCACAAGCACATGTACATGCACACGTAGACATGCATAAATGAATGCACACACACATGTACCTACATATATACACATACGCACACACAAATGTGAAAAAGCACATGGATATGCACATACATGAGTATACACACGTGCACACAAACATTCACACACACATGCCCAAACACATGCACACACATGCACACATACTTTCACATAGCTATGCACACACACACACAAACAGATGTACACACACATATACATATACACAAGCATGCACATACATATGTGTGCTCGTGCACTTGCACACACATAAACAAAAAAGCATGCATTCATGAGTGGACACACACACTAGCAAACACATGCCCCTACACACACATGCACACACACACACACATATACACACGTGCACAAATAAAATCCCACATATGCACACAAACGTACACACACATGTATGCATGCATGCACAAGCACATAGACACACTCAAACATGTATGTGAATACTTGCACTTGCATAGCCACACATGCACATACACATGCACATGCACACACCTGCACTTATATGCACATAATCACCTTCACACACACATGAATAAATATGTAATCATGCAAATGCACAAATACATGCACACACATGCACATGCATAGATATGTAGGCACACACACACACACATAGATGCATTGCATACATTCACATAGAGGCACACTTGTGTGAGCATACACACTCACACATACACACATATGCTTACTCACATACATACACAAGCACACACATGCATAAACATACCCATATAGACACACACACACACATATGCAAAAAAATGAACACACATAAGCCCTCACTCACATGCATAGTACACACAAACTTGAACATATTCATAAAAACATAAATTTATGTACCTAAACACACAAACATGCATAAACATACACGCACACACACACACATAGATGCATATGCACAAAAGCACATATGTGTGCACCCACACACACATAAGAACAGACACGCATGCACAAACATGCACAGACGCACATACAAACATGCACACATGCATAAGAACTCCTTTATGCACTACACACACACAAATGTGCACAACTACATGCATACACACATATACGTATGCACAAGCAAATGTATTCAAACATTCACAGACTTGCTCACACACCTATACGTAAACCAACACAGACACATGCATAGACACACACACACAAACACACATGCACATATGCACACCCATGCACATGCATGTGCAAGAACAATCACATACACAGACATACCTACAAACATATATGCAATCTTGCATACACAGATGCACAAATACACAAACATCCAAATGTACACACAATCATACACATGCACACACATTCAAACAAGTGCATGTGCACACACACATGCACACACTCATGCATGTACTCACATAAACATGAACAAAAAAGCATGAGACACACATGCACACGTATTGGTTGAAACATGCATAATCTATCGCAAACAATATGAACACGAACATGCATACACACACACACAAACACAAAGGCACACATACATGTACGCACACATGCACACATATAAACATGCATGCACACATACACATATACACACACATATGCACATGCACGCACTTTCTCTCACACACACAATGGCACACAAATGCACATATATGCACATGTACACACAAAAACACATACAAACTCACATGTAGACATGCACACATAGACATGAACACACACAAATGCACATGCATAAATACACACAAGCATGCATAATCACACATGCACACACACATATGGAGATGCACTTACATGCTTACACACATGTCCATTTGCATATGCATTAATATAGACACACAGCAATAGATGATCACACACACATAGACATGCACACCCTCTTACACACACACAATGAACACATAAGCAAACACACACGCACACATAGATGCACATATGCACACACATGTACACACACCCACACACACAAACACGTGTGCACACACATGTGCACACATACACAACCACACATGTGTACACACACATGCACACATACATATGCAAGCACACACATGCACACACACATATATATGCACAAATATACACATGTGCACACTTACAGACTTACACAAAAAGACACTCATGCACACATATGCACATGCACATAAACACACATGCATACACACATACATAGTCAAACGCACACATATATGCACTCACAAGGACATATGTACACACACATACACCTGTACACATTCATGCAATCACGTAGACATGCATGCACATCCACACACGCACATAAGTGAACATATGCATGGGCACACACAAACAACTACACACACACATCTATGCTCATAGTCACACATAAACACATAGAGGCATAGACACATACTTAGCCACATGAACACACAAACAAGCTGGCACACATATACGCATAAATGCACATGTATATAAACACACATACGCATAACGATGCATTCATATGTAGACACAAACACACACACTCACACACACACATTCATGCATGCATGCACACACACATACAAATAAACACACACACACACCCCTACAATCATACACATGCATGCACACACATAAGTATAAAACATACAAACACATGCATGCACACCCATGCACACACACACAGAGAGATAAAGAAGCACATAAACACATACCCATGTATACACAAATGCATAAACTAGCACATAAATGCACATGCATATGCACACATACACATACACAGTTACTTACACACAAATGCACACAAACACACACACATTTACACGTATAAGCACACATATGCACATCGATACATATGCACACACACAAAAGAAAATACACACAAATAAAACGACACATGCTCAAATGTGCATGAACAAATGCACAAACAAGCACATGCTCATACATATGCACAAATAAAAAACACACACACAAGCACACACACACACACACTCACTTACAGATACATGTATACACACATTAATGCATGCACGTATACGAACACACATATACACTTACACTTGCATGAATGTGAACATGTATACACACATATAGAGGCAAACACATGCAAAAATACACACATACATGCATATAAATATGCACACATGCTCATACAAATGCATTCATGTACACACACAAATGCACACACAGACATATGCACAAATGCACACACATGCATGTGCACACAAACATATGCATGCACAAACATGCACACACACACGCACACACACTCACATGCACACACACGCACAAACATGCACACACGTGCATAGAAATGCACAAAGGTGCACACACTCAAACACACATGCCTATTCACATAAATATGCACACATATATATGCACACAAACACACACGCACAACTACACATGCACACATAAATATGCACATATAAACTTGTACATAGATATAGATATACATGCATACATACACACACGCATGCACACACCCAAGCACACACATGCACATGCATGCATCTGTACACAGATATGCATGCATAAGCACATAATCACCCACACACACACACACACATAAACACACTGCTAAGCAAACTTTTAGACACACGTAGATTCTCACATGCACATGCACATGCACAAACTCATACACACAAACACAGACACACACACATAGACACAAGAATGCACACATGTACATGCATGCAGACACACACACATGTATACACATGCATGCACATAGACACACAAACCTACACACACACATACATATGCACAACACACACACACTCAAGCAAACACATGCATAAGCACAAACATCCCCCCCCACACACACATGCACATACACTGACGTGCACACAAGCACACTTATAAGCCTCCAAAAACTAGAACATACATGTAAATGCACAAGCATATCCATGTATACACTCATATATGCACAAATGAACATATACTAATGCATACACATACACACAAGCATGTGCATGTTCACACACACACACACTCATGCATGCACAAGACACACAAATACACACACACACACACATGCATGCATGCATAGCACACACAAACATACATGTGCACACATGTCCACACACACATACACAATCACAACTCACAAGAACACATGAACTCACATGCTCATGCATACACACAAATACCCAAACATATAGTGAAAAACATACACACTTACACATGCACATGCACACGCACACACACACCCATACATATACATCCATACACACACACGCATGCATGCAAATACAGACAAATGTTATGCACCCATGAACACACACACACAAACATATGCATGCACATGCACATATACACTCTTGCAAGAATGCATACACATGCACACACAAAGGCACTCACACTCACAAGTGCATATATACACACACATAGGCATGCACACAAACACACAGACACACACAAACACAAACATGCATTCACACCCATATGCATGATTGCATTAGGAAAACAAGCATACATGCACATAGGTGCACATTTAAATGCAAACAATTGGCACTTACCACACACACACACACATGCATAAGCATGTACAAACACACATATATGCACACATGCACCAACACGTAGGCACACATGTGACTACACATGTGAACACACAAAAGCACATCCACATGCACACATGTAAGCTCACCAATGCACTTAAACATGTACAGACCTACATACCCACACACACACATGAACACATAAAGGAGCATACATGCATGTTCACATACACACACACAACCACACAAACACACACACACACACAACCACACAAGCACACATACACACACAACTACACAAGTACACACACATCCACACATACATTCACACATGCACACACACATGCACATACACATGCATGCACACATAGACACACACACATGCACACACACATGTTGATGCACATTCACATAAGTGTGCAAGCATGCACATGCACTAACACATGCACAAACACAATCACAACCATATACACACACAAACACACTTGGTTTCATGCACATGCACACATAGTCAGACACACACTTGAATGCACTCACACACATGCACAAGCATAGACACACACATGGAGATACACATGCATGCATGATCACACATGCATAAATAGACAAAAACACACAAACAAACATATGCACTCACACACACAAAAACCACATAATTACACACACATGCACATACATACATGCACACATATACACACATAGACATGCACATATATAGATGGATACCCCCACACACATACATGCACATACACATGTACACACACACATACATGCAAACATACATTCATACACATGTGCATGTGAACACATACCCACAAATGCACAAAGGCATAAAAACGTATACACATGGACTTGTTGACACACTCACACATACATTCTTACACAAACACACAGACATGGAGATACACCCATGTTCATGCTCACACATCTACAATTACATGAACATGCACGCATGCAAACACAAACGTGTATTGGCACATATAAGAATACATACACACATGCACATGGACATACACAAAAATACACACTTGCACATGCACATACACACACATATGCATATACGCATACATACACATGCACAAAACAATGCATGTGCATTGTACACATGCACAATACACAAGCATGCATGATACACACGCATGTATAAACATAAGTGCACACATAGACACACAAGCATAAGGACACACACATACATAAGCATAGAAACATATGCATACACAATCATGTATGCACACACATGCATGCACATACACAAACATGCTCATGCACATGCATGAAAGCAACATAGACATATGCACACACACACACATGCACATGCAAATGTACAAACATATGTGCATAGACAACCACACAATTTGATGCTCATGCCCACACATGTGCGTGAGAAAGCACACACACAATATAATGACACATGCATAAACACACACACATACGCACTCACATAAGTAAGCAAGGAAGCACAAACATACGCACAAACACATGCATACATAAATACATGCATGTGGACACACACATGCTTGTGCACACAACCACATGCACACACAAACATGCACTTACATGCACATTTACACACACATGTGCACTCATGGACACACATACATGTACCAATGCACACTTGAGCAAACACACATGCATCTACATGATGCTTACAAAACACATGAACATGTTGACACACACATGTGCATATACACACATGCACATGCACTCCTACACACATAAACACAAGCACTCACATCCATGCAACCATATACATGCACACAAATAAATGCATAAACACACAAGCAATACATGCTCACACAAATGCAAAAACACACATAAACATACATACACACTATACACATGCACATAAAAACATGTGCACAAACACTTATGAACAAACAAAAAGACACACACATAGACACACACACACACACACACACATAATCACATGCACATAAAGATGTGTGCACACCTACGCACACAAGCATGTATACCCACACACACGCAGATCTACACTCACACAAGTATGGACACACACACACATGCATGCACACATAAGCACATACACACACACATGCACTGGCAAACACACAAAAACCCATGCACACATGCATGCATGCATAGGTACATAGAAAACCATTGATGTGCATTCATAGATATGAACAAATGCACAAGCAAAAACACATACATGCACACACACACACAAAATGTACACATACACATACACATATACATAGATTCACACAAGCACCATGTACACACACAAATGCAACCACACACATACAAGAGCATGCATGAACATGCACATGCACTCACATATGCACAAACTCACACACATTTGCACACACAAACACACATGCACTTGTACACATAGATAAATGAAATATTACAAATTAACACACACGTATGCACAAACATAGGTGCACTAGCGAATACACATGCACACATACAAGCAAATGCATATGCTGCACATACACACACACATATGCACACGTAAACAGCAACCCACACAAACACACATATACATCCATGTGCACACATATCCACATGCATACATGCACAATGACACATGCACATGCACACATGCACACTCGCACATGCATGTACGCACATACACACTCGCACACACACATGTTCTTGCAAGCACACCATGCACACACATACATGTGTAATTACGAACACACACATGAACTCTTGCACACACATGTAGACAAACACCTACATAAACACACACATAAATGCACACACTTGTGCATGTGTGCACATGTACAAACATACACAAATTCATACACACGTATACACATGCAAACACACACAAGCACACACACACACACACTAACACATGCACACACATGGCCACACACATGAACACGAATGCACACCCACATAGACAAATACAACTCATATGAACACACGCACATGCATGCAGTTTAAAACACACATACAAGAAAACACACACAAATGTGCATACACACATATATGCATGCATACATGGGCATGCACACACACAATCACATACCTACACCCATGCATAAGGTCACACATGCTTACACAACATGTATAAACACATGCATACAAAAACATGCACACATAATAGACATGCAGGCACACATAGACATATGTATACAAGCACACACCAACACATGCATGCATGCACATGCACACATGGTCATAAGCACATACACACATGCATCAACATGTGCACTAACACACAAACACATGTAGAAGCACACATACTTCTACACACATATGCAACTACATGCATGGACACATGCATATGCACACAAGCACTAGCCCACACAAACAAAAAAGCTTGCACACACATACACATATGTAGCCACACCCATAAACACAATATTACACATATGCAAACATGCAAACATACATGCACACATGAACACAAACACACAATTACCTATGTAAATGCTCATACACACACACACGCATAATACACATGCATATACATGCACAAACTTGCATGCATACACACTCACACACACACACATGCATGCACACATGTGCACATGCATGCACATAGGCACACACACAAGTACACATAAACATACGCACACAAACGAGCATATGCACACATGTACATATGCACACACAAAAAGAAACAGATACAGACAAACACACACTTGCATAGATGCATGTACACACACACATGCATTCACGCAAACTACACATAGACACATGGATATGCACAGACACATACACCCATACATACACTGACACACACAAACATGTGCACATAGTATACTAATACACATGCACACACCTACATGCATATAAACAAACACACAAACACACATGCACAAATGCACACAAACTTGCACACATGTGCACACACACAATCACATGTGGATAACTACATACACACATGCACATGCACGTACACACACACACACAGACATGCACACAAGCACATGCTTGCTTGCAAGAACACACAACATGCAAACATGCATGCCCTTACACACACATAGGAACACGCATGCACACACGTACACTCACAAGCATACCCACACACACCTACACACACATGCATGCATGCATATGCACAAATGTTTCTACACACGCACACACATACAAAGACACGCACGTGCAAGCATGTACACGCTTATGTACATGTACACACATAATCTCACGTGCAAACAAACATGCATAGACACATGCATATGCACACACACATGCTTACACACAAACACATGTGCACACATGTACATGCACATACACACACGTACCTAGATGTACACACATGCACACACCACACACTCATTCACACAAACATAA
Source organism: Vanilla planifolia (assembly GCA_023846275.1). NCBI lineage: Eukaryota > Viridiplantae > Streptophyta > Magnoliopsida > Asparagales > Orchidaceae > Vanilla > Vanilla planifolia. The sequence continues at coordinate 231,505 of JAIUJO010000044.1, read as the reverse complement.
ACACACACACACACACAAGCACATGCACACATGCACGTGCTTGCACGCACTCACAAACACACTCGTGCCTACACACATACATGCAAATGCACTTGCAACCACACAAACATGAACAAATACTCACACAGATGCACATGTGCAAATGCACTTACACATGCACGTGCATACAATCACATAAGCAAAATTCTTGCACGCATGTAGAACCAGGCACGTGCATAAACACACACACATGCAGACAAATATATACACACACACATGCAGACAAATATACACACACACATGCACAAAATAAAACACACAATAGACATGGTCACACACCCTCATACTCACACATGAACATACACATACAAAAGTACACACAAACACTCACACACCAACAAAAACCCTCCCAGCTCCCACACACACATGCATATATATACACACACACATACATCGATGCATATGCATACAAACACTTGTACACATACATGCACACACATGCCCATACACACACGTGCATGCTAATATAAATGAACTCGCTTGCACACACACACATGGGAACATGCATGCACACACACACATACATATGCACAAGTGCACACATGCAAATACACAACCATGCAAACACTGGCATGTACATACCTGCACCCACATATGAGCACACAGGCACACACACACACACACGAATGCACAACACAAATGCATAAGCACACACATGCATGTGCACATACACATATGCAACCACTCACATATGTAGACATAGAATCACACAAATATATTTAAGCATTGACACATACACATGCACATACACAAACACATACAAGCATATACATACAAATGCATGCACACAAATACATGCACCTATGCACATGCATGCACATATATACACAGATGCACACATTTACACACCCACCCAGACTCACCTACAGACACACATGCATACACACGAACACAAACACATGCACACATGCACTCCCCTATAAACAAACGTGCACATGTCCATATGCATGCCCACACCTACACACATGCATATGCACAAGCACACACACATACACACATAGAGGCACACACTTATGTGCACACACATAAACACACACATATGCACTCACATGCATATGCACACACATACACGCATAGACATACACACACACCCACTTATACACACTCATGCTTACATACACATACATATTCATGTGAAAATACAAACATGTGCACACAAGCGAACACAAACGCACATGCACACACAAACACACACTTGCATACACATATACACATATGTGCACACACACTAATATGGATGCAGATGTAAATTGACATAGTCACACACAAGCATGTGGCCACCAACAAACATGTACACACAAACACATATAATTATACACATGCACATGCCCATAAAAAACATGGACATACACACACAAGTGCCCATACATGTACACATATGCACACGTATAAGCACACACACACACACACACAAAGGCACATGCAAATGTGTGCACATATGCATAGACATGCACACCCATGCACACACACCCACAGACAGGTACATTCATACACACACACAAATGCACATAAACACATTTATACACATACACATACATGCACCCAAAAATGCTCATACATATGTATACATTCACACACACATAAGCACATGTAACACACAAACATGCACACTTAAACACACTTATGCATGGACATACACACATTCATCTACTAGTAGACTTGCACACAAGCATAAATGTACATGAAATGCACACACACACATAAATGCACCCAAAGATAGTAACTCACAAAAACACTTATACACATGCACATGCACTCACACATGCACACACACATGCATACATATACACTCACCCACCACATATAGGTAAACATCTATGCACACACGTACACACACATAAACACACACCCACACACATGTCCATGAATATAGACACATGCACACACACACAACCTCATATGCACTCACAGACACACATGTAAACACATGCAAACATGCATGCACACACATACACACACACGTACATTAACACACACAAGTACACAAACACACATACACACATGTGCACACCCCCACACTCACACGCACATTGACACAAACATATGCATGCACATGCACACACAAACATGCAAATTTGAATACACACATACACACACACACACACTTGTATACACAATGCACACACATCAATACACACTCATGCCCATGCACATAGATACACATACACATGCACACATGTATACACACAAGCACATATGCATATTTACATACACACACATACACACATGTGCACACCTATGGACACCAATGCACATGCACACAAATGCACACACACACACATGCACACGAACACACTTGCACATACATACATAAATACAAATGCATGCACACTTCCATACATAGACATAGGCAAACAAAGATACAAAAATAGACATGTAAATGCATACACTTGCATGCATGCATTCTCACACAAACATACTGACCAATGCACACTTAACAATGCATACTTGCATACACACACACACACTCAAATAAATGCAGACAAGCTTGTAAATGCACAGATGCACATTGACACACAAGCACTCGTGGGCATTGACACCAATATGCATGCATATGAACACACACGAACACAAATGCACCCACACACACATGCATATGCACAGGCGCACACACTTTGCACATGCACACATACACACACATGCATGCGCATGCACAAACACAGTACCTATGTACCCACACATGCACAAACACATGCATGCATAGGCATAAGAAAACACACCCATATCCACGTATGCATTCATGCAAATATGCACGCACACATACATGCATATGTATAGGCAAACACATATGCATGCACACTCCAATGTACACATACATACACACACATGCACAGGTATGCGATCAAGTACAATTATGCTTGCACGCACTCACACATACACAAATTCACACATAAGCAATGAACACATACATAATGCACACACATACATACACATATGCACCCATATACACACCTACACATAAACATTAACACACCCACACATGCACATGCTTGCACACATGCATAAACACACAATGAAATGTATGCACACACATACAGACACACATACATGAATACACACATACACAAACCTTAAACATATGCACACACACACACACATACAAACACATAAGAGAATGCACACCCACACACAAACAAATGTGCACAATAACCCACAAACACCTACACACCCAAAAACACATATATACACACACAAATACACAAGCACATACACTAAAGCATAAATAGACACATGCAAACACACACATATGCACACATAATTTTACACATTCGATGCATACATACGTATGCACACATAGGCACATATGCATACACAAGCACACGGACACCCACACACACCCATACACACATGCATGCACACATACACACACATACCACCACATATGACTACATGCTGGTGCACACACACACACATACACACACATGCACACACATACATGGATAAACACATGTGCAAGTATGCATACACAGACAAATACATGCACATTCACACACACACAAACACTTGTACACACTCACACACTCAGACAAGCACAAAAAATATACACATGCACTCACATGCACACAAACTCACACATGTGGATGTGTGCACATGCACATGCACACATGCACACTTATGCACAGTCATAGATTTACACACAAGCACATGCACACTTAAACAAATGTGTACAAATATATGCTCATTTAGACATATACTCACACATGCATTAGCACGTACATGTACACACATGCACACACATACACACATACACACATACACACATACACACACAGGCAAAAAATAGCTTGTACACACTCACTCATATAGATACAAGCATGCATGTAGGCATGCACACATGTGCACACACACGTCGAAATAAATGCAGGGTCACATATATGCATAATAACACATATGCAGAACCCACACACACATATGCCTACGAGCACATACACACAAGATTTTTATTTCAATGGTTATCTAAAAGAGGAGAATGTCAAGAGAGATGTAATCGATAACAAAGATACTGTAGGTAGGAGTGTAACGGAAAATTATTGTCAAGGTTAGAAAGAGGGACACTAATTAGGTAATTATGGAAGTGCCATTAAGAAAAATGAGGACTACTGTTGTAAGTTGAGACCAAATGATTCCATAAATAGATGGAATGGTCAAAAAATATTGTAGAATAGTGATAGTGTCACTATCAAATGATAGCTCTTAGTTTGATTATCAGAGGAGTATTTGATGGTTGATGTGTTGTTGTTTTGACCCTAGATATGATGCTTTTTTTATGATAAAAACCTTAAGTATTACTAATGAATTTTCAAGTATAATAATGTGCAATATTTTCTTAAGATCTCATGGATTGGTTCACATTTATTAGTCATTTCATGAATAAGGGATACAATTATATAGAAAAAATTTGATCATAGAAATTAGAAAGCCATGCAAATGCTGCTTAAAACATTGCTTTCAAATAGGTTAAAATATTTTTTCAAAGATGACTAATGTAATAGTAGGGAATTAGTCATTATGTGGGATTGAATGGTGCCATTAGCTCCAATCTAAGAGGTTCTAAACTATCATATCAAAGATTATAAAGGTGGATGAGTTTTGGATGGTTAAATCAAAATGGATTAGATCTTGGCTAACTGATCCAGTAGGATAAGATCTAAATCATTTGATCAAAAAGATGAGAAAGTTGTCATTCATAAGATTCAAACATAGAGAAAGATGAGTTATGCAACTCAAGAATAAATTATTTGGAAGGGAAAAATAATAAAAAATTTTCAATGAAGTCGAATATGATCTTGGCTAGCCAATTTCATGTTAGGTTCAAGTACTTGTAGTGGATGAAACATTTATTATCCAATCAAAGATCAAATGGTTAGGAACAGAGCACATTTTTAGCACTGAGTTGTAGATGAATGTTAGTCCCATATTATTGATAAGAAAAGTAGTCTACTCTTTATAATACCCTTCATTGGTGTATAAATAATTTCTTGGCCCAATCTAGTTTAGAATGCACCCTTACTAATTTGTTGGCCTATTTTAAACTGGCCTCCTAACTCGATGCTACTTATCGAAGTTGGGCTTAGTTGGCCAAAGTGTTTTGTTCAAAGTTTAGTATTTGACATCAAATTTGATAATGATGTATTACATAGATTTAATAGAAAAAGGATTGAATGAAAAATGAAATCCTATAAGTTTCTTAAATCAATAAATGAATGAACATGTGAAATGCCTAAAATATCATGAGAAAGTGAGGTGAATGGAGATGTAACTTACAATAAATGAATTGATATTCTATTTTATAACAAAAATATAACGCTTTTCAATGTTGATACACATGTCGATAATCCTAAAACTTAGTTAACACTTAAAGTTATTTTTGGTGAGCATTAATTCACCATATTCAATAGTGTTAGGCTTGATCACTAAAACTAAACCTAACTCACACAAAAAAATCTATTAGAATAAAATGTTAAATATTTATAGCTTGACTCATCAAAAACACAAGAGTGACTTAACAATCTCTTCCTTTTCATGATTAAAAGATATTAATATTGAGACAAAAATATGATAAGAAAAAACATATAATTTTATGATAGTGGTGACAAAAATGAAAAGTGTTTGCTCCAACTTAATTCATGTTCTCCATTATTGCATGTCCCTTCTCACTTATTTAAATCATGATAATTCTCCCATTTTAATATTAAGAAATGGGAGGTATAATTCATAAAATTTCTATTACAACAAATAGTTGTCTTATTATTTGAAATTGATTAGTTGGAAAGAATTTTATAATTATGTCTACCAATTCTTTTTTGGAAGGAACATATGCGAATTTTACTAGCCTTTAAGCTACCTAATAAAGTGGTAACTTATTACATGTGTTTGCTCTTGAAATGATGAACTTAGTTCTTTAGTAAAGCCAAGGAATTTGTATTATCAATTCTAATGGGAATATGCAAGAGATGTAAACCATAATCCTGAAATTGTTGTCTCAAAAATAACACTTGAACAACCAAACTTTTGGTCACTACATACTCGAATTTTTTGGTCGATATGGTTATGCAATTTTTTCTTCTTTCTTAACTAGGAAATTAAAATATTTCATCATAATTAACAGATTCTTAAGGTTTTTTTTTGTCTACCTTAGAGCTTAAAAAGTTTGAATCTCTAAACCTTATAAGATCTGAAGAATGAGCATTTTTAAGATGCCTTAGACCTATGTTCATTATACTTTGTACATATTTCATGATTAATTTACTCACCTTTAGATGGCTTTTTTAGGGTTTTATTGGAATCTAACACATAAGCTAATGCTAAATAAGATGTTCAATCTACTAATCGTAAGATATAATAAAGATCTAACAAGTTCTTTCTAAAGTTTTTTGTCAATGTGTTTCCTAATTTTATCTAAAACTAAATACTTGATTGATTCATTAGAATCTTCTGATGTTTCAAATTTTCATACCCAAATTTCTTAAATAAATATTTTAAATACAAAGTTTATGAAATATAAATCTATCTTTTAGTTCCATAATTTGTAATTTGTAGAAGAAATATCTCACCTAGTATACTTATCTCAAAGTCCTATGGGACTAAATCACAAAGTTCTTTAAACACATTTTTATTTATGCTTCTAAACGTTTTGACATCAACATAAACTTGTATAAGCAACAAATGATTATTTAAGGATTTTAAGAGTAATGTGTTATTCATTTTTGCATTCCGAAAACCACTACGAACTAGATAATTACTCAATCCATGATATCATGAATGAGGAGCTTACTTAAAGCAATAAAATTTCTTCTTAAGCTTATGTACATAGTCACCATATGCATGGGTCTCAAAACATGTGGGTTGTTTAATAGACATATCTTCTTTTGTTATCTCATTTTAAAATTGATGTTTTGCATCTATTTGAAAATTCTAAAATTTCTAAGACATAAATATAGTAAGAGAAGTCTAATTACCACTGATCTTATTACTAATTTAATGACTCCTCAAAATATATACCTTCAACTTGGCTACAACTCTTACTAATAGGTCTACCTTTGTTTCCAGTGATCACTCTATTTTCATCAAACTTTTTTTCAAATATCTAGTTTGTTCCAATCACTTATTTATCACTAAGCCTTGGAACTAATTCCTACACTTGGTTTCCCTCAAACTAATTTGACTCTTCTTTCATTAGTTAAACCTAATTGTCAACCTTATGTGCCTATTTTCTAGATACTAGTTTTGTGAAAGATACGAATACACTATGATTAATTTCTATAATAAATGCTTTGTTCATAACTCCTTGATTAACTTCTCCTATGATTGATTTTATTTGATGTGAAGCACGGATTTTGAGTGTCCATGTTGTAAACTTTATAAGCTTTGCCAAAAGAAGAATACACTATGAAAATTTGTAAGCTACCATTTCATCAAACTTGTTCATGTTGTAAACTTTATACCAAAAAACATTAAGGTAGCTAACATTCAATTTCATTTTTTAAAATAACTCTTATGGAGATTTTCTTAAATATTGGCCTTAAATGAATTCTATTTATTGTGAAACAAGTTGTCTTAATTTCCATTGCACAAACATATTTTGGTATGTTGCATTAGATTAACATAGTCCTATCCATCTCTCCTAAGGTCTTATATTTTCTTTCTATAATGTCAATTTGTTAATGTGAATAAGGACATGTAATTTGATGCCCCTCATTTTCAAACTCGTTACCATTATCACATTGAATACAACTTAATTTGAGACAGCTTTTCTCTTCTATCTCTCTTATCAAATTAACAAAGATTTCAAATATGTCACTCTCATGCTTAAGAAATATAACCTAAATATATCTTGCAGAATCGTTAACTATCAAAAATCTATTTTTACCTCGTAAAATCTAGCACTAGGTATGTCTAAAGAAGTCTAAATAAATTATCCCTAAAGGTCTACAAGTAGTTAAGTCATTTTTAGGTTTAAAAGAAATATTTAATTTGCCTTCCTTTTTTGTACTATTCATACATTTTAGCTAGTTTTGATTTGAGTAAGAAGATCTCTAACAACAACTACCTTGCTTTTTTTTAATGTAGAATATCCTATGTGACCAATTTTGTTTATCATGTTCTTCGACTTATCTTCAAGTATTACCCATCTATTTAGATAGCATTTTATTGACATAAATTTTGGTAGGTCTCTGGTCATATGTCTTGAGCATCTATTATCCAACTCTCAAGAGCAAGATTTTTATTTTTTTCTTTATGTATAGCTACATAAATTATAAAATGTTTATTAACTTTTCATAAAATGCAACTTTTATTTTCTTTATTTCTATGCATAATTCCAAAGTGTATGACTTTAAATTACGAATGACTCAAAATACTATATCTCTATAGAATGATTATGAAGACAATTTATTTTAAATTCTATGTTCTCCAACCTTTGGAATCCAAACAAGATTGGAATTGTCATTTGAAAGAAAGCTTCAAACTAAAATATTTTTCCTAATTTTACTATCCTTAATAGCTTTAAATTTTCTACAACTATAAAAAATGTAATACTTGAAATGTTAGGCATATTAAAAGGAAAACATACATTTCTATTTAGAAAAATAAACATCATGTGAAACATTAGAAAATTTTGCATGTTGAATAGAATAAAGTTTTGTATTCAAACTCATAATTTCTTTTTTCAAAGCTGTATTCTCAATCATCATGGAATCCTTTTCATCACATTATATTTTTGTAGTCTCCTTTCATAAAAAAATTAAAAAATTATATTTTTTTCTTTGTAAATCATTTGAAATTTTTTATGTGCAAATGCTAAAGAAGTTAAAACACTAATAACTTCTATGTAATTATTTTCAAAAACTTCATAAGGTGAAGAGGTTATCTTAATCTTTTATTATTCACATGATGTACATGATTCATCATCATTTGCCATGAAGCATGTCATTCCTTCCTCCTCACTATTTGAAGTTGTGAAGTCTAATTCTTCTGAAGCAACCAAGTAGCTTGAAAATCATTTTTTTTCATTCTCCTTTTTCCTTTTTCTTTTTTTGGGTGTGATTGAGCTCTGGATAATTTTGTGTTATGTAGCTTATTTGACCACAATCATAGCATCTTGGTGTCTTTATCTACTTCCTTCTCCTTTTTTGCAAATTCCTATTTATAAAACTTTTTGTCAAAATTTTATTTAAACCCTTAACATATAAATATTTCTTTTTCTCCAAGTCCATAGAAAAGATATATATTGTCTCCATATTACCTTTGCTAGGTTTAAAAGATAATGGCTCATTGTACCTTGCCCCATGCTTTTCTTGCTTATCGAGGCCTCTTTTTAACTCTTCTTTTCATTTCAATCTATGTTGTTAATAATTCTTTAAGTAACTCATCGAATATGAGCTTGTTACGTCTTTAGCTACCTTTATTACTATGGTAAGAGGATCATACTAATTAGATAGAATCTTTGTCACTTTTTCAGGGTTTTTTTAATCTACTAGTAATATTAGCAAATCACATAACCATATTATTTATAGCTTATCTCAAATGTATTCTAAAGAGCCTAGAATCATATGTAAGAAGATTTATCTTTATTTTTTTAAGTTACTACGTATCTTAATATGTTATTTCTAACTTTTTACGAACTTAATGTGTGATATAATAATTCATAACTTGATTAAATTTGCTAAGAGATATGCCATGAAGAGGGTAATTTAGTGTTATTGTATTTAATTGTATCATTCTCCTTTGATCACTATTAAGTACACTAAATAACTTGATTTCTTTTGTACATGAATTTCAAAGTAAATCTTAAAGTTTTTTGTGCACTTTCTAATGTTTTAAGTCAATTGATTGGATAAAAATTCTAATTCGATCTTTCAAATATTAATAAAATTTATTATTAAATAATGATATAATGATTGAATAGAGCCTCTATCTAATGTTGCACCAATATTAATCATAAGTGATGACATATTAAAAACTCAATTTAAGAAGAAAACTAACAGACAAATATTTTAGAAAGCACACAAAAATTGGTAAGGTAGAAATCAAACTTATTTTATAATAAACATAATAATTAAGTAAACAGAAAATTAAAACGTGCACAATGGTTCACCCAAGTGATTTGACTCACATTTTTTTATAGGGAACCCTCTTTGATACTAATTAAAATAAAAACAAGTATGCAAATCTCACATGTGTTGGTGACTTATCAGTTTATATATATTTTTTGTTTTTAAAAATTATATTTTTTTAGAAATTTTCCATTAAAAAATTGTATTTTGATGAAAAATCTTGATTTTATATATGTTAATTTTTAATTTGTATGATTAAAAAAATAAAAAATAAAAAAATTGTACAATAAAAATTTTATATTATTTGTTTCAAACTAAATCCTACGTCTAATCACAACTAAGGTCAAAATCATCACCACTATCAAAAAGATAACAACTAGAGGTTTTTTTTTCTAACGAGTTACCTCTAACTTACTAGCTTTTATGGGTTCAATTACAAGACAGGATTTTGCAAGCCTAACACCAACTTGGTTTTTTATGATATTAAACTAAACTTAAGCTTTTATAAATGCTAGGCCACCTAACACAAAAGAAAATGGAAAAATACAACAAGAAGGAAAAAAGTGTGATAAATTTGTATAATTTTTGGAGCTTTTTGATTAATATAAAAAAGGCATAACAAGCTTAAAATTAATATAAGTAAGAAATTGAAATAATTTGACATTTTGTGAGGAAGTAATTTGTAGTTCCTGTCAAGAGATTTTATGATACGGAATATCATGCTGTGCTTTATTGAGATCACAAATATTTGTTCATGTTTATTAGTCATTTCATGAATAATGGTTAGGTTTTATAGAAAAAGTTTGATCAAAATTATTAGAAAATTAAGGGAAAGTTGTTTCAAATAACACTTCCAAATAGCTTAAAAAGCTCTTCCAAGGAACTTAATATATTTCTTTGAGTTGGTTAACACAGTGGCTCAAATAATGACTAGGAAATTAGCCATTAGGTTTGTTGACTAACATCATTGGATCAAATTTGAGAGTTTCTAGGCTATTAAATCAAGTATTATAAAGGGCAATCTATTCTAGATGTTTGGATCAAGAAAGATTAGATATAGACCATCTAATCAAGTAAGATGTGATCTAGATCATTCAATTCATTATTTCAAAAAGTAAAAAAAAATCTTAGTTATAGTATACGAACGTATAGAGTGTTGGGCCATGAAATTCATGAGAAGATTATTTCAAACGGTAGAAACAGTCAAAGCAATCCAATAAGGTTAGGGTGATCTTGGTCATTTATTTTTGAGTGAAGATCGAGTGCTTATAGTGAATGAAACATTTATAATCTAATAAAATTGAATGGTAAGAAATAGCACATGCTTTTTGTCTTGAGTAGGTGGATTAATGTTACTCTCACATTGTCAAAAAAAAAGAGTTTTCTCCTTAAAAAACCTTTCACGGGCGCATAATGCAAGTGTGCTTGGGATTTCATCATGTTTGCCACTCATATGCGTATAAGTAATTTCATGGTTATGGGTCTTGCCTGACCCTCATTTGAATATTTAATTAGAGTTCAGCCCCAATCAATCCTCTATCTTATCTCAACCAAGTTCATGAATGTACTTATAACTAATAATTGCCCTAACTAAGCTTTATATTAGCTGGTCTCCTAACACAAAGTTTTCAAGCTCACTTAGGCTTAGTGAGCCTCAGTGTTTTGGCACTAGGCTAGCTTAGGGTGATGCTTTTTTTAAATTTAGAAAGTTTAATGAAATTAATTTTTTTTACCCAAAGTTTATAAATTGACATGAAATTTGACAATGATTTGTTAGATGGATTTAATACAAAAATTATTAAAAAAAAAGAAGATCTTGTAAGTTTCCTAAATCATGAAAAGGTTGAATAAATTAGATACTTAAATTAGGATTTGAAAGTGAATAAAGATGTGCATCATAATCAACAAGCCAATATTCTATTTTTAATAAAAAAGAAAATCTTTTGAAACAAGATGCATATGTCTTCTATTTTCAAATCTTATTGAATACTCCAAGGTACTTTGAAGACCCCTAATTTATTATCTTCAAAGATACATGGCTTATTTTTCAAAACTAAATCTTATTCACACTAATGAATCTATTATGACAAAATGATTAGTATTTAAGGCTTGACACTTCAAAACAAGGGTAACCAAACAAAATATGATTAGATGCTCTTATTGGATCAAGAAAATGTCGCCAAAACTCTTCAAAATACTTTAGTTTATAATATAACTAAAAAATACATATTTAGTTAAACATGAATGTGCTGGAAATAGAGGAAATACTTTAGAGCAAACAAGATATGGCTAACTCCAAATGATGTTACACTTATTAGTTAGTGGAAGAAAACATTTAGAAAGCCATAATGATCCATTATTCAAGTACTATAAGACTAAAACCTATATCTCTTTTATGTGATTATAATTAGAATTGTGGTAGTTATGTTTGCATCTGATTGCACAATTATGCGATCAAATAATAGTATTCAAATCGACCTGTAAACACATAATTAGGTCTGTAATCTAATGGCACAATTTTATGATCCAAACATCAGATCTAAAACTGAACATTAGATCCCAATCCGAATATAATAGTCTACATGAAGTTCTAATTTCTAATTTATGCTTGTTTAATCTAGTCATCTAATCATGTATTTTGGTATAAAGAGGTTAAGGAGGCTTTTGTTGGAGTAGCTCGAATGTAATAGCTCCTTTAGTAGTTATTTTGAGTTATTGAGATTTTTATAATTTATTATTATTGACTAATTAATCAATTTGTTAAATTTTTTAATCATTAAAGATATAAATAAATAGGTGAATTCCTAAACAAAGTTAACTAGTAAAAGTTTTACAAAATTTGAAGAAAAAAGTTTTATTTTATGACATTAAAGTCATTAGTACCAAATGTGTATTCTCACTTTCTTACTTTGTGTTTTTCAATCATCAAACTCATACCTATACTTTTTTTCTCAAATTAATGAAGTTCTCAATTTTCTTTATTTTTAATGGATTCAGTTAAAACACATTTATCCCATTCAGTATTTTTTAATCATTGGTTTTTTATTTGTATTAATTTTAATTTTGCATCTTTGAATTATTTTATTTATTTTTCATATTTATTATGTTATAAAATCATAGTAATAGTCTAGATTTGAAATCCAAATACCGAATAATCATTTATGCATTTTTTTTTTATTTTTGTTGTTTGTTTTCATAACTTTCATTAAAATTTATTATTAAAAAACCAATGTATTTTAAAAAAAAATTCATGTGTTTTAAAAGAAAAATAATATTTGTTAATAATCACTCTTAAGGATATACTCATGTTTATTAAGAAATATTTTTGAAGCATTTGTTTAAATGTTCTTTAAGGAGCAACAATTTTTATTCCAAGAAACTCATGCCTATCTTACTAAGCAACACAACATATAATGTATATAGAACTATATAAATCATTTTAGTATTTTAGTTCTATTTCTTTGTTTTAAGAAAAAGAAATGGACTAATAATCTTTCAATGAATTTGGGTTAGCTTCATAGTGGATTAGATAGTAAAATTGGTACATGGAGTGAAATTAGAATGTGGATGAAATTGATGCTACATGCTTATGATTATTGTTACTCACTCATTGAATGGTTCAAAATATTTTATCAAATAGTTGTATGGGTTAATAGATTTTTTGATAAAACATTTTTAACACAATCTCATGGGATAAGGATGATCTAAGTAATTTAAATAAAGCAAGATAAGCACATCAGAATGTTAATAAAAGAAACACATGCACTAAGGGCTTCAAATGTGATGGACACATTGAAGAAAAAAGTAATGTGCACATTATTGTCATGCTCTCTAAAAAATATGGACGGGACAAAACAAAACCCTTACTACAAATAATATTCATCACTAGGCAGATTCTAACATAATATTATTCACTTTTAAGATCTATTTTATAAAATATGGTGACACCAACTATTTGACTTAACAAATCATATAGAGCATATCAATTAGAGAAAACAAAGTGAGGTCAACACATGCTCTAATAATTTTCATAATAAATTTCTTTTGAATTAGCTCATCTACTTATCAAAGAAGTTCTACTTCAGATAATAAATTTAATTAGTAATTCAGTAAATGTGATAGTAAAGTGTTAGGAACTAGATTAATAGCATGCTAAATATCTCTTAATAATTGGAGTGTGTTTAGCAAGTCATCACAATACACCTTCACAAATTCTTTTAATAAGGGTTAGAAAATAAGTCATAGGAGGTTTTACTAATAGGTGCTTCCTGAATTGTTACAAACTAGATAACTTTAGCACTAACGATATCTCTCATAATCTTAATTAGTGAAGTGAAAAAATACTTTTTCTTTCTCTTTATCTTTTTTTGGGAGTATTTGGGTTAGAAATTCTTTTCGACAAAGGTAAAAGGTATTTTGTGATCTTTGCTCCTTATCAGAAAGTACAAGTTTTTGCTCTTCCATTTAAGGTAACATTTCAATTGAATAATTAGGGTCATTCTAAAATTAGACCACCTACTTTTTTGGGATAACATTACTCCATAATTCCTTAAAATATTGACCAATCTAGAATGTAATACAAAAATTAGTTTTGCATAAATTGATGTTTTGTTGATCAAAGATACTGTGTATGGGTGAAGATGGTCTATAATGTCAAACCTATCTTTTTGGTAGCATTCTTTGACATAACAATGATATAATCATTGCTATCCATAATGATCTTATTAGGTTGTTCTTTAATTCTATTGAAGGTACAAAAGATTTTAGTTCACCACCAATTCTTAATTATTCGTAGTGCAATCAAACTACATCTCACAATAGTTATAAGTGTTGCAATATAATACATTCTTTAATCTAGTGCTTGTAATTCTAGTTGAACATCCTCATTTGGCTATATAACTTCATTTTCCTTAAATTTAATGCTTTCTTTCATTCCTTCTTTTATGCTTATGTGTAGGGCTCTCTGAAGATAATAGGTTATGACATGCTCTTTCTTGTGACAATGATAACACTCTACTCTGAAAGTAGTAGATAGTTTTACCAATGATTCAATTTAATGAGCTAGTAGTAGTGAAGAGACATAGTTTGTTTATAGAATAGAAGTAGTAGAATATTGGAAGTAGTGATATGCATTTTAGTGTAAGAATTGGTCAAAGGAATCTAACTCCTACATCTAATTGATGTTCTAAATCATAGGGTACTTTATAATCCTTTTTTAAACTAATAAAATTCTCAAGTATAACACAATTGAATAACCTCTCTATGACTAACTCATAATAATAATAATGTTACATGGTTTAGCACATAGAAGCCATATTAAAGCATATAATCTTGAAATTTAACAATGTATTTGTTAGAAGTCTTTGAACCATATGATAAATGCTGTTATTTATCCAAAAGTTCACAAACATAAGAAGTGAGTAAATGTTTAGCTTGTATGTGAGTTTTGATTTCTTTCTTAGAAACTTAAAACATTCACTGATCATTAACATAAGAAGTGTTAACCTAACGAAAAAGTGGTTTTAATAGCCTAAATAAAAAATACTCATGTTAGTGATCAAGTATCAAGGTGCACAAGTGGAGTTCTTAGAATATTAAATAAGAAAATCACTTGTTTATTAAGACAAATTAGAAATTTAGATGAGACGATTAATTTTCAATAAGTTGAGATTAAGTGATTAAGAGAGTTCTTAGAGATTTGATGCTCTTATGAATACTAAATAATATGTTAGGATCTCTCTTTTGTTGGCTTTTCATTCTACCTCTTATGTAACCTCTAGCATCACACTATTATATTGAATATACACAACACACTTCTAATAAAATAGCTTAATGGTAGTGCTTTGTTGTTTCATTCAAATTTTATGACTTACAATATTGTAAGCATCATTATTTAGAGAGATCTCAAAGCTATGATAATAATTTGTTGTCCTAAGGAACAAAAGGATATTATTGGAACAATATGGAACACATTAGAATTCAATAGTAAATTTTTATAATTCAAATATTCCTCAAAAATTATAAAAACATAATTTAAATTTCGCCAAAAATTTTCCTTGAAAAGAAGAAAAATTAATTTGGCATAAGATAGTTGCAAATTGGCATGTGCATTTTGAGTGCCGATGTAGTAAGACGCAAGGAGGTGGCTTATGTGATTAGTGTAGCATGGGGGAAGAGAAATAGTTACACCTCAAGTCTAATTTGCAAGCCAGCATGAGCTAACAGGTTGACATACGTTGATAGGTTAGCAAATTTGTTGGATAGAAAATCAACACTGGTGACTGCATGTTGCGCTGATCAATGAGTTTGAAGGGACAAGGTGGGTCATGTATGGCACACAAATCAACACTAGTAGTGACAAAGTTGAAAGATAACAACAAGAAGTAGGAAAAAGCAACCGAACACTCACTTTTAAGCCATTTTAAAGTCATAATGAAACAATTTTTTTCTAACAAAATTATCATACTACTGTGAGGATTTTCTTGATACAATTTAAAGTTATAAGTATTTGGATAGCTATTATTCAATCTTTAGATGACTTAAACTAAATTATAAATACAAAGACCTTAAAAATTTATAAAAAGAAAATTAAAATGTGCTATAAAACAAGGGTTAATTGTAATTGGTTCCCATAATAAGAATAATATAGAGACTAACTAAATGTAGACGTTCTGAAATTGGAATGGCATTAAATCATAGTGGACTAGCACATCTCCAAGTGAAATATTTGTATAATCGATGGAATGCTATTATGCTACAACCTTACTACTGTTTTTTAAATGCTGGAACATAACTACTCAATGACATTTTTAAAGGGCGAAGCCTAACCAATTGCATAATTCTAAAGTAAAAAAATCTACAATTTTCTCCTCAAAGAAGGAATAATGTTTAATTTCATTGCGCATGATGCCTAGTATGATATGAATGCAGATATCAAAAGCTCATATAATAGTTTCAAGCTATGTTCATGATATAAAGGACCCCATAACTTAGTTAATAATTACATGGCTTTATTGGTGACAATGAGAAAATTTGAGGGTTTTAAAATTTTCAATAATGAAATGATGATATGTAATTTCATTGGTGGATGATTATATTAATCATAAGTTATATATCCCTATTATATATATTATAAGTATTTAGTATCTCTTAAAAAAATTTAAACAACTTTCCACCATTTCAAGGCTATGTAGACAATTTCTCAACCATTTCTTTTATAAAAAAATATTACCAGATATTACATGTTACAATAGTTATAGCTTATTACTTAAAATGCATTATTCTTTTTACCAAGACTTCTAAAGGTTGTTGTTGATATGTTTGTGTTAGGATGACCATCCATAAGCGTTTGATGTGTTGATGCACGTGAATGTCATATGCTAACTAATTACTATTCAATGATTTGGAGCATCTCGATGATATATCAATATTACCAATTCAATTTATTGATTGGAATGAGTCTAAGACATAGACGTATCTATAGTGACTATGATTGATTCCACATAAGTTTTGCATTGAAATTGTTAAAGAACATATAAGAGTGCAATGAGTAACCTTGGTCAAAAGACCTATCATATTATATGATAAGAACCATATTACTAAACATTTTGTGAAAATATTGATGAACTGTAAAGCAAGCTAAGGAACTAAACCACAAAAATTGAGACAATGTGCCTCAATGGATAGTTTTGATTAACATATTATTGTATTATTATAAATAAATAACGTAAAACAAATAAAAGGGATTTTATAGAAACCGAAATTGTTCGTACCATGCCATATTTTTTTGTGATAATAATCTTGCTATGAAGTATGATGTAGTATACTACATTGATGGATTTCCTGATCAACATATTTGACTAATACTTTCTAATGAGTGGTAGTATTAGAATGACCTGACACAAAGAGGAAACACAAAAGATAGGTTTGATTGATCAACATTAAGACATGTTCATTGAAGATGGCAGTCTTGATGTGAAATGTTATACTAGGCTAATTAAGAAATCATATTGTGCATGCTAAGAAATAGTTCAACATTGGAGTAATTAAAACTTAGTATTGAAATATTATTAAATTATTTTGAACCAATTTAAAAGTTTTATGTTAGGTAGCTATTTAACTAGTGATTGTATCACTACGAAGTAAGATATAACTCAACACAATGATGAAATCTATAAACATACACATTGAAAGCCATATTAATATGATTGAAAGCCATGGTAAAGTGCAAAGAATATAAAAAATGTCTCTAATGATTTAAAATAAATAGTGAGTTTTGTGTATTATCTAATTAAGTCCATTATACCTAACTAATTCCATTAAACTAGTCTTTACATATGGTTGATTGGGAGGATGTGATGGCCAATGAATTAAGGAGTACTAGATGAAGAGGGCATAGAAACATGTTAACTAAAATTGATTAAAAATTACATTAGCTATTAGATCAAATGACAATGAAATTGTTGAGAAAGAGATGGCATTTTTGTCATTCTTTACGTATCTTATTCCTAAAAGGAACAATAAATTTGTTAGGTAGCTTCCTATTTTAAAAATTTGCTATGTATTAATACAACAAAAAACGTTTTATTGTAATAATAACATAATATGTACTCTACTTAGTTTAGCAAAAGCATACATAGTTGTATGAACCTTTCTTTTGCATTTCTGCTAGAATCAAGTTCAAGTTCTATTGGAATATATTAGAATGGTTTGGATTTGCATTATTTTTTAAACAAAAAAATTATGATGTTTGATATAAGGAAAATAGTTATCATTTGTTAAAATTAAGAGATTCTATCAACATTGGTTTCTCTGTTACAAAAAGGGCCACATCAAATTGGATCACTCATTTCTTTCAAAAATATGACTAACTTGACATGAGTTATATGAACCCAAAGTTGTTTATCAAAATTGATTTCTTAAGCTAAAATAAAAGTTATATGATAAAATCTAGTGGTATTCAAAGATTTTAGTTCATTCTTTTTAGCCCCAAATGCTTAGTAATTTCCATAAAAACAAATCAAAGTCAAACTTAATGATCGTGTGAATGCATTTCATGCATTTGATTATGGAGGAATTAGTTGGATGAGTTTCCTTATGATCACCATAACAACATCTCTGCTCATCATGCTTAATTAAAGTTTTGAAAACTTTTTGAATTTATTTTGAGCTTAAAACCTCTAATTGAATGCAGCTACTAGCTATTTAGGCCTAGTAGTTTGTTACTACATTTCCTTTCCTTAATATGTGTTAGAATTAAACTACTTTTCAAAGAAATTAATTTATTCTAATTAGTAGAATTAAGATGCAGCAAGGGATTCCAATGCTTTTATGCAACTTATATGGATTGATTTATTGTTTGATTCCATAACGTTGTTTATAGAACCATAAATTATCAAAATAAGTTTAAACCAAATAGTAATTCAACACCTTCAACTTATATATATTTTTAGATACTATGTAATTGAGACTGCTTTAATAGCTCTACCAAGTAGACTCCAATCACACAAACACAATTATAAGGCCTTGGTTCCTTTTAGTCAATCCATTAGAATTAAATTTAACTAGATCAACTACAAGAGAAGTCCATTAAATCACTTTTTGTTATTCAATAGATCACAAAAAATCTAGGAAGCAATGCTTATTTAACCATTTGAGGATCTATAGAACTTCTTTAAATAATTAGAAAACAATTCAAAGTTGCATAAGTATTATGTTGAACTCTATCAGGGAGTAGGGAATATTTGCTCATTGAAATATTTGAATTTATATCTTCTAGATGTTTTAGCAAACGAGAGATGGTAGAACACTAAATGCCTTAATAGCTATTGAGTTTGGTGATTACAATTCCACCATTGCAGAAGTAGTTCATGAATCATGATGTTAGGTTTGTCTAATGCCAAGATTAATTGCAAATGGGTTCCATACAATTCATTTGAGATTCTTTATGTACACAAAATGGACATTTTTCTATAAATTCAAATTCAAATTCCTCAAGTTCTTATGAAAAGGTGATTAGTTATTTAGAAATCCTCACATAAGAAGAGAAATTTTTTAAGGTTGATAATTATTCTATATTATTTTTTGTGCTTATTAGTAAGGTAATTAATCACGTCTAAGCATATCCTATCCTAAATTGATAATGAATTTACTATCCTTGGTTAGTGTCAAGTAATTTTTTTCATCCTTATCTATTTTGTTCCAAGTATTGCAAAATCCAAAATAATGAGAATGATTCACTTTATTTGATTCCAAGTCATTAAGCATGCTCCATAACATTTCTATTAAGGAAATTAAATCTCATGTATCTAAAAAAGATAATGTTTAAGGTGTAGACCTTCTAAAAAACTTTACATTATATGCATCATTAAAATCCTTCAATTTCTTAACCTAAAATCAATACATTTCACTGGGGAACCTAATCTTGTCCTAGCTAGCCAAATGATGTGTGCTATCCAAATCATTATCTCCCCAAAAGAAACCATTTATCACACTTTGTAAAAAATTAATAATATTATTGAGAAGATAAGATGTCAATAGATTATAAAGTGTTATTAATTAGTGGACTTGGCTAACAAGCAATACCTCCCATTGAGAGTAATTTCCTTTTGAATGATTTTTTAATCTTGTGTTAGAAGTAGACCACTTGTTTTCTACCATTAAATAATGTGCTTTTGAGTTAAGGGATTGGAAGGTAGTATTTTTTCTAAAGATGGAGTTCCTTGTCATTGTTCTCTTACTTGTATTTCATGTTTGTACATGCAATAATGAAGATCCTTTGTACATTAATTGATAAACCTGATGTGCCTTAGAGATTATAGAGGAATAACTTGATATTTTTTATTATGCATTTGTCACCTCTAGAGAGGAGAATAAGGTAGTCTATAAAGAACAAATGGGACTTTGGTTCGAAACCACTTTGAGTAGCCAAGTGCTTCACTTTACCTTGTATATGTATATTGTTTAAACCATTTCTTAGTGCTTTAGCTACAATGTGGAGAAGAAATGGGGATGGAGGGTTACCATGCTTTAGCTAATGGGAGATTTAGATGGTACTATTTCATTTTTTGTTAATAATGACTATCAACTAGCTTATATTATAGACACTCATGATTTGATTCATAAATTAACTATTGAAGTAAACTTGTGTAGTACTTGTTTTCCTCAAGATATGTTGTCGAATACATTCTTATAGTCTAGCTTGATAAACGGGCTATTAGCTTCGATCTTCTCTTCTAAATCACTAGTTTGCTTATATGAAATTATGGTCGCTTATGTAGGTATGATATTTTTAATGATTTCCTCTTGCTTTGTTAAAAAAATTGCTCCTTTGACATGATGGTGGTTAGAAAAATATAAAGGCTAACTACCAACTATTTGGTCTATTTTTGAGAAACTATACATCTAATTGTCATAAAGTCTTTGAAAATGTATTGCTATTTAGAAGAAAAATTAAATTAGCACTATTGCATTCTTTAGGTGATGGGCTACCAGTAAGAAAATCATTGATAGCATTGTAAATGTCATCTTAAAATATGGAATACAATGCTTGTAAAATAAAACATGAAACCAATCCAATTTGCAACCACATGAAGAATCCATAAAAAAATAATTTATTGTATTTTGTACTTATTAACTTGATGAATTAGCATCATATTACTTTTTATTTAGTCTGAGAATCATAAAGCAATGATCCATTCAATTTTCTTAGTAAGGAATAAAGAGATGTTAAGTAATCCACAACAATTTTGCAATTAAATCCTTCTCTAAGATGCAACTCCCACTTGGACCCTAAAGTCTTTATATATTACGCTTCATATGCTTATTATTGAACATTATGTGGCAAACATTTGTGTTTTTATCACCATTCTTAAGCGACACAACAGTTATCTTTTAGCTCATATACATCTGATGTAGTAGCATCTAGTACATCATGTAAATGTTCAACTTGAACATGTATTAGTTCAATTTGAACTAGGAGCACTATGAGGATTGGCCACCATAAATTTCTCTTCGTTATCATTGTCGTTGTATGGATCAATTATAATATACCCTCATTTATTGCACATTTCTATTTATTTTTATTAATGCATCCATTTATTTGTATCTATTGTTTAGTTTAAGTTATTTAAAGAACAATTAAAAACTTTTCAGAGATTTTTATTTTTATGTTCTATATAGGCCTTGCCTTCAACCATCTTATATGTTTGTCAATATAAACTTTGCTTAAAAATTTACTTAAGAAGGGATTAAAATTCAATTTTGGGGTTTTTTGGCTGTCATCCACCTTATGCAACAATCATCACCACCCCCATCAGTGCTGTCTCATCAACTCGTGCTAACTCTCTTTGATCCACATTGAACACTTAGTGGGCTCGGAGTGTTAATGCCTTTCTACCGATGCTACTCATTAAATTTGGAACCCAAAGTGATGGTTTTTACTTAATTTGGTGATCATTTATCTTATACTTCATCTCCTTAATATCTTAGAAATTAAATTTCCCTATAAATTTATGTCATTTGTTCACATTGCTTACTTTGATTTGTTTACATTGCTATATAACTCTAAATTTCCTCTCACGTGACATTTAGTTTGTTTTTCTTTATACCTATTTACTTCTGTTATTTGCTGTAATTCCTAATGACACCTGTTTATGATAAAATAAACTTTGTTTGACTCACGGCAACAATCTCTATCCAACTAATTATTTATTTTAAAAGTATTTTATTTTCAAAGAAGTTTTTATTCTTTTATGTGTTGATATTCAAGAATCTCAACCTTGATCACCTTAGTATCTTGGAAGACAAATTTTTGGTAAAAGTTATCTAATTATTTTAAATGTTTTTATTTTTATTTGGTTATGTTACTATGTAACTCTAAATCTTTTTTCATGTGGCTTTAAGATAATTTTATTTTGACATATAATTTTTGCTCCTTATAGTTAATTTTAATTTTAATATGAATTTATATAATATTACAAAATTATTTATATAACTTGTCTTTACTTTGATAATTCACACTAATTCAAAACAATGCCTACTCAGGATGAAATTAGCATTAGTGGACTCATTGTGATGATCTCTTTTCAATTAGATATTCATTTTTTTAGATACTTTATTTTTTTTTTGTTTTAGCATGTTTTGTAAGAAAAATTTATTTGTATGTTATTTGATAGTCAAGGATGTTACATTTAATATTCTTTTTGTTATGGAATGTAACTTTCCCAAAATATCTACCTAATATTTTAATTGCTTTTTCTTTGATTTCAATATATTATTAAAAAGAGTTTAATTGTGCACTCATTTGTCCTTTACATTCTTTTATTTTGCTAATATATTTCTACTTAATGTTTAAATAATTATGTTCATTATTTAAATTTATTTAATTTTTATACACTAAAAATTCAAATGAGATTCGATGAAGAAGGAAAAATATCGCTGAACTTGTTAATGAGATCTATATAATTAAATATTAATTTTAATGTTTTTCAATTTTTTAATTTTTTATGGTTTTAAAACTTAATGAGATATTTTTTTTATGCTTGATCCGTTGATTATGGATGTTATAGTCAATCTATTTAGTACTACGGAATGCAGCTTTCCATTCTAAAATTTCTCATTTCTATTAATGTTTTGCTTTGATTTAGTTATGTTATGATGAATGTTATAGTCATCCTGATGTCTCTTTGATTTGGTTATATTACATTGCTTGAGTTATCTAGATTCTATACATATATATATTGAACGATTATTAAAACAATAATTTATTATTATTTATGCTCATTTTTTCTATGTGATTAGTAGTGATTAAGCTCATTTAGACTTGCTTAACATAATTATATATATATTAATAAATTTTTTTGTAAGGTTTTGTGTTACTTTATGAGAAAGTTTGATTCTTACATTATTTCATGATCAAGGAATAAAGCTTACTAGTATAATCTCTCATTTCTTCCAATTGTTTGCTCTTATTTGGTCATATTAGTTGGTTACTACTTCTCTTATTTTAGCTTTAACCAGTTTGTATTTAATATTAAAATAATAATTAATTAATAATCTTTTAAATTAAAAGTTTAAATAATAGAATTCTAAACAAGGATCAATAGAAACAAAATAAACATTATTGGACTCATCTTAATGAGCTCTATCAATTTTGTTAAATGTTTTAACAATTTATATTTTAGTATTTGACATGGTTTAAAGGTCAATTTAGCTCAAAACTAATTTGATGTTGGAGGGTTTTACACTTGATCCTCATAATGTCTTGAAATGCATCTTTTGCATATAATTTATCACATTTATTTAAAATTTTTGCTTGACATGGTTATACTACAATGTAACTCTAAACCACCACTAGTGTGAACTTTACATCAACCTGATTTGGTCATAGTACTTTGGTTTAACTTGTTATATTTCAAATTTATTATATATTTACTTAACCTTAAAATAGTAATATATAATTTCTTATGGTATTTTACTTTTTTTATTCTAATAATTCCGTATGACATTTGATCTAAATGGACAAAGCATAATTACACTACTTTTGATTAGTTTTATGAAATTAAAAACAATATATTTTAACATTATATTTTCTATGATTTGGTAACACATTATGAGAAAGTTTTATTTTTACTACAATTGAATGTAATTTTCTCATGTATTCTCATTTCATGTTTTCAAATTTTTTTTATTTTCATTTGGCTTTATTTTTGTGTAATTCTAAACTACCTCATATGTGACTTATTCATTAATTTGAATTTGTTGTGTTATATTACCTTGATTTATCTTAGTTCATATTAAATATATATTTACTTAATATTAAAGTAATATTTTTTTATTATTTATTCTTATTTATGTTGATAATTCACAATAAATGAGGATCAATTAAGATGAAACAAAAGTCATTGAAATTACTTTGACAAGCTCTATCATTAATTGTTTTATTTTGATTTAGTAATATTACTATAAAACTCTAATTCTCCTTTCGACTAGGTGACGCATCTTTTCTGTTTTTTAATATGTTTTACTAGTTTTTTCTATGGTTTTTGCATTATTTGGAAATCATTTTAGTTCCTACCTTATTTGACAGTCAAATGTGTTACATTTGATATTCTTAGCATGTTGGAACATAGTTTTCCCACACAGTTTATATCATTTCTTCAATTTTTTTCTTTTTTTTTTATATTTTTATTTCATTATAAATCTACTCTTGCGTGACATTTACTTATCTTCCATTAAGTTATATTATATTACTTTAATTTATCTTTTTTTCTTTAATATAGATTTACTTATTATAAAAATAATAATTTGTTATTATATATTCCTATTTATTTTACAATTACTAAGCAATTCAAGAAAATCTTTGATTGAGATGATTGATGCATCACTGTGCTTTTCTCGGTGGGCTCTATCTAATTAGAACTTCATTCTTATTTATTTAAATATTTTATTTTCTAGTATTTTGATATATTATTGAGGTCATTTCAATTTGTAACTGATTTGACGGTTGCAGATGTTGCACTCAATATCTTTATTACCATAGTATGGAATTTTCTATTATAGTTTCATGGAAGTTTTTCAAATATTTGTCTTTGATTTTATTATATTTTTATGTCACTACAAATATCCTCTCACATGACCTTTAAATATCTTTGATTTGATAATATTACATTGCTAAAATTTATATTATTTTCATTTTAATAAATATTTACTTAACAATTCCAAACGAGGTCGGATTTAGATACAAAAAATCTTCATTCAACAAGTCTCAATGAGAATTTTCCAAAAAAATATTCATTTTTTCAATTTTAAAGTTTTTATTTTTTGAATTTTTTTATCTTTATGAGACATTTTGAATGGCACTAGATTTATTAAATATAGATCTCCATCATGTCACATTTATATTGTATTTATTTGATTATATTACAATACTTTAATTTATCTCTTTTTAGATATAATTTATATTTTCTCAATATTAAATTAATAGTTTATTATCATTTATGCTTACTTATTTTAATAACTAACAAATAGTTCAAAATTAATTGAGATCGAGAGGAAATGAATGTCATTTGGTCACCTCCATAAGCGTTATCAAATTTAATAATCTTTACTAAATTTTTAAATATTTTATTTTTAAGGATTTTTGTAAATCTTGCAAAACATTTTTTTAATGCCTGATTTGACAATTGATGATTTTGTATACAATCTTCACATAATTTATGAACAAACATTTTCTAAACAATTTATCTCATTTCTTTTAATTGCTTCACTTTTATTTGGTTATATTACTATGTATCGCTAGATATCCTCCTTTGTGAAATTTACATCACTTTGATTTGGTTATATTATTTTACTTTAATTCTAATTTCCATTTTAATATATATCTTTTTTATATTCAAAATATATGTCATTTGACTTATCTCAGTTGCCTCCTAATTAATTAATTAATTTTTACCTTTAAATAATGTACCTTCTTTTATTTTGTCAACTTTATTAGATATTTTGACTATATCTTTAAAGTATCATGCAAAGCAACTTTACTTTGCAAATTTAATTTTTTTTTCAAGATTTTTCTTCAATTAGGCTATATTAAAATCCAACTCTAAATATTAACACATGTGGCTTTTAAATATTGTTGGTTTCATTATATTACAAAGCTTTAGCTTATCTCATTTCAAATTTTATTTAAATTTTTGTAAGATTACAAAAAAATGTTTTTTTAATCATAATTATTTCACTTTTTGTAATAATTTAAATTTAGGTCCATTGGGTTTGAAAAAAACATTGTTAGACTCATCTCTTCGAACACTATCTAATTAAGTATTCATTTTATTATTTTTAAAGGGTATTTTCATTGGTTTAGTTACACTTTATAAGGCACCTTGATTTGAACAACATCTACCATGAAAGATAGTCCTTGATTATCACTAAATATATTTGAATCCTACATTCCCATTCAAGTTATCTAATTACTTCAAATTGTTTACTCTTTTTGCTTTGTTTACTTTGATTTTGTTATATTATTATGCCCAAAAAAATCTTCACTCATGTGACTTTTATCTAGACTATTTTTATTTGTTTATATTATATTACTTCTCATTTCAATAATATTAAAATTTTACTTAATATTAAATAATTATTTTTTATTATTTATTCTTATTTAATTTGTTAACTCACAATTATTCAAAACGTGATCTAATTGAGATGATCCAAGTGTTGTTCGAATTTTCTTAGTGAGTTATATCAAATGAAATTTCAATTTCCTATTATTTTTAATTGTTTTATTTTGTAGGTTTTTGGCCCTCATTATAAGGCATTTGAAATTGTACCTAAATAGACAAACAAGGATGTTAAGCTCAGTTTCTTAACTATGATGGAATATAGATTTTCTGTATTATTTTATCTAATTTCTTTAATTTTCTTTGCTTTGCTTTGGTTATTTTGCAGTTAGACTCAATACCTCCACGAAATTGAACTTCACATGGCATCAATTTGGTTATGTTACAATTTTTGAATTTATCTTATTTTATCATTAGTATAAAGTTTCTTAGTATTAAAATAATAATTTGTTATTATTTTTTCCTATTTAAAGTTATAATTCCAAATAATTCCAAATGATGTTAAATAGAGATGTACCAAATATCTTTGTTCTAATCTTAACGAGCTATATCCAATTAAATATTTATTCTTATATGTTGAATATTTAATTATTTAGTATTTTTATACATTTTATTAGACATTTTTTTATTTCAACCTAAATTATTGATTGATTATGTTACACTCGATCTCTCTATTGCCATGAAATGTAGTTTTTTTAATTTTTTTATTTATTTTTGTTTTGCCTTTTATAACTCTTAATTTTCTCTCATGTGACATTACCTTCATTGTCATCTTGCTATGTTACATCACTTCAACATATCTCTTTTTAGCTTTAAAATATATTACCTTAATATTAAAATAATAATTCACTATTATTTAAGCTTGTTTAATATTTAAATTTGTAGTAAATCAAAGTCCAATAAAATTAAGACAAAACAAATATTGTTGGACTCATTGAGATTAATGCTATTCAAAAAATATTTATTTCAATATTTTTGAAAATTTAATTTTCTTTAGTTTTGGTAAATTTTGTTAGACATTACAACTTGAACCTGATTTGAAGAACATGTATGTTATAATTGTTGTCTTTTATATCATGGAGTGCAATTTTCCCACATATTTAATCTGATTTGCATAATTTTTTGTTTTCATTGGTTATATTATGATGTGACTCTAAATCTCTTCTCATATAACATCTCAATCTTTTTGATTTTCTAATATTAATTTGGTTTAGTTTAACTCATTTTTGTTTTATTATGTATTCTCTTAAAATGAAACTAATTTATATTTTGTTATTTATGCTTATTTTATTTGTAACAGTAGTTTTTCAAAAAAACATTTTGAAATAAATATTATTACACACTTCTCATTTAGTTTTAGCCAAATAAACATTCATTTCAATGCTTTGGCAAATTTACAAGATATTTTGATTGGCACTAGATTTACTCATTGAGGTTGTCACAATTAATCTTTTTAATATTCTGAGATACAACTCTCTTGTATAATTTATCACCTTTCTTCAAATTTTTCTTATTAATTTTGATATATTCTTATGTAAATTTAAATGTCCTCTTGTCTAATCTTTACATCAATTTGAATTAGTTATTATACATTGCTTCAATTTATCATATTCTAGAATTTATTTATATTCACTCTATACTTTTTTGAAAAAAATAGTTATCGTTTATGCTTTTAACATTATGAATTTGCAATAATTACAAAAAAGGTTCGAATGAGATGATACAAGCATTGTTGGACTCGTTTTGATGATATTTATCAAATTTTATATTCATTTTATATTTTTAAATTATTTTAGTGTTTTGGCATGTTCTATGATGCACTTTGATTTGTACCTTATTAGATGATTGGTGATGTTTCATACAACACTTGTAATATGTTGGGAGTATAACCTTCCCAAACAAATTGTCTAACTTATTCAAAGCAATCTCATTGATTTAGTTATATTACTATCTAGCTCTACATCATCTCTTGTGACATTTTTATAATGTGTTGATTTAATTATATTATATAGCTCTCATTTACCTTCCTGCTTTCCTTATTATAATCTTTTTAATATGAAGATAATTTTTTTTATTATATATGATTATTTATTTTGATAATTCAAATATCTATAAATGAGGTCTTATCAGGAAAAAATAAATGTCGTTCCACTAGTCTTGAAGAGCTCCATGAAATTAAAATTTCCTTTAACATTTTTAAACATTTTATTTTCTAAGGCATTAGCTTGCTTTAGAGTAATTTCAATTTGTACCTTATTTGATGAGCTAGATTATTATACTTCATATTATTGATATCATATAATGTAACTTTCCTACATAATTTATCACATTTTTGCAGCATTTTTGCTTTGATTTGGCAATATTATTATTTTGCTCTAAGCATTAGAATGTATTTATGTAATATTAAAATTGTAATTTATCGTGATTTTTGCCTCTTTATGTTTGGTAATTCCTATAAGTTCCAAATGACATTCAAACGAGTCAAAATAAATGTTGGACTAATCTCGTCAAGCTCAATCTAATTAAATATATTTTTTTATATATTTAAATAGTTTATTTATTAGGATTTGGGAACATTTCACGAGACATTTCCATTAGTACCAGATTGGACAATCGATGAGGTTGTGCCTAATCTGTATAATATTTTGAAATGCAAGTTTGTTTTATCATTTATCTTATTTCATCAAATTTTTTACTTTGATTTGGTTCCATTTCTGTATAACTCTAAATCTCTTCTTGTGTGATATTTACAATGGCTTGATTTTGTTGTATTACTCTATTTCATGCTATCTAATTTTAGCAGCAAAACATATTTACATAATATTAAAACAATAATATATTACTATTTATACTTGTTTATTTTGGTACTTAATAATAATTCTAAATGAGAACTAATGGAAAAAATAGATGTTTTTAGACAACTAGATGAGATTGATTCAAAATATTATAATTTTGTAAATTTTTTATTTTTTTAATCTTCTTTCTTTTGGAATGTTTTACTAAACTTTTTAATAGGAACCATATTTGACAATTTAGATTGCTATCCTTGATCTCCTAGTTTCTTGGAAGGTAAGTTTCTTACATAATTTTTTTTATTCTTTTAAATATCTTACTTTGATTTGGCCATATTAGTATATAACTCTAATCACCTCTAATATAAACTTTGCATTACCATGGTTTGTTTAAATCACATTACTTTAATTTTTCTTATCTTTTAGCTTTTATTTAAATATACTCAATATTAAAATAATAATTTATTATTATTTATGCTTATTTATTTTTGAAATTTGTTATAAATAAAAATTAGGTCTGATTGTGGCAAAACAAATACCATACTACTCAGCTTGATAGCTTTTATCCTACTAAATATTCTTTTATAATTTTAATTACTCTATCTTTTGTTATCTTGGCTTGCATTACAATACACTTCAATTCATATCTGATTTGAAGATTGAGAAAGCTTCATTTGCTCTTCGAAGTATCTTTGAATACAACATTCCTAAACTATTTATCTAATCTAATTAAATGTTTTGTTTTAATTTGGTTATATTACTATGCAAGTCTAAAAGTTCTATTGTATGACTCTCACATCATACTAATTTGGTTATATAAGGATACCTCAATTTTTATTATTTTGTTTGTGTTATATATTTACTTAATCTTAAAATAATATTATCTTATGATTTACACATATTTGACATGGTAATTCAAAATAATTCAAATTGAGGTCTCATCTAGATGAAATAAGGATCATTCAACAAAACATATTAAGAATTATCAATTTAAAATTTAAATTTTATAATTTTAAACATTTTTTTTAGTGTTTTGGTGATCTAAAAAAGTCATTTTAAATCATACATTTTTTGATGATCCAGAATGTTACACTTCATTTTATTAGTATCTTGGAATGCTTTTTTCTCGTATAATTTATCTTATTTCTTCTACTATTTTGCTTTGAATTGGTTATATAACAACTTGTTGTAAATCTCGTGTCATGTAACCTTTAAATATCTGTTTTTTGGTCATATTACATTGCTTCAAATTATTTTATTATATATATAATATTAAAATAATAATTTATTACTTTTTATTCCTATCAAGTTTCAAAATTCCCAATATTTTCAAATATGGTTTAATGGAGACAAAACAATTGTCATTGGACTCATCTTCATGAGCTTTATCCAATTAAGTATTCATTTTTATAAATTTAAAAATTTTCTTTTCTAACATTTCGGTGCATATTACCACACATTTTGATTTACACACGATTTGACGATTGATAACATTGCACTCGACCACCAAACCATCTTTGAATTCTTCTTTCTCATAAACTTTATCTAATTTGTTTAAATCTTTTTCTTTAATTTTCTTATATTTCTATATAACTCTAGATCTTCTTTCATTTGAAATTAATATTACTTTAACTTGGAATTGATACATTTTTTGAAATTATTATTTTTTAGCTTTGAAAATAATATTAGTTTTTATTAAAATAAGAACTTAACAACATTTATAATTGTTTATTATAGTAACTTGTCATAATTCCAATTTTTTTCCAATCAAGAAAGAATAAACATTTGCACTCTCCTAGAAAAGAAATTTCAAATCAACTACTTATTTTTTATAAATTTATTTTTTTTCTAAATTCTTTGTGAGATATTTTAATTTTTACCTAATTTGTTGATCAAAGATACTACACTAGACCACCTTAGTATCTTTGAATGAATTTTTCACATACAATTATGTTAGTGCTAAAATGTTTTCGCCTAGATTTGACGTAAAATCGTAAATAAGCTTAAATAATAATAAAACTTTTCATTAAGATTAAGCAAATATATACAAATATAGAAATGAAAAAAAAAATTAAATCATTATTATATAACCAAATCTAAGTAATGTAAAAGCCATATGAGAGGAGAATTAGTGTTTCGTTGTAACATAATAAAATTAAAGCAAAATTTGTGAAGAAATAAGAAAATCTTTACTAAAATGTTGAAATCAAAAATACTAAAAATATCAAGTGTAACATCTTAATCATCAAATTTGGTGCAAATAAAAGAATTTAAAAGACAATGAAAAACTAAAAAAAATAAAAATATAAGATGAATGTCTAAACTTATGCAATATTTAGAGATCTATCCAACAATGTTTGCTTCATCTTAATTAGAAATTGTTTGGAATTACTATGAGTTGCAAAAAAATAAGAATAAATTATATTAAATAATTAATTTAAAATTAAGTAATTAAATATATATATATATATATATATATAAATCAAAGCAATTTAAGGGTCACATATAAGTTATAAAGAGTTTCGTGGTAATATAAACTAATCATAGAAAAAAATTAAAAAAAAGGTAAATTACATAGGAAATTTTTATTTAAGGATAGCAAGAAGATTTATCATAATATTTTTAACCATCAAATCAAGTACGAATAAAAATATCTCACAGAGCATGTTAAAATCTGGCAAAGTAAAATATTTAATGATATAAAAATGAAGATTTAAATGAATAAAACTCATTGTGGCAAGTCAAATGATTTATGTTTCAACCCTGTCATAACCAATTTTTAATTAATTTCAATTATAGTGTTAAATTAGTATAAATATAAATAATTTATTAAATATTAAGTAAATTTATATCAAATTTGATATGAGTTAAACTGATACTTTGTAATATAATTGAATCAAACTAATGTAAAGTTCACATGAGTAGAGAAAAGGGTGTCATAATAATATAACCATATTTAAAAAAGATTGAAGAAATGAAATAAATTATAGTAAAAAGATTTAATTTAAGTTATTAAGGAGATTTAGTGTAACATGTTTTGCAATTATGTTAGGTATAAATTGAAATGTTTAGTAAAGTTTTCCATTACCTTAGAATGTAAAATATTTTAAATAAAAATTAATATTTTATGCAATAAAGCTTGATGTTTATGTCTTACAATAATATTTTTTTTCAATTGGACCTTATTTGGAATTAATTTTAATTATAAAGCTAACTATTATAAATAAAAATAAATTACTAATGTAACCTTAAGAAAATATCTATTAAAGTTGAAATGTGATTAATTTAAGCCTTGTAATATAATGAATTCATGATAATGTAAATATCAAATGATAGGATTTTGAGTGACTTTGCAATATGAACAAATTGAAAGAAAAAGCTTGAAAAGATGACATGAATTTTATGTGAAGTTTGCATTCCAAGAAACTATGAAAATTGTGCATAACATTCTTAACTATCAAATCCATTAAGAGTCATGTAATTTCTTAAAGCAT
Organism: Vanilla planifolia; assembly: GCA_023846275.1. Classification (NCBI taxonomy): domain Eukaryota; kingdom Viridiplantae; phylum Streptophyta; class Magnoliopsida; order Asparagales; family Orchidaceae; genus Vanilla; species Vanilla planifolia. Next base: position 198,008 of record JAIUJO010000044.1, on the reverse strand, counting down.
TCGAAATCACTATAAAATGAAATATTTGAAAATAAAAAATTAATATTTAACTAGATTGAGAAAGTCTTGCCACGTCCACTGTTGCTTGTTTTCTCTTGATCAGATCTCATTGGGAATTAACACAAGTCAAAGCAAAAAAGTTGAAGCAATAAGATAAATTATATGGGAATGTTATACTCAAAGCTACTAAGCAGGTCAAGTGTAACACCGACGATCATCAAATAAGATATGAATTCAAATTACTCATAAGTTTGACAAAACTAAAGAAAAAAATAAAAAAATTCATATATTAATATTTAATGGATTAAACTTATTGAGTAGTGTCTAACTATATTTGTCTCCATTAAATGTCATTTTGAATTACTGTAAAGTATTAAAATAAATAAGCATAGAAATAAGAAATTATTATTTTTTAATTGAATATATTCAATAAAGCTAAATATGATAAATAATAGCAATAAATATATCTAAATAAAAGTAATGTAATGGTCACGTGATAGTAGAATTAGAGTTCCTTAGTAATATGAATTAACCAAAATGAAAAAAATTCAAAAAGTTAAGGTAAATTATATGAGAAAGTTGCATTCGATGAATTGAGAAGATCGAGCATAAAATCCTCAATCATGAAATTATATACAAATTATAATATGTCAAGAAGTGTTCTAAAGTTATGGAAAGCAATTTTTTAGAAATACAACAAATAGATTTCAAATTAGATAGGGCTCATTGAAATTAGTAATGATATTTGTTTTGTCTTGATTGGAACCCATTCAGAATAATTATTGGTTATGAAAAAAAGATAAGAGTGAGTAATGAAAACTTATCATTAATAAGTGAATATTTATTAAAACTAAAAATGGAAAAAACTTAATCAATGATGTTTAATGAAATCAAAACAATGTAAAGGCCACACATGAAGAGAATTAAAGTTTCATAATATTAAAACAAAATCAAAGTGAAACATTTGGAGATAAGTGAAAAATTGTGAAAAAAAGTTGAAATACAAGATACTAAAAAGATCAAATGTAATATTCTCGATCATTAAATTATGAATAAATAAAAAATTTGCAAAAATACATTAAAAAAAGAAAATGAAATATTTAAGAATATAAAAATCCATATTTAACTAGATTGAGAAATTATAGTAGAATTTAATCACATTTGTTTCGGTGAGATCGCACATCATGTGGAATTACAACAAATTACCAACTTAAATAACCATAAATAATAACATATTATTTTTTTAATGTTAAGTAAATATATGTTAAAGAAAATAGATAAATTAAATTATTCTAGTCTAATCAAATCGAACTGATGCTGATGTCGCATGAGAGGTGATTAAGAGGAACACAATAATATAAAAGATTCAAAGAAAAATTGAATTAATGATGAAAGTTACATGGAAAAGTTTTATTACAAGATACAAAGGAGATCTAGTATAACATTCTCCATCAACAAATCAAGTAGCATTGAAATGTAACATAAAGTGTACCAAATACCTTCAAAATAAAATATTTCAAAAATAAAAATAAATATATAACTAATTGAGCTCTTTAAGATTAGTCCAAAAATGACCGTCTTCTCCATTAGAAAAAAATTAGAATTACTAGATTTTACCAAAGAAAATTGGCTTTATAACAAGTAAACTATTTTTTAATATGAAGTAAATATATATTAAACCAAAAAAAAGATAAATTCAAGAAATGTAATACAACATATTCAAAGCAATGTTAAAACTGACATAAATAGAGACTTAATATTAGTTTGTAAAATAATAAAATAAAATAAAAACATTTCATGAAATGGGAAAATGGGTATGAGAAAGATTCATTCAAAGTTGAAAAATCAATTGAGTGTAACATCATCAACTATCTAATTAGGAAACAATCATAGTGCTCATGAAGCATGATGAAGCCAAAAAAAGTGTGTATTTGAAACATTAAAATTAATATTTAATTTAGTATATCTCTTAGTTATAAGTCCAAAGATTGTTTTTCATCTTAATTATCCTTAGTTTTGAATTATTGTGAATTATTAAATTTATAAAGCATAACAAATGAGAAATAATTATTTTAACATTTAGTAAACAATTATTATTACCAAAATGAGATTAATTGAATCAATATAATATATCAAAAATATTGAGATGCAAAGATCACAAGTTCAGAGATTTTGAGTGACATAGTAATATAAATAATCAAGGAGAAAATTTGATTAAATGAGGCAAATTGTGCATGAGCATTGCCCACCAACATACAAAGGAGATAATGTGTGACATACTTTATCATCAATTAATGTACAAAAAATTATCTTGCAAAGCATGCCAAACAAAACTAATAAAAATGTTTTAAAAATAAAGAATAAATATATTATTAAATAAAGCTCATTAAGACTTGTCTAATGACATTTTGTTTACCTCAATTAGACTGCATTACATAATACTACAATTGTTTCATAAAAAATAGAATTAGTAATAATAAATCATTATTTCAATATTAAGTAAATATATATTAAATCTAGGAGTCAATAAATTGAAATAATGTCACATAACAAAATCAGTGCATTAAAAATATGACATAAGAAGATATTTATAGTTACATAGATATATAATCAAATCTAAGTTAATTTTTAAAGAAATAAGATAAATTACATGCCAATGTTTCATTCCAAGATACAAAAGATATTGACTGTAGTAGCTACTATCATAAGCTTAGATGCGTATCAAACTATCTAGTAATGTTTACCAAAACACTAGAAAAAAATATTTAAAGATATAAAAATTAAATTTTAATTAGATAGAGCATCTTGATTTGAGTTAAACGATTGCCTCATCTCGATTGTAACTCATTTTCAATTAATAGTCTTTTACAAAATAAATAATCATATACTAATAAATTAATATTTTAATTTTTAGTAAAAATTAATTTTAGAATTAATTAAGACAAATTGAAGGAACACAAAATAACTAAATCAAGTTGACATAAGGGTCAATGGAAATAAGATTTCGATTTACATAGTAATATAACAAAATGAAAGAAAGAATGTTAAGTTAATGAGCTAATTTTCATGAGAAAGATGCATTCCAAAATACTAATGATATCTAGTGTAGTAATATTATCATCAAAGTAGGTTGACAAAAATGTCTTATGAATTGAGACAAAATCAATTCTTTCTTTTTAAAAAATTTAATTTTCAATGCATTTGACATGCTTTACGAGATGTTTTTGTTCATACTATATTTGATGATCATGGTGCCACAGTCGATCTCCATTGCTTCTTCGAGTGCAACTTCTTTTTATAATTGATCTTATCTACTCAAATGTTTCATTTTAATTTTTGTTTGGTATTAAATATTTGTAGATCTCCTTTAGAGTGAAGATCATATCATTTTGATTTAGTTATATTACATTTGATTCACTCGTTTTAGGTCAATATGTATTTACATAATTATAAAAAAATAATTTATTATTATTTATATTTATCTGCTTTGGTAATTCACAATAATTGAAAAGGTGGCATAATCAAGACAAAAGAAACTTCTTGGATTCATCTTTAAGTACAATTATACATTTTCAACATACTAAAATAATAATTTAATTTTCATTATGGTGTTTTAATTTTATAATTCATAGTTATTTTAAATGTGGTTTGTTCACCTTGATAAGTGCTCTCAAATTAAATTTAAATTTTTTAATTATTATTTAATTTTTTAAGGAATTGCAAAACTTTATAAATCATTTACATTCATACTTGACTTTAGTATCTTAGATTGTATTTTTCCCATACACTCTTTCTCATTACTTTTAATTTTTTACTTTGACTTGCTTATATTTAGAAGAAACTTTAATTCTTGATTGATGTGATCGATAAATTACTTTTATTTGTTATGTTGCATTGCTTTTATTTTTCTCATTAAGATTATCTATTTTGGTAATTCATTGTACTTCTAAATAAAGTGGTATCAAGATGAAGCAAATGTCATTTGGCACACCTTGATGAGCTTTATCTAGTTAAATATTCTTATTAATTTCTTAAAATATTTTATTTTTTATTATTTTAGAATACCTTATGAAGCATTTTGATTCATGTGTGATTTGATGATCTACAGTACTACACGTGACATATTTAGTAACTTGGAATGCAATTTTGCTATATAAATTATTTTTTAATATTAATATATATTTATTAAATGTAAAAGTGACAACATATTATTATCTAAATTTATTTTGGAGACCTATAATAAATCAAAAAAAGGTTTTATCGACACAAAACAAAAGTTATTGGACTCATCTCCATAAGCTTTATACATATAAATATTTATTTATATATTTTATTTTCAAAGAGTTTGGTGCACTTTGCGTGTGTTTTCAATTTGTTCCTAATTTGATAAGGAAGGTTGTTACACTAGGACAACTTACTTTTTGGAATATAAACTTGCTGGTACAATTTATTTCACTGCTACAAATATTTTCTTTTATTTCATTATATTACTATGTAACTCTAAATTTTCATTCGTGTGACTTTTATAAGTCTTTCATTTTATTATATTATATTTCTTAAAGTTTTCTTATTTTAGCTTTAAGAAATATTTACTTAATATAAAATAGCATAATGTCTTTTGTTTAATTTAGTAATAAGTGGAAATTAAAGATTAAGTGCAATCATGATGAAATAAATGTTGTTGGAAACCTCTCAAAGAGCATTATCCAATTAACTATTCATTTTTTACTTTTTTAAATATTATTTTTTTACTCACTGTAGGAATCTTTTTGACTCATACCAAATTTAATGATTTAGGATGTTACAATTGATCTCTTTAGTATATCGAAATAAAACTTTCCCTAATAATTTATATTATTGAAATTTTTTCATTTCAATTTGGTTATATTACTATGAAACACTTCTTCTCCACCATGTAATATTAATATCACTTCAATTATGATAGATTATATTACTTTAATTTATTACATTTACTTTTATTATAAATTTAATTGATGTTAAAATTATAATTTTTATTATTTATGCTTTTTTACTTTAGTATTCATAAAAATTTCCATGGAGTTCCCATTGAGACAAAATAAATGTGATTAGGCTCATCATAATGCCTACATCTAATTTGATATTTATTTTTGCATTTTTAAATTTTTTATATTCTAAAATTTTGGTATGTATTATTGGATATTTTAACTCAACCCCAGCTCAACAATTGAGGATGTTACACTCAATCTCCTAAGTATTTTTAATTTAATTATTTTGCATATAATTTATCTTATTTCTTCAAATTTTAACTTTGACTGTGTTATATTACTATGTAATAGTAAACCTACTGACATGTCACCTTTACATCTCTAAAATCTTGTTATATTGCATCGAAATAATTTATGTTATTTTAACAATAAGATATATTTAACTAATATTAAAATAATAACTTGTTATTATTTATGATTTTTTTACTTTGTTAATTCGAAGCAAATCAGAATGATGTCCAGTTGATAAAGAAGAAACATCATCGAACTCAAGTTTATAAGCACAATCCAATTACATATTCAACTTTATATTTCTAAATATTTTGTTTTAAAAAAATTTAGCATGCTTCTTAAGACATTTAATTCATAATAAATTGGATGATCTTGGATGTTACAATTGATTCTTTAATGTTTATGATTACAAGATTCTCATATATTTAAACACAATCCTTCAATTATTTGTCTTCAATTTTGTTATATTGCCATAATGCTAAAATTCTTCTCTCTTAACTCATTTAACTCGTTTTGATTTTGTTATAGTACATGTTTAATTAATCTATTTTGAGCTTTAACATGTACTTAGTTTATATTAACTTAATAATTTATTTTTATTATGTTTTATTATTAAAAAGAATACTTATTATTGAACTAATAATTTTTTTTTAGGTTTACTTTTTTAATTTAGTAATTCACAGTAAGTCCAAAGGATGTCTAATAGAGAAGAAACAAGTGTCTTTAGATTTGTCTTGATGATGTCCTTGAAATGGAAAATTATTTTTAGTTATTTTACTTCTTTTTTCTTTTTTTATTTTTTTGTCACTTATTACGATACAATTTTATTGATACCTTATTTTACAAAGGAAGATCAAGTGTAATATCTTCCTTTGATTTTTTTATATGTTACATATCTCTTAAACAATTTTTTTTATTTTTCTATATTACAATGAAACTCTAAATCTACTATTTCTACTTAACTACTTCCAAAATTCATAGTAATTCTTTTGGATGTCTGATCAACATGGGACAAAAGTCATTAGACTGTTCTCAACTTCGTTTATCTAATTAAAACTTTATTTCAACTTTTTACATTTTTGTCCTTTTCTAAATTATGGCATGAATTATGAGATATTTAAGTCATAAAGTCTTTTATGATTGATGATTAATTATGTTTTGTTATTATGAAACTATAATTCTCATCATTTGTAATCATTACAGCACATTGCTTATGATATATTTTATTACTTGAATTTATCATATTTTTGATTTACTAGACTTTTCATATTAAAATAAACATTTATCATTACATTTGCTTATTTATTTTTATAAATCACTATAATTTGAAATAATATTGTTTGAGATAGAACAAATGTTGCTAGACTTATTTTGATGAGTTATACACAATTAAATATTTATTTTAAAATTTTTAATTTTTATGCAGTTTTAACATGTTAGATATTTTAAATCAAACTTCTTTTAACAAACGAGAATGTTACACTTAATCTCCTTTGTATCATAGAATGTAACATTCTAATATATTTTAATTAATTACTTCAACTTTTTGTATTTGATTTGCTTGTATTACTATCGAACTATAATTCTTCTTTCATGTGGCCATTATATTAGTTCGATTATGTTATATTATGTTGCCTAAAGTTGCATTATTTCATTTTTAATATATATTTACTAGATTTTCAAATTATGTTTTATTGTTTGTTATGATTATTTACATCGATAATTTGGGGAGAAGAACCAAATGTTGTTACACTCTTCAAGACATGTATTATCTAATTAAACATCTGTTTCTATATTTTTATATATTATATTAGATAATGTTTTTTTTTATATTTATAAGATATTTTGATTCACAACAAATTTGATAATCATAGATGTTATACTCAATCTATTTAGTATTTTGAAATTAAACATTCCCATAAAATTTATCAAAATTTATTAAAAGTTTTTTCTTTCATTTGGTTATGTTATTGTGAATCTCAAATTATTACTTAATGTGACCTTTAAACATTTTGTTATGGTTATGCTGCATTGATTTAATTTATTTAATTTTAACTTTAACATATACTTAATTAGTATAAAAATAATAATTTACAGCTATCTATGGTTAATAAACTATTTAATTTGAAATAATTATAAATGAGATGCAATAAAAAACAAACCAACATCACTATACTCATCTAAATGAGTTTTACTTTATTTAAATTTTTTTTAATTTTTTAAAATATTTAATTTTCGAAAGTTTTGGCATGTTTAAAATATTTAGTTTGACACAGTTTTGTAATGTTTTCATCACAATTTATCACATTTTATCAAATTTCTTGCTTCAACTTGGCTATATTACTATGTTATCCTAAATCTCTTATGATGTGATCTTTACATCTCTTTGATTTCGTTATATTACATTGTCTTCTAGTAGAAAAGAAAAAACATCATTAAGTCATCTTAAAATGTTTTATCACTTAAATATTCACCATTATATTTCCAAATATGTTAATTTCTATAGTTCATGCATGCATTATTAGTCATTTTGATTCGTACCTAATTTTTCTATCAAGAATATAATAGTTGATTTTCTTACAATGCAACCTTCTCAAACCCTTTAATTTATTTTTTAAAATGTTGCTCTTTGATTTAGTTTTCATATTATAAAAACCTAATTCTCATCTCATATTAAATTTGCAATATTTTTATTTTGATATATTACATGGCCTCAACTTTAATGTTTATTTTACTTTAGTTTAAGTTAATAATTTGTTATTATTTATGTTTATTTATTTTGGTAACTTATGGTAATTCTGAATGAAGTTTAACATAGATAGAATAAATGTTGATTGATTTTTTTGTCACCTTTGCATCGATTGATACTACTTTCTAGGTGCTAATCTTATTTTTCAAATTTTTTTGTTTTACTTGATAACAGTACTACTATACAACTCCAAATCCCCCCTCATTTGACATTTGCATTCAAATTCATTTGGTCATATGACATTGCTTAAGTTTATTTCATTTTAGCTATAATATGCATTTACTGAATCATAGAACAATAATTTACTATAATTTAAACATTATTAGTTAGGTAATTTGTAGTAATTCCAAATAAAGTCTAATCATTGGACTTGATTACATGATCCTATTCTTATAAAATATTCAATTCAAAAAATTTTTAAATATGCATCTTATTTTTTTTACATATTTTACAAGGCATTTGTATTTGTATTTGTATTTTATTTTATGATCGAGGAAGGTGGACCAATGCTCCTTTGTATCTTTTAATTCAACTTTATCGTACAATTTATCTCAGTCTCTCAAATTTTTGAAAATTATTTAGTTATATTCCTATGCAAATTCATACAGCTTCTCGTGTTCTTTACATTGCTTTGATTTTGTTACATTACATTGCTTCAATTTAAATGAAGTTTTCTCAAATTTATATTTACTAAATATTAAAGTCCCAATTTACTATTTTTTTTCTTATAGAATTTATTAATTCATAAGAATTCCTAAAGAGGTCCAATTAAGATAACAAAAAACTCGTTGTACTCATCTCGATGAGCTTTATTCAGTTTAATTTTAACATTTTTATTTTTAAATACTTTCTCTTCTATAGTTTTAGTACCCACTACATGGCATTTTAATTAATTTTTGATTTCATGATCGAGGCTGTCACACTTGATCTGCATTGTTTCGATAGTCTAATTTTTCTATACAATTTTATCTTTTGTTCAAATTTTCACTTTCATTTGCTTATATTATTATGTAACTATCATTTTCTTTTCATGTGACCTTTACATCGCATTAATTATTTATATTACATTGTCTACTTATCTAATTTTAACTTTAATTTATATTTATTAAATATTTCAAAAATAAGTTATTATTTTTATATTTATTTAATTTTTTTTCTAACAATAATTCTGAAGTATGGCTGACCATGACTAAACAAATGCCTTTATACTAATCACTAGATTATATCAAATTAAATATTTCTTTTCATATTTCCCAAAATCTTGCCTATTTATTTTTTGATGTTTTATGAGGCATTTTTATTAGTAACTATTTTAGTGATTAATAAGGTCACTCAATCTCCTTTGTACACTAAAATATAATGTTTCTATATAATTTATCTAATTTTTAATTTGGTTCTATTGCTATGAAATTCAAAATCTCCACTAATGTGACATTTACTTATCTTTTATTTACTAGTATTAGATTGCTTTAATTTATCTTTTTTTAATTTTAATGTATATTTAGATAATATTAAAATAATAATTGTTTTTTATTTACATTCGTAATTTCCAGAAATGCTTAATGAGGTTAGATCAAGATGATATGTTAGTTGTTGGACACATCTTGACAAGCTCTAACAATATTCACTTCGAAATTTCTAAATGTTTAATTCTTTATGGCTCTCGTAAGTTTAATTAGGCATTTTGATTAGTGCATGATTTTTTGATCCATGAAGTTAAACAATATCTCCTTATTATCATTTTATGCAACTTACCTATATAATTAATCTTATTTTTTCTAATTAGTTTTCCTTTAATTTGTTATGTTATTATGTAACTCCAAAAGTGCTCTCATGTGGCTATCATATTACTTTTTTTTGGTTATATTACAATGCTTCAGTTTACCTCATTTTTAACTTTTATATATTTTTTGTTCCTTTTAAAAAAAATAAGTTATTTTTATTTATGCTTATTAATTTTGATAACTCTTTAAAATTATTAACGATATCTAATTGAGATGAAATAAATAAAACTTGACTCTTCTCAATATCCTCTCTCTAACTAAAAATTCATTTGAATAATTTTATTATTTTTATTTTCTTCAATTTTCCAGATTCATTAGAAATTTTAATTACACATTATGTTCTTGTAACCATGGAATTTAAGTTTCTCATATCGTTTATCTCAATTATATTAGTTTCTTTATTTCTTACTTATATTCTATATAAATATTTAATCTCATTTATCAATGCTTTACATTAGATTGATTTGGATCATTTATTATTTTTTAATTAATCTTATTTAATGATTTAAATAATATTTTATTAATATTAATATAATATTTTAATATTATTTATGTGTATTTAAATTTTTTTAATTTTAACAGTTCTAATTGATGCTCAATCAAGCTGAAAAAACATTGTTAAACACACCTCGACAAGCTCTGTTAGGTTAAATTTTTATTTTTATATATTGAAACTTTTTTCTAAGTTTTTAACAAGCTTTACGAGTCATTTTGATTCAAACTTGATTTGAGGATTGAGTATATCACTGTTGATCTCCTTAGTACCTTGTAGTGCAACTGTCTCGCACAATTTAGATCATTTCATCAATTTCCCTTCTTTTATTTTGTTAAATTGCTATAAAACTTTTAATCACATTTCATGTAACCTTTACAACACTTTGAATTATTTATATTTCATTGCTTTGATTTATCCCGTTTCATCATAAATTATTTTTACATTATAATAACTGTACATCTTTTATTATTTATGTTTATTTACTTTGTTAATTCAAAGAAATTCCAAATGACTTAAAGCGAGATGAATCAAACATAGTTGGATTCAATTTATTTTATTTTATATTGAATGTTTTATGTGATATTTCAATTCCAACATTATTTGAAGATCAAGAGTGCTACACTCGATGTCCATATGATTTTAAAATGCAACAATGCTACATAATTTATGTTATTTTTCAATTTTTTCTTTTCCTTTTTTATGCTTCTATAAAATTCTAAATCTAGTCTTTCATGCTTTTACTTCACTTTGATTTCATTATATTACATTTTTTTAATTTATCTCATGTAAATTTTGATATTGATTTAGAAATATTAAAATAATATCTTATTATTGTTTATGCCTACAAAGTTAATTTTTTTTATAGGAAATTGATTTGTAGTCTAACAGACATGAAACAAAAACCGTTGGACTCATTCTACAAGCACAATCCTATTAAATGTTTATATTAAAATATTGATATATTTAATTTTCTTTATCTATGGCATACTTTTTACAAAATTTTGATTCTAGATTTTTTGATAAAGAAAGCTACACTATATCACCTAAGTATCTTGAAATACAACTTTCTAGCATAAAATGTCATTTATTTAAATATATTGCTTTAGTTTTGGTTATATTGCAATGAAATTCTAAATCACCACTTTGTGATGCTTACATCACTCTTAAGGAGTCATGTTACATTTTTTATTTATCTAATTTAAGCTTTAATATATATTTACTCAATATTTAAATTGTAATTTATTATTATTTATCCTGATTTACTTTATATTTCCAAAACATTGCAAAGGAGGTTTGATCACTATGAATGAAATTTCATATAACATTTTTGGATGAGCTCTATCCAATTAACTATTGAATTTTACATTTTCGTGTATTTTATTTTATATTTCTTTTACATGATTTACAAGACATTTTTGTTCTTAGTTTATTTGTTTGACAAGGATTCTCTGCTAGATCTCCTTAACATCATTGATCACAAATTTGTTATGAAATTTATCTTATTTTTTTAAATATTTTGTTTTGATTTGGTTTTATAATAGTAAAACTCTAGTTCATCTTTTCCATGAACATTATATTGGTTTTTTATTATATAAAATTCTTTTAATTTTAATTTTAATATATATTTAATTTATATTAAAATAATAGCTTATTATTATTTATTCCTTTGCACTTCGGTATTATCTAGTAATTCCAAAGCATGTTTGATCAAAATGAAACAAACATCATTAGCTTCATCTCAATGAGCTCTATCTAATTAAATATTCAATTTATATTTTTTTTGTATTTTTTTTCTTTGGTAGCCTTTTTGAGGTATTTTGATTCTTATCGAATTTGATTGTTATGTATTTTATTATTATTTATGCCTATTTACAACTTTATTTCTTTGAAATTCCAATGGGGAGCAATTAAGACTAAAGAATTATTATTGGACTTGTCTTCACAAGTTCTATTGAATTAAATATTCCATTTTAAAATTTTATGAATTTTTTTTTCTTCTCATTTAATGATTAAGCATTCTATTCATAATCTTCTTAATATCTAGGAATGTAACTTCACTATATAATTTATCTTATTTCATCATATTTTAATTTTTATTTTTTTATATTACTATGACCTCTATCATAATAAATGTAATTCATAGTAATTCCAAATGTGTTTAGAATAAGAGAAAAAATGTAATTGGACTTGCCTTAATCACCTCAATCATAATAAATCAAATTTAATATATTTTAAATTTTATAGTTTTCTATTATTTTGGAATGCTTTACAACATATTTTTATTCTTGCATAATTAGACCATTAAGAATGTTATCCACGATCTCTTTATGTCTGGGAATGCAACTTTCTTGCAAATTTTTTCTCAATTCCTCAAATACTTTGCTTTGATTTTGTTAGATTATTATGTAACTCTAAACCTCCCACATGTGTTCTTTATGTCGAAACGATTTGGTTATATTACGATGCTATAAATTACCTCAACTTAACTTTAATATATATTTACTGATCATTAAAAAAGTAATTGATTATCATTTTGGCTTATTTAGCTTGTAATTCTTAATAATTCAAAATGATTTTTATTTGAGATAACATCATTGGGCTTTGCCTGATGACCACTATCTACTTTAACATTCATTTGTTGCTTTTAAAAATTAAGTTTTTTAATTATTTAAACATATTTTAAAAGGCATTTCAATTCGTACCATATTTTTTGATCAGTGATGTGGTGCTTGATTTTCTTAGTTCATGCAATGCATCATTAATGTATGATATATCTAATTTTTTCTAATTTGTTTCATTTATTTTTTTTAATTGTTGTTGAACTTTAAATCTTCCCAAAATTAAATATTACATCATAGATTGGGATATATTTTATTAATTAAATCTATCTTATTCTTCTTTGTTATGTATTTTTTAAAATTATAATATAATAATTTATTAATATTTATTCTTATTTATTTTTGTAATTGATAGTAATTCTAAATGAGGTTCGATTGAGATAAGAAAAATTGTTGGATGCATCTTGATGGATTCTCTAAAACTAAATATTCAATTCTATAGTTCAAAATTTTTTTTCTAGTGTTTGGGATCATTTTATAAGTTTCTTTTATACATGATTTGACAATCGACGTTCCTCCACTTGGTCTTCTTATCATTTTGGAATGCAACTTTCTCATATAATTTATGTCATTTTTTTATTTTTTTCTTTAATTTTCTATGTCACTATGAATGTCTAGCCCACTTCTTATATGAACCATAGATTATTTTGAATTTCATTTATTAAAAGTTTTCAATTTAAATCATTTTAGATTTATTTTGTATTTTTAATTTTAAAAAAGATAATATTATTTATGCTAATTTATTTTGGTGATTTGTAGTAATTACAAATGAGGTCTAATTAAGAAGTACTAACATCATTGGGCATGTCACAATGAGCTCTCTTTAACTGAGTATTCATTCTTGTAATTTTTAAATATTTTCTTTCAAAATTTCAGCATATTTTATGGAACATTTTTATTCATAACATATTAATGATCAAGAATCATACCCATGATTTCCTTACTATTTTAGGAACACCCTTTCTCATGATAGTTATCTCAATTATTCTCATTTTTCATATTGATTTCACTATATTACAATAATACTGAAAATCCTTCTCGTGTGACCTTCACATCACTTTGATTTTGTTATGTTACTTTGGTTCAATTTGTTTAATTTTTTCCTTAGCAATTATTTAATAAACATTAAAATAATAACTTACTAATCTTTGTGCATATTTTCTATGTAATCCATAGTAATTCCTAAGGAGAGTTGATCGAGATGAAAAAAAATATTGCATTAACATTAACAAGTTCTGCCCAATTAAATTTTCATTTCTATGTTATTAAATTTTTTATATTTTAAGAGTTTTCAATATTTCATAAAGAATTTTATTTTTTACTTGATTTGATGACCAAGGAAGCTACAATCATTCTTATTAATACTTAAGAATTCAACTTTCTCACATAATTTATCTCTTTTCTACAAACTTTTCTCTTTCATTTAGTAATATTGCTATGAAACTCTAATTCTTGACATTTAATTCTCCTTGCTTTGTTTATATTACATATCCTCAATTTATCACTTATTTAATATATATTTTCTTAATATTGACATAACCATTACTAAACTAATTTCTTATTTAATTTTCTAATTCATAGTAATTCTAAGCAAGATGTAACCAAGATCAAACAAAGGTCATTGGGCACATCTTGATGAGCTATGTCCTATAAAATATTCATTATTATAATTTTTAATATTTTCTTTTTTAGGCATCTAGCTTGCATTACTATACATTTCACTTCGTCATAGATTTGTTGATCAAAGATATTACATTTCATCTACTTAATATATTGGAATCAAACTTTCCCATAATTTTTTTTAATATTTTAAATGTCTTACATTGATTTGTTATGTTAAAATGTTACTCAATCTAACCATAAGTGACCTTTTCAATGACATGTATTTGCAAAATTATATTTCTTGAATTAATCTCATTTCTATAGTAATATATCCTTATGTGATATTAAAAAAACAAAAATTATTATTTATGTTTATTTATTTTAGTAATTCAGAGCAATTCCAAACGAATATCTATTAAAAACATAAGCATAATTGGGCTCAATCGATCAAGGTCATTTAAATTAATATTTTATATTTTTAAATGTTTTATTATAAATCATTTCATCTTGCCTCACGTTACAACTCGAATTGTGCAAAATTTTATAATAGAGTATTTTACTCTCACACCAAATAGTGTCTTGGTATGTAATTTTTTATAACAATTTGTCTTATTTCATGTAAGTGTTCATTTTGATTTGGTTATATTACTCTGTAATGGTAAATTTCTTTAATGTAACCTCTACAATAATTTGATTTGAATTTTTTATGTTGTTACAATTTATCTCATTTTTTCTTTAAACTATTTGAAATTGTTTAAGAACGTATTATTATTTATGTTTATTGTTTGGTTATTCGCCATAATTCTAAATGGTTTTTCATCAAAATAAAGCAAGCATCATTGTACTTGTCTCTATTAGCTTTATCAAATTAAATGTTCATTTTTACATTTTAAAAAAATATTTTCTTTTTTTTTGGTATGCTTTATGGAAGATTTTGAATTGTACCTCATTTGAAAATTGGGATTTCCACACTCAATCTCTTTAATATGTTTCTTTAAGCTTTATTGTTTATTTTTTATTAATTTTTCAAAATTTCTCTTTTTCTTGCTTATATTACGATGGAACTCAATTCCTTTGTCATTTGACATTTACATTACTTTGATTTGATTATATTACATTACTTGAATTTCTCATATTTTAGCTTGAATGTATATTTACTTGACATTAAATTAAAAAAGGCATTATTGTTTATGCTTATTTGTAATCATAACGAGCAACACTTCCAAACTAGGTATGATTGAGATGAAGAAAATAATTTTTCACTCACCTCAACGAGATCCATGTGTTTAAATATTCATTTCTATATTTTAAATTTTAAGGTTAAGAACTTACAATGGTTTGTATGGTTTTTTTAATTTTTTGTTTTAAACTTTATAATATATTTACTTAATATTAAAATTGTAATTCATTATTGTTTTGCATATTTAATTTTTTAATTTTTAGTAATTTTAAACAACGTCAGATTGAGAAGGAACAAGTGTCATTATGCTAATTTTGATGAGGTCTGTCGATTTAAATATTCATTTTTTAAATAAAATTTTCTTTTTTTTATTATGATTATAATTTTTGTGCAATTTATTAGACATTTCAATTTGAATTTAATTTGATTATTGAGGATGTCATTATGATTATGAAGATTTCTTTAGATGTAATTTTGTAACATAATTTATCATATTTTTTAAACTTTTTTGCTATTATTTTTTATGTTAATAAGTAAATTTAAATCTAATGTTTTGTACCTTTAATTGCACAAATTTTTTTATATTATATTACTTTAATTTATCTCTTTAATATTTAATGTCTATTTATTTAACATTAAAATAATAAAAAATTATTGTTTATGGCTACTTACTTTTATAACTTGTAGTAGTAATTCGAAATAAGTTTCGATTGAATATTCATTTCTATTTTTTTAACAATTTAGTTTTTAAGAATTTAGCATGGTTTATAAAGCTGCTTGATTCACACTTGATTTGATGAATAAGGATGTTGTAATAAGATTTCCTAATATCTTGAAATACAACTTAAGTGTGCAACATTCTCTCTTTTTTTTTTCAATTTTGTTTTCTTTGATTAGGACATTACTATGAAACTTTAATTCTCCTATTCAGAGACTTTTATGTCACTTTTATTTTGTTGTGTTATTCTTCTTTAATTTATCATATTTTAGCATTAATGAATATTTACTTAAAATTTTAAAAAATTATTGGTTATTATTAATGTTTGTTCAATTTGGTAATTCATAGTAATTCCATACCACTTTAGATATGGAGGAAATAAATTGCAATTAACTTGTTTTGATGAATTATATAAAATTAAATATTTATTTTTTATTTTTTAAATTATTTTTAATGGTTTTAACTTATTTTATAAGGCATGTTTCATTCATTGTTCATCGGTAATTTTGCTTTGATTTTGTCATACTACTATGTTACTCTAAATCTTATCCATTTCATCCGTTTTACTTGATTTTATTATAATGCTTTAGCTAATCTAATTTGAGTTTTAGTATATAATTACTTTTTGTTAAGAATTTATTACTTTTTTGTTTACATTTTTTAGTAATTCATAGTAGCTACTAATGAGATCTCATTGATACAAAACAAACATTATTGAACTTGTCTCAATGAGCTCTAGTATACAAAGTATTCATTTCTACATTTTTAATATTTTATTTTCTTGGGCTTTTGCAATTTTTATGAGAAATTTCAACTTGTACCTGATTTTATTACTAAGGAAATTATACTTGATCTACTTAGAATCTTACAATATAACATTCTTTTATAATTTACATCATTTAATCAAAAATTTCACTTTGATTTGTTATATTACTCCATAACCCTAAATTTTGTTTTGTGTTACTTTACATATCTTTGAAAAGGGTACATTACATTGCCTCAATTTCTCATATTTTAGCTTTAATATATATTTACTTAATATTAAAAAAAAATTGTTATTTTTATACTTATTTACTTTTTTATTCAAACTAATTAAACAAAAAAAAAAGATTGTTAGATGCATCTAGTCATTCTTTATTGAATAAAATATTAATTTTGAAATTTCTAAATATTTTATCTTTTATTTTGTTTTGACATAGTTGAAGAGAAATTTTTATTTGTATTTAATTTTAGATTGTGGTAATTTAACTTTCACATAAAATTTATCTCATTTCCTTAAAAATGTCTTTCACCTATTTATATCACATTTAACTATAAATCTTCGCTTGTGTAAACTTAATATTACTTTTATTTGGAATTTTTTTAATGATATTTTTTTGTGAGTCATAGTAATTATGAATGATGCCCACACAATATGAAGTACTCATCATTAGATTTCTCCCTTCTAGATCTATCTAATCAAATTTTAATTCTGCATTTTCTTAAAATTTTATTTTATATGATTTTGACATTCTTTGCGAGATATTTTGACACATCTTATTTAGTGTTTGATAGAGTTACTTTTAATCCCCTTAGTATCTTAGTAAGCAACATTGCTTTACATAATATCTCTTTAACTAAAATGCTTCACAATGATTATTTTGCATTGCTACGAAAAATTAAGTGTCATCTTTTGTGACCTTTATATGTTTATAATATATTACTTCAATCTTTATCTTTTTAACTATAATTTATATTTAAATAACATTAAAATAATAATTAATTATTATTAATTCCAATATACTTTAATATTTTTCTATATTTTAAATTGAGTCCCAAGCGAGAAGAACAAACTTCGTTGGACTCATTTTGTTCATCTTGACTCAATTGAAAAATTCAATTTGTAATTTTGACTTGTTTTATTTTCTTTGCCTTTGGCATGCTTTGTGTCATTTTGGTTCTTTCCTAATTTAATGATGAATAATGCTATGCTTGTTCTCCTTAGCATCTTGGAATGTGACTTCCACATAAAGTTTGTCTCATATGTAGAAATATTTTAGTTTTATTTTGTTGTATTAGCATAAATATCTAAATCTCCTACCATGCACATTTTGATTAACTTTGATTTTGTTATATTATACTTTTCCAATTTTTTTCATTAAATCTTTAATATATATATATATGTCTAGTAAATAGTAAAATAGTATTTTTTTTTCTTATGAGACAAACATCACTTGACTCATCTTAATAAGCTATGTCCAATAAAATATTCAATTTAAAATTTTTATATATTTTATATTCTATGGCTTTAGTACCTTTGTTAGACATTTTGATTCCTACTAGATTTAGGAATGATATTAAACCATATCTCCAAAGTGTCTTGGAATGTCATTATACAATAAGACTTAATATGTAGCTATAAATATATTTTCTTGTTTCATTTACATTGTTTCAATTTGTTTATGTCATATGTCTTAAATTTATCTTATTTAAATTCTAATGTATAACTACTAAATGTTAAGAAGTTAATTTTTTTATTTTTATTTTTAATTAAGTTTATAATTTCCATAAATTCCAAATGTGGTTCGATCTAGAAAAAATAATTATCATTAGATTCTTACCGACGAACCTTAGCTAACTAAATATCCAATTCTTTATTCTAAAATGCATTTTTGTTTACAAGACATTTTATAATTCACCCAAAATTTAACAATCAAGGATGCTTTGCTTAATGAACTTATTATAATTGAATATAATTTTTTCATGCAATTTATCTCATTTCTTAATGTACTTCTAAATTTTTTATTTTACTATGAAACACTAATTCTCCTTTTGTGTGATAGTCAAATCATTTTTATTTGGATATGTTATATTGCTTAAATTTATCCTATTCTAAATGAGGTTTAGTCAAAATGAAACAACATCATTGGAGTACAACGTTTCCTTAATTCTATACTTATCTGAGCTTTTCATCACTTTGATTTTTTTTATTATATTTCTTCAATTTATCTCATTTTAATATTAATATTTACTAAATATTAAAATAATATTGTATTATTATTTACCCTTATTTAGTTTTGCAATTTTTAATAATTTTAAGTGACTTAATTGAAACAAAAAATATCATCTTTTTAACTCTATGCTTTATCTAATAAAATATTTATTTCCATATTTTTAAATATTTTTTCTCAATAACATTAACACTTTTTATGAGAAATATATATTTGCACCAAATTTAACAATGTCCTTAGTATCATGTAGTGCAACTTTTGCACACTTTGGGTCATTTTATTGAAATTTCTACATTAATTTTCTAATATGAGTATGTAACACAAAATTTCTTCCCTTATGATGTTTACATAACATTGCATTGGTTATCTTACATTGTTTTGACTTATGCTATTTTAGTTTTGAACAAAATTTTGTTAATATTAAATGATAGTTCATTATTATTTAACTAGTTTTAGTTGTGTAAATTATAGAAACTCTAAATGTGATCTAATCATGACTAAATAAACATCTTTAGACTCGTTGTCATGAGTTGTTTCTATTAATATTCTCCGTTTTATATTTATAAATATTGTTTCTAGGAATTGGCATATTTTATGAGATATTCTGATGCATATTTGATTTTATAATTTGGAGTATTACATTGCGTCTCCTTAGTATCATGGAATGTAATATTTTCATAAAATTTTTCTTATTTTTCCAAAATTTTTTTGTTGATTTGACTGTATGATTTTGCAACTCTAAATCTCCCCTTATTTTATTTTGACATATCCTAGATTTTGTTGATGTTATAATGCATCAGTTTGTCATACTCTAAAGGAGGTTCTGTAAAAAAAAAGTTAATGTCATTACACTCATCTTGATGCACTCTATATAGTTAAATAATCATTTTTTACATTATAGAAATATTTTAATTTTTATTACTTAGGCATGCCTTAAGAATCATTTTCATTTTTAGCTAATTTGATTATTGAGGACGTTATAATTGATTTCATTACTATATAGGATTTCAAATTTCTTTTATAACTTATCATATTTCTTTAATGTTTTCACTTTGATTTTGTTATATTATTATGTAATTAAAGATCTTCTCTGAGATAACTATTAAATCATATTTATTTTAACACTATATGTTTTTTCAATTTATCTTATTTTTATTTTAATATGTGTTTACTTAATATTTAAAATAAAAATTAATTATTATAATTATTTAGTTTAGTAATTTGTAGTAACTACAGCGAGGAGAATTTGAAATAATAAAGAGATCGTTGGAGTCGTCTCGACAAGCTCTATCAAATTAAATATTCAATCTTGTAATTTAAGAAAAATAGTTTCACATAACATGATTTATGATACATCGATTTCACCTTTACATTACTTTTATTTTATTTCATTAGATTGCTTTAGTTTATCTCATTCATGCTTAAATATATGTTTATTCTTAATTTTATTCAGTAATTTATGCTTTACATTTCTTTAGTTCTTTGTATTAATTCAAAATGTGCTTCCATCAATGCAAGGTTGAACTTAAAAATTCATTTCAATATTATTAAATATTCTATTTTCTATTTATTTGGCATACCTTACAAGACATTTTTGTTTGTACCTAATTTGTATCTTTATTTGGTTTTACCACATCGCTTGGATTTATCTTATTTTAGTACAAAATACATTTACTTAATATTAAAAAAATAATTTAATATTATTCATCCTTATTTACTTTAGTAATTTACTATAATTCAAAATGAAATCTGATCGAGACAAAATAAATGTCATTGGACTCATCTTGAGCAACTTTATTTAATTATATATTAACTTTGAAAATTTTATTTGTTTGTTTCTCTATGGCTTTGGTGAGCTTTATAAGCTTTTTTGTTTCTAACCTAATTTGATGATAAGAAATGATACACTTGATTTCCTTAGTACCATTAAATGAAACTTTCCCATATAATTAATCTTGTTTCTTGAAAGATTTTTTTATTTAGTTATTTTATAATGTAACTCCAAACCTCTTATTCTATACCAATTACTTTTCCTTGGTTTACTTTTACTACATTGCTATGTAAAACTTAATCTTTTCCCACATAACATTTAGCATTTCTCCAAGAGAATAAACGACACTAGCATCAGTAATATGCATCTACTTAGCATTAAAATATTGATTCACTATTATTTATTCTTATTTAATTTGATTTTTCATTATAATTCAAAAAGAGGATAGATTAAGATGCAACAAATATTATTGGGCTTGGTTTGATGGGCTCTAATCAAATAAATATTCAATTCTATATTACTTCTATATTTGATTATCAAGGATGATACAATAAATCTACTTATTATCTTGGAATTCAACTTTTTGATATAATTTATCTTATTTCTTAAAATATTTCTCTCATTTGAATATATTACTAAGTAATTCGAAATATTATATCATGTCACCATTTACATTGCTTTGATTTGCTTATATTACATTAATTCTATTTATTTCATTTTAGCTTTAGTATATTTACTTAATATTAAAATAATAATTTATTTTTTTCTATGTCTATTTCTTAGGATCTTTGTATGCTTTACTAGGTATTTTGATTATTACATTATTTCATGATGATGGATGTTTCAATTGATCTCTTGTGTATCATGGAAGAGAACATTCTCTTAAAATAAATTTGATTTCTTTAATGTCTAACTTTTATATCACCATATTAATATGTAACTCTAAATCTAACCTTGTCAGACCTTTACAATGTTTTGATTTGATAATTTCACATTACTTTGATTTTTCTTATTTTATCTTCAATAAATATTTTCTTAAGACTTATGACTTCATATTCACTTTTGTAATAAGTGGTCATTCTAAAATTATTTGATAGAGACAAAATAAACATCTTTTCACTCGTCTCAATACGCTTTATCCAATTAAATATTTTTTCTATGTTTTTAAATAGTTTTAAGATATTTTTGACTCATTTTATGAGATATTAGAATTTGAACCTAATTTGATGAACAATGATACCACCCATGATCTCCGCAGTTCTTGGAATAGGCTTCACCAGCACAATTTATCTCATTTCTTCAAACTTCTAATTTTGAGTTTGTTGTGGTATTATCAAACTCTAAATCTCCTCTCATGTGACTTTTATAAAGCTTATATTTTTTTATGGAATATCACTTTAATTATCTCATTTCAAGTTTAAAATATATTTACTTAAAAGTAAAATAATTATTTATTATAATTTATGCTTAGTTAATTTGATAATTCATTAAAATTCTAATGCATTTCCATTGAGATGAATCAAATCTTGTTAGGGGCATCTCATTGTGCTCCACCTAACCAAATATTAAATATTTATATCTTTAAATATTTATTTTTTTGCATTATAGCATATTTTGTAACACATTTTGATTTGTACTTTATTTGATGATTGAGGATACCAAAGTTGATATAGCTAGTATCCTAGAATGCAACTTTGGTTTGTAAAATTTATCATATTTCAAAAGAAGTTTTTGTTTCTTTTGGTTATGCTGTTGTTGAACTCTAAATATCTTCTTGATCTACTAGCCTTGACAAGCTCTATCTAACAAAATATTTATTTTATTTATTTTAGTATTTTATTTATGTCTCCTTTGAATGATTTATGAGTCATTTTGATTCAAACATTATTTGACAATTAAGGATATTATAGTAGATCTCAATACAATATTTGTCATGCAACTTTCTTTTACAATTTATCTCTTTTTTAAAATTTTTTCTAATATTTTCCTATATTATATCTAACTTATAATTATCTCCTTTTATCTTTAATATATATCTACTTAATATTAAAATAATAATTTATTAGTATTTAGCTTATTTCCTTTGGTAGTTTGTAATGACTCCAACGAGGTCTGAACGAGAATAAACAAATCATGCTAGATTCCATTGAATGAGTTCTATCCCAATAAATATTTATTTTTACTTTTTAAAATATTTTTTTTTTATATTTTTTAATGCTTTATGAGTCATTTTGATATGTCCCAACTTTAAGATCAAAGATGCTACAATCGAACTCCTATTATCTTGGAATGCAACTTTGCTTTCTAATATTTCTATTTTCTTCAAATTATTTTGTTTAATTTGGTTATATTCCTACATGACTACAAGTTTATCTTCTCTATCCTTAACGTTCATTTTATTTTTTTATTTTTTTTCTTAAATTTATTACTATTTGTTCTAAATTACTTTTATAAGCATTAATATTTCAAAATGTGTTCGGATCAAGATGAATGTTTAAATACTTTCTTTTAAGGGATTTAGCTTGCTCTCTAAGAAAGTTTGAAATGCAATAGATTTAACTTTCAAAGATACTAAACTTGATCATTTTATAATCATGTAATGCAAATTTCTTATACAATTTATCAAATTTCATAAAGTTTTTTTTATTTGATTATATTACTATATATCACATAATTTCTTCTAATGTGTCCCTTACATCAGTTTGATTTAGTTATATTCTATTGTTACAATTTATTTTGTTTTACCTTTAATAAATATTTTCTTAATATTATAAAAAAGTATTATAATTTATGTCTGTTAAATTTTTTAATTCATAGTAATTCCAAGTAACACTTGAGCAACATGAAAAAAATGTTTACAAGATATTTAAATTTGTACAACATTTAACAATTGACAATGCTATGTTCAATGTCCTTTGGATCATGGAATGCTACATTAAGCTATAACTTATCTCATTTCTTCAAATATCTTTCTTTGATTTAGATATATTAGTAAGTAACTCAAAATCCACTCATATGTGACCTTTACATGACTTTGATTATGTTGTTTTATATTTCTTTAATTTATCACATTTCATTTTTAATATATATTTACATAATATTAAAAAATTAATTATTATTCATTCATTTTATGTAATGTAAGCTTTCATTTGTCGATAATTGACATTAAAAAATAAGTTAATATTATTTATGCTTACTTACATTAGTAGTTTATAATAATTCTAATTAAAGCTTGATTAAGATGAGATAAATAAGACAAGATTTATCTAATTAAATATTATTTTTTATATTTAAATATTTTATTTTCTTGTGTTTTTAACACTATTTGTGAGATATTTTGAATCTTACATTATTTGATCATTAAGGATGTTACAATTGATCTCGTTTATATATTGGAGTGTAACTTTCTTCACAATTTATTTCATTTTTTCAAATTTGCTACTTTCACTTGGTAATATTATGATATAACTTTAAATCTCATCTTTTGTGACCTTTTCAAACCTTTGATTTGGTTGTATTACATTACTTCAATTTATCTAATTTTACATTTAATATATATTTTCAAATTATTAAAATAATACTCTATTATTATTGAATTGTTTTTTATATTTTTAAAATTTTTATTTTATAGTATTTTGACATGCTTTATTAGGCATTGTAATTCGCAACGGGTTGATGGTTTGCTACACTTGATGTCCATTGTATCATGGATTACAACTTACCTATATACTTTATTTTATTTATTCATATTTTTTTTCATTTATTAGCTTATTTTATTATGTTATTCTAAATCTTAATAGTGACCTTTACATCCCTTTTATTTGACTACATTGTATTAACGTAATTTATGTCATTTAAGATTTAATACATATATTTACATAAAATAAAAATTGTTTATTATTATTTATGCATATTTATTTGGATTATTTTTTGTAATTCTAAATGATGTGCAATCCAAATTTAACAAATGTTTTTAGAATTGACCAACAAGCTCTATCCAAACAAATATTCCCTTTTTTTTTAAATAATTTTTTTTGTATTGTTTTATCGTTTTCTACAAACATTCAGATTTGTGCTAGCTTAATGATCAAGGATGTTATGCTCAAACTCTATAGTATCTTTGATTGCATTTTCACATACTATATAACTAATTTCATAAATATTTCATTTTAATATAGTAATGTTAACTTTATTATATAAGTAATTAATAATAAAATGAGGTTAGATATAGGAAAACATTGTTGGGTTGGCCCTAATAAGCTCTTTCAAGAGAAATTTTCATTAGTATATTCTAAATTATTTTTTCTAGGTGCTTTGCTTGTTTTATGTGATATTTTTATTTATACTTTATTTGTTGATTAAAGACATTTCATTTGTTCCCTTTAGTATCCTGTAATGTAGCTTTCCAATACAATTGATCTTATTTCTACAAAATGTTTGCTTTTTCTTACATATATTATTATGAATTGCTAGTTCTTCTCTTATGTAGGTTCTCTATTACTTTGGATTATTTATAATATTTTTATTGAATTTATCGCACTTCAACTTTTTAATTTTTTAGTAAATCTAAAAATGAAAACTTCTGATGATTTATAGTATTTTATTTAGTAAATCATAGTAATTACAAATATGCTCTAATTGAGATGAAATAAATGTCATTAGATTAATCTCAATGTGCTTTATAAAACTAAGTTCTAATTTTTATATTTTTAAATATTTTATTTTTTAAGGTTTGGTCATGTTTAACAAGATATTTTGATTCATATGTTATCTGATGGTCTAAGACTTACATGGAATGCAAGCTTCGTAAACAATTTCTCTTTTTTTTTTGAAAGTTTTACTTTGATTTGGTACGAAAAGATGTAACCTAATTTTTTAATAATGTGACATTTGCAAGTCTTTGACTTAGTCATTTAACACTGCTTTAAAGTAACACACTTTAGCTTTAACACACATTTTCTTAATATTAAAGTAATACTTTCATAATTCTTTAAATTTTAAATTAGTAAATCATAACAACTTAAAGTAAAGTTGAATTGTGAAATAAACATAGTGAAACTCAACTTGATGAGCTCTATATGTTTTGATATACATTTTTTTTAATTATTTTATTTAAATTTTTTTCATGATTTATTAGAAATTTTGATGCCTGCCCAAAATGATGATTAAGTATATTATGCTTGATGTCCTCAGTATATTGGAATGTTATTTTCTTATAAAATTTATCTCATTTTATTAAAATATTTAACTTTAATTTAATTACGCTATTGTGACATTCTAAATCACCTATAATTTGACCATTACATCCCATTTATTTAGTTGTATTGTGTTACTTTAATTTATCTTGTTTTAGCTTCATTATATATTTACAAAATTTTGAAATAACAAATTATTATTGTTATTATTTTTAATAATTAAAAGTAATTCTATATAGGATTTTGATGAGATGAATTAAACATTGTTGGAGCCCTTAATATCTTTGAAAGTAGCATTCCTACATAACTTTTCTCACATCTCCAAAGTTTTTCTAATAACTTGATAATATTAGTATGAAATTCTAATTCTTCTCCCATGAGTCTTTCACATAACTTTTATTTAGGCATATTCAATTTTATCTATTTATCACATTTCAATATTACTCTATGTCTAACATTGAAAAGAACTTTATTATTCTTCATGTCTATTTAGTTTGATAATTCAAAGAAATTCAAAGTCAAGTTTGCTCAAGATAAAATAAACATCACTAGACTCATTTGGATGAGTTCCATCATAATAAATATTCTTCTTTATATTTCTAAATATTTTTTTTTCATTATTTTTCATTATTTTTGCATGCTCCATGAGCTAATCATTTTGTTACTAATTTGTTGTTCAAGGATGCCACTCCCAATCTCTTTAATTTCTTGGATTTCTACTTTGTCGTAAGTTTGTCTCATTTCATCAAATTTAGTTTTTTTGTTTAGTTTCTTTTCTATTAAGCTCTAATTCATCTCTTGTATGACATTTAAATTAGTTTTTTTTTTTCATCATATCATATTATTCTAATTTATCTCATTTCAACTTTAATATATATTTGTTGAAATTAAAACAATGATTTACTATTATTTATGTTTAATTTCTTTATTATTTCTCAATAATTATAATCAAGGTTTGCTAGAGATGAAACAAACATCATGAGACATGAGGCAACAGCTCTATTATATTAAATAATCATTTTTCATATTTTTAAATATTATATTCTCTATGTTGTTGGCATGCTTTATAGTTATTTTTTTATTCCTATTTGATTTGATGGTCGAAAATTGTACACTCGAGCATCGTAGTATTTTGGAATGCAACTTTCACATTCAAGTTACATTATTTTTTTAAATTTTTTTCACTTTGATTTGATTATATTTTCTATTATACACTAAAACTCCAATTATGTTACCTTTTATATTTCTTTTATTGGCTATATTATATAGCTTCAATGTATCTCATTTTATCTATAATATATATTTTATTAATATTGAAAACTATTCCATTATTATTTATCTTAAATTATTTTTGTTTCTCACAAAAAGTCTAAATGACATCTGATCAAAATGAGGCAAACATTGCTGGATTCATCTTGAATGTGCCTTTTCCTCTAAAAGAATAATTATTATATTTGCATATTTTTTTAACTGTCTAAAGTTTCTAAATTCTTTGTGAGATATTTTTATTTGTGCCTAATTTGATGGCTAGGGATATTACACTCTATTGCCTCAGTATATTGGAATACAAGATTGTCAAATAATTTGTAATATTTTTTAATTATTTCTCTTTGATTTCGTTAGACTACTATGAAACTCTAATTTCTTCTCGTGTGGCTCTTATGTCATTATAATTTAATTGAATCTCATTTCTTAAATTTAACTCATTTAAGATTTAATACATATTTTCTTAACTTTAAGATATAAATTTATAATTGTTTTTGCTTTTGTATTTTGGCTATTTGTAGTAATTACAATGTAATTCAATGGAGATGATGCAAACATCGTTGAGCACTTCTCGATATGATTTATTCAATTAAAAGTTCATTTCATAATTTTAAATATTTCACACATTTTGTGATGAATTTTGATTCGTACCTTATTTCATGATGGAGTGATTTACACTTTATCTGCTTAATATCTTGAATGTAAGTTTACCATATAATTTATCTCATTTCTTTACATGTTTTTTTATTTAGCTATATTACAATGCAACTATTAATGCCCTACATGTGGTGTTTATATCACTTCTATTTAGTTACAATACGTTGCTTCAATTTATCTATTTTAAATTTTAGCATATATTGTTTTCAAATATAAATTATAGTTTACTATTATTTATGTCTATTTACATTCATAATTCATTGTATTTTGAAATGAGGTGAAATTGAGATGAAACAAATGTTGTTATGCTCATCTCAAAAAGCTATAATTTTAAAATAATAATTTTTATATTTTAAAAAAATTCTAATGTTTTTCCATTTTTTATGAGTTGTTTTGATTCATGAAAGATTTGATGATTGATAATGTTATATGTAGCCTCTTTAGAATCATGGAATACAACTTTTCCTTTTAATTAATCTCATTTATTCATTTTTATTTTATTTTATTATATTACTATGTTACTCAAAATCTCATCTAATATGATTATTACATTACCCATATATTGTTAATTTACATTGTGTAAATTTATCTCTTTACTTTTTTGAAAAATATTTTAAAAAATTATAAAAAATAATTTTTATTTATCATAACTTTTTTTAGTTATTTACTCTAATTCTAAAGAAGTTTTGATCAAGATGAAATAAATATTATTGGACTTACTAGATTAGCTCTGTCTAACTAAATATTTATTTTATTATTTTTAAATATTTCACTTTCTTGATATTTAACATATTTTGCTAAAAATTTTTATCAGTTCCTTAATTAAAGATGCATGATGTTACACTCGATCTTTTAAGTTTCTCAGAATGAATGTTTCTTGTAAATTTTATTTCGTTTCTTGAGTTTTTCAAATTGGTTTTTTTTATATTGTTATCAAATTATAATTCTCCTCTTATGTGACATTTACTTCAGTTTGATTTAGGAATTTTAATTTTTTTTCCAATTTGTCTTATTTTAATCTTATTATATATTTAGTTCTATTAAAATAATAATTTATTTTTATTTATGATTATTATTATTTATTTATTATAATTATAAAAGAGATCAGACTGAGACAAAAAAAACATTATTATACTCTTTTAAATAAGCTCTATCATTTAAAATACTCATTTATAAGACATTTAATTCAAACCTAAATTAATGATAGAGGATATTATGCTGAAGCTGCTTACTATCTGGGAGTGAAACTTTCATGAACAAGTTGTTTAATGAAATGTTTATCTTTTTTATGGATATATTAATGTGTAACCCTAAAAATTCTCTTGTATGACCATTACATGTCATATATTGAATGCATTATAATGATTAAATTTATCTTATTTTAATTTCAATATATAATTACTTGATTTTGAAATAATAATTCAGTAGTATTTATGTTTATTTTACTTGGGAATTCACCAAAATTTGAGACAAGTTTCAATCAAAATAAAAGAAACACCATTGGACTCATTTTGATGAGCTATATTTAATTAATACTTATTTTTTATTTTAATTTTTTTCTATAGACATTACATGTTTTATGAGACATTTTGATTTGTATCATTTTTAACTATTAAAGAGGTAATACTTGATCTCCTTAGCATGTTCTTATTCAACTTTCTTAATTCATGTATCTCAACTATTCAAATTATTTTCTTTGATTTGTTATATTACTTTCACTCTTATTCTACTCTTTTATGTCATTTGGATCACTTTGATTTATATATATATTATATTACTTTAATTTATCAAATCACAACTTTAATATATCTTTGCTTCAAATAAGGAAAAAATTAATTATTATTTATTTAAATTTAATTTCAAAATCACACGTTATTTAAAATGAGGTATGAATAAGATAAACTAAACCTTATTGGACAAACCTCGATGAGCTATGTCATATTAAGTATTCATATTTATGTTTTTAAATATTTTTTTGAGCTTTTTCATGTTTAACAAGATAATTTGGCTCGTATCTTATTTGATAATTTTGGATGTTGTACTTAATCTTCTTAATATTTTGGAATGCAACATTCCCATAGTGTTTTTGTCATTCTTTAAATGCTTTCCTTTCATTTAGTTAAACTATTATGAAACTCTAATTCTCTTCACTTATGAACTTTACATCATTATGATTTAGTTACTTAGCTTCAATTAATCATTCTTTATGTTCAGCATATTTTAATGTAATTTAAAACAATAATTTATTATTATTAATGCTTATGTATTCTAAAAATTCATAGTAATTCCAAACAAGAACTTTTGGAGATGAAGCAAATGCAGTTAAACGCATTTCAATAAGTTCAACCTGTTAAAAATTAATTTTTAATTTTTTTAATTAATTTATTTTCTCAAGATTTGACATATTTTACTAGATATTTTGATTTATGCTTTACTTAACGATCTAGGATTTTAAACTTGATCTCAATATTTATAGATTTAATATTTCCATGCAATTTCTTTCATTTTTAAAAAAGTTTCTCTTTGAATTTGTTTAAAAGAAAGAAATAAATATTTAATTAAATGAGCTCTTTGAGACAAGTCCAGTCATGTATATTGTATTAAATTAAGCCATATTTTAAATTATTATAAATTATCAAAGTAAATAAGCTTCAATATTGAAAAATTACTATTTTAATACAAATTAAATTTACATTAAAGTTTAGATGAAACAAAATATTGTAATATAATATATCAAAATTAAAGAATTGTATAGGACATTCTAGAAGAGATTCATAGTTACATAGCAATATAACAAAATCAATGGAGTAATTTTTAAAATATAAGATAAATTATATGGGAGTATTATTTTCAGAGATATTATGGAGATTAATTATAAAATCTTCAATTACCAAATGAGGTATGAATCAAAATATCTCGCAATGTTTACCAAAATTCTAGAAAATATAGTATTTAAAAAAAATAAAATAGAAAATTATATTTTATTGAGCTTATTGAGATGCGTCTAATGACATTTATTTTGTCTCCATTAGAATTGATTTAGAAATATTGCAAATAGCAAAATTAATCAGGTCAAAATAATAATAAGTTATTATTTTAATAATACATAAATAAATATGTTAAAATAAAGAAGAGATAAATTAAAGGAATGTCATATAATAAAAGCAATGAGATACAAAATTTGCATGAGAGATTAATTCGTGTTTCATAATAATAGGTCAAATTAAAAGAAAAACTTTTTAATAAATATGATTAATTGTGTCAGAATGCTCTATTCCAAATCTCTAAAAATGTCTCAACAAACAGGCCAAATCCCTCACAACTAAAATTTTGAGAAATGTAAAAATGATTATTAAATAGCATAGAGGTCTCGAGGTGAATCCAATGAGATTTGTTTTGTCTCAGTCAAACATCATTTTGAATTATCATAAATTACAAAGGTAAACAAACAAAAATAATAATAAATAATATTTTAATACTAAATAAACATATATTATGGTAAAAGAAGAAAACTTAATGCAATATGATCTAACAAAATAAAAATGATACAAAAGTCACATTAGACAAGATTTATAAGTACAAAGTAATATATCTAAATCAAACATCTCTTTTAAATACAAGGAAGGACTAAACTAAATAAAAATAAAAAATAATGAATTAATATTTTACTTTAAAGTAAATATATATTGAAATTAAAATAAGATAAATTAAAGTATTATGATATAATCAATTCAAAGTAATATAAAGGTCAAATTAGAGAAGATTAAGAGTTGCATAGTAATCATAAGAGAAAAAAATTTGAGGAAATTAGAAGATTTTTTTGGATTGTTTTATTTCAAGGTACTAAGGAAATTGAGTGTAATATACTCAATCATCAAATCAAGTGTGAATAGATATATCTCGTATATTGTGAATAAAACTAAGAAATTAAAATATTTATATGCAAAAATCTAAACATTTAGTTAGATGGAGCTCATAAAAAGGTGTCCAACAATCTTTTTTCATCTTCATAAAAATTGTTTGGAATTTCAATCAATTCCAATATTAATAAGCACAAATAATATTAATTTATTTTCAATATTGATGAAATATATTTTAAAATAGAAAGCATATAAAGTAAAAGAAAATAATACAACCAAATGAAACATATTTATAAGTCTAATGGGATTGGAGTTAGTGCTTAATAGTAAAAAAAACTAATCCAAAAAAGTCTAAGAAATGAGATAATTTGGAAATGAAACACGTATTCTAAGAAACTAAGGAGATTGAGTGCGTCATCGATTGTTAAATCAGGTAAGAAAAAAATCTCTGATGAATCATGCCATTCACTAGGAAACATATATATATAATTCCATAAAGATCATCATGACGGGTCCAAGGACATTCTTTTTATCTCGATCTTACTACATTTGGAATTATTACGAATAAGAAAATCTATTAAGCAAAAATAATAATAAATTATTTTTAAAATTAAGTAAATATATATTAAAGTAGAAATTAGATTAATTGAGATAATATAATATAATAAAATGAAAACAATATTATGGTAAGACAACAGGAGATTTTGAGTTAAATGATAATATAACCAAATTGGCATAAAACAATTTGAGAAAAAAGATAAATTTCACTGATATAATGTATTCTAAGATAGTAAAGAAACAATGTGTAAGTTTCTCAATTATTAAAATCAATATGAACTAGAATGTCTCATAAACCATACAAATCATTAAAAAAATATTTCGAAATATAAATATGTATGGTTAATTAGGTAGATATCATAGAGATGAATATATTGACATTTATTTTTTCTCGTTCTAAAAGCTTTTCTAGTTACTATTAATTACCAAAGAAAATGCACATGAGTGGTAACAAATTATTATTTTACTCATTTCTAAATATATCATAAATATGAATGTTGATTCCCAAAGGAAACGCCAAATAATAAATTCGATTTGTTGTAAATGTCACACGATGAAAGATTTTGACACATTAAAATTTAACCATGTCAACGTGAAATTTGCATTTTAAGGCCAAAGAATATACAAATTGAAGTGTCTCATATAGGATAAAGAAACCAAAGAAAATAAAATAATTAAAAATTTAACAAAGAATGTCTAATTAAACAAAGCTTATTTGGACTTGTCCAATGATGTTTATTTTGACTAAATCATACTTCATTTTGAGTTATTGTGCATTTCTAAAATAAATAAGCATGAAGAGTAAAAATTTGTTATTTTAATATTAAGTAAACATATATTTAAATTGAAGGAGATAAATTGATGAAATGCACTACAATAAAGTCTAGGAAAAGTAAATATCAATAGTGAAGAGATGTAAAATTATATGGTAATTTAAAAAGCTCAATGGAAAAAAATTTTAACAAACAAGATAAATCGCATGTTTAATAATTACTTACATTAAATTTTTCCAGACAAGCAAAAAATATTTTTGTTATCTCAATTGCACCAATCTAGTGCACTACAAATTACTAAAATAAATAAAAAAGAAATAATAAAATATTATTTCAAAATTTAGTAAATTTATAAATTAAAGTTTGAGTGTGATAAATTGTAGTAGTTTGACTTAACCAAATCAAACAAAAAAGTTTTGAAGAATTGAGATCAATTGTATAGAAAATTTTAATTCAATGATATTAAAGAGATAAAAAGTGACATTCTCAATTAGTAAATTTAGCAAGAACTGAAAAGTCTTTTAAAGCATTGTAAAATCCCAAAAAATAAAACATTAAGAAACATAAAAATGAATTTTGTATAGACAGAATGAATCCAGAGATGAGAGAAATGATGTTTGCTTTATCTTAATTGTGCCTTGTTTAGAAATATTGTATACGATCAAAGTAAAGAAAATTAAATAATAATAAACCTTATCTATATATTAAGAAAATTTATGTTAGCACTAAAATGAAATAAATTGAATCAATGTAGTATATGCAAATCAAGAACATTTAAAGTTTGTAATATAAGTTTAGGATTTCATAGAAATGTTACAAAACAAAAATAATTATAGAAATAATATAAGTTTTTTAAGAAAGTTTCATTCTAAGATATTTGAGAGATTGAGGGTAACATCCTCATTTAGAAAATTTTGAATGAATAAAAAAGTTAGTAAAGAGTGCAAAAACATTAAAAGAAATTTATAAGAGAAAAAGGAAAATTTTGTTTTATAGTGCTTGTTATGTGGATTGTAATGACATTTACTTCATCTCAACATGGCCTCATTTCTAATTAATTGCAATTAATTATCAAATTAAATTATCACAAAAAATGACAAGTTATTACCTTTGTTTTAGGAAAATATATATTAAGTTTGAAGTGACATAAATTAAAAGGAATGTAATATCTCTAAGAAATGTTTTAGAACGTTCATGCATGAAACATTTAGAGTTTCATAAAACATAAATAAATTAATGCATATAAATAGAAGAAATGCTATAAATTATGTATAAGAATGTGTATTTTAGAGATATTAAGAAGATTGATTGTAACATTCTCAATCATCAAATTAAACAAAAATAAATGAATCATCAATCAAGTAATAAACTTGAAAATAAAAAAATTAAACATGTAAAAATATTTTCTTAATGTTATAAAACTCGTCAAGACGAGTGCAACAACTTTTATTTCATCTCGACCAAACCTCATATGATTTAGAAAGATTTTTTAAATTAGAAAAACATAAATAATAATAAATGATTATTTTAGCATTATGTATGTATATATGAAAATTTAGATGAGAAATATTTTGAAAAATTGAAAAATTAACATTCAATTTGATAATGCTTATAAAGATTGGTCGAACATTCCAGTATCCTAAGGAGATCGAGTGTAACATCCAAAAGAATCAAACTAAATATGAATAAAATAGCCTTGTAATTTGTGCAAGGACCTTAGAATATAAAATATTAAAAATTATATAAATGTGTATTTAATCAATACAGTTCGATAATACGAGTCTGATGACATTTCTTTTATTTCAAATGAACAATATTTTATATTACTACAAATTGCAATAATAAATAAAAATAATAAATAATTTTTTTGTAAATATATGTTATTGCTAAAATGAAATAATTTGTATAAGGAAGTTGAATTTGAAGATATTGAGAGAGTAATTAGAACATCCTCATCCAACAAATTAAGTTTGATACAAATGTTAAGTAAAACATGCTAAATTAATTTACTAAAAAAAAAGTAAAAATAAAAAATAAATTTTTTTAATTTGACAAATCATGTTTAGGCTTGTCTATTGACTTTGTTTCATTGAGGTAAAACCTTATTGCAAATTACTATGAACTAAACTGGTAAACAATATCAATTATTATTTTTAAGTTATGTAAATATATATTAAAGCTAAACTATGATGATTTATGTAGGAAAGTTATATTCCAAGATATTGAGGAGATAAAGTACAACATTTTTCATCAACAAAAAAGAAATTAATGAAAAAGAGTTTAAAACAAAAGAAAAATATTTACTAAGAAATATTTAAAATATCAAATTTAATATTTAATAAGATAGAACTTGTTGAATGGTCTCCAAGGTTATTGTTTCAAATTCATCAAACAATAATTGGAATTACTATGAATTACATAATCACATATGCATGAATAAAAATAAATATCTATTTTAATAGTAAGTAATAATTTAATAAAGATGAAATGGGTTAAATTAAAGAAATGCAATTTAAGTCAATGCAATCTAAAGGCCACTTAAGAGAAGAAATAAAGTTTATAGTATTAAAATTTTTAGGAAATAAGATAATTATATAGAAAAGCTACAGTCCAAAATACTAATAAGATTAAGTTTAACAGCTTTGATCATTGAATCAATTATGAATAAGAAAAATCATAAAACATTGCAAAACAATTGAAAATAAGATATTTAAAACTAAAAATGCATATTTAATAGGAAAACATTGGTTGAGACGAATCTAACAAAATTTATTATTCGTAATAAATATACCTCGTATTGAATTTCTATGAATAAAAAACTAAATTAGCATAAATTAAAAAATTATTATTTAAATAATAAAGAAATACATATTAAATCTAAAAGGAGATAAGTTGAAATTTTGTAATTAATATAGCGAAAACATAAGCTTCTACTAAAGTATAATTTACAACTTATGACACTAGTTACAAATTAATATTAATATAAAATGATGGTATGCACTAATTAGGGTTAGATGGTTTGTGTGGTGTTTTAGAATAATTAAAAGATTAGCATTCCATAGTTGTAACATGGATTATTAACTTAAGCAGGTGAGAATAAATGATTTACTTAAAATCCTATAAAGCAATTTTGTCACCTTCAATTTCATACACATAAAAAATAGAATTTAAGGTAAATTCTATATGTAGTACTCCAATAAAAAAATCAACATAAACTTTAGATTATTATTAAGAAAATAAAAGTTTCTAAAAGTGTGCATGTTTTCTAAGATGATATGGGTCTTGGTGGAAGTGTGAATTTCTTTAGTAACCAACTCTTTTAGAAGAAGGTGTCTGACTATTGTTACGTATCTTTCACATGGGTTTTCTTTTTGGCTCTCCCAATAGAATGTCTCCCCTTCAACTCCTGCCTCTCACATGGGAATTTAGAATCCCTCCAGCTACACGTTGGCAAATGCACTTTAATTAAAATTCTAGTACTTAAATAAAAGAAATTTTCATTAACTATTTTCATCTTCTTTTTAACATGGTGAACATCCCTATTTGCAAAGGTCACAAAGCTTCAAAATAATAAGAGTGAATAATGAAAAATTTTCACTAATAATAAGTAAGCATATATTAAAACTAAAACTAAGAAAACACTTAATCAATAAAATATAACCAAATCAAAGCAATGTAAAGGCCACATGACGAGCTAATTAAAGTTTCATAGTAATAGAACATAACCTAAGTGAAATATTGGAAGAAAAGTAAAAATTTGTACAAAAAACGTGAAATACAAGATACTAAAAAAATAATGTGTTATATTCTCGATCATTAAATTGAGAACAAATAAAAAATTCAAATAAATACGAAAAAATAAAAAAAAGAAACACTTAAGAATATAAAAATCCATATTTAACTAAATTGACCGATTCTAGTAGAATCTAGTGACATTTGTTTTGGCGAATTCGCATCTTATGTTTAATTTCAACAAATTACTAACTTAAATAAGCATAAATAATAACAAATTGTTATTTTATTCTTAAGAAAATTTATGTTAAAGAGAAGAGATAAATTGAATTATTGTAGTATAATCAAATCAAACAGATGCAAATGTCACATAAGAGGTGATTTATAGCAACACACTAATATAAACAATTCAGTGCAAAAAAATTTGAAATAATGATATTAATTATTTGGGAAAGTTTTATTGTAAGATACTAAGAAGATCTAGTATAACATTCTCCAACAACAAATGAAGTACAATTCAAATTTATCATAGTGTACCAAATACCATCAAAATAAAATGTTTGGAAACATAAAAATAAATATATAACTAATCGATCTCATTAAGATTAGTTCAAAAATGATAATTAGTTCTCCATTAGAGGTCAATTAGAATTATTGGATATTACCAAAGAAAATTTTCATGGTAATAGGTGAATTATTTTTTTAGTATGAAGTAAAAAAATATTAAAGCTAAAATGTGATGAATTCAAGTAATATAACATATTCAAAGAAAATTTTTGAGTCTCAGAAATAATTATTTAATATTAGTTTGCAAAATAATAAAATAAAAGTAAAACATTTCATGAAATTAGCAAAACCATATAAGAAGGTTGCATTCCAAGATGGAAAAATAATCAAGTGTAAGACTATCAACAATCAAATTAGGAAACAATCACAATGCCTCATGAAGCATGTTGAAGCCAAAAAAGTGTGCATTTAAAAACATAAAAATTAATAGTATTTCTCATGGAGATGAGTCCAAGCATTGTTTTTCATCTCAATTAGACCTAATTGTGAACATTGTGAATTACTAAATTTATAAAGCATAAAAGATGAGAAATAATTATTTTAAAATTTAGTAAATAATTATTATGGCCAAAATAAGATAAATTGAGTCAATATAATATATCAAAATCAAAGTGATGCATTGGTCACATAACATGAGATTTTGAGTCATATAATAATATAAATAGTCATGGTAAAAAGTTTGATTAAATAAGGCAAATTGTATAAGAAAATTACATACCAAGGTACAAAGGAGATAAAATGTGACATCCTTCTTCATCAATTCATGTACAAAAAAATATCTAGTAAAGCATAGTAAAAAAACTAATACAAAAATTTTTTTTTAAAAAAAAAATCTAACAAGATAAAGCTAATTAAGACTAGTCTAACAATAATTTTTTTGTCTCAATTAGATCTCATTTGATAATACTACAAATTTTTCATAAAAATGAGAATTAGTGATAATAAATCTTTATTTTAATATTAAGTAAATATATATAAAAGCTAGGATTCAATAAATTGAAATAATGTAACAAAAAAAACAATGCATTGTAAATATCACATGAGAAGATATTTATAATTGCATTGATATATAATCAAATATAAGTCAAAATATTGAAGAAATGAGATAAATTATATGCTTATGATTCATTCCAGGATATGAAAGAGATTCACTATAATAGATACTATCATAAACTAAGATGTGTATCAAAGTATCTCATAATGTTTACAGAAACACTAGAAAAGAAAATATTTAAAGATACAAAAGTAAAATTTTAATTAGATAGAGAACATTGATATGTGAGTCAAACAATGTTGTCTCACGTAGATTGTAACTCATTTAGAATTAATGGAAATTTTCAAAATAAATAATCATAAATACTTGTAAATTAATATTTTAATATTAACTAAAAATATTTATAAAATTAATTTAGACAAATTGAAGCAACATAATATAACTAAATCAAGATGATATAAGGGTCAAAAGAAATGAGATTTTTATTTACATAGAAATATAACTAAATCAAAGAAAGAAAGTTAAGTTAATGAGACAATTTGTATGAGAAAGATACATTCTAAAATACTAAGGATGTTAAGTGCAATATTCTCGATCATCAAATTAGGTTCACCAAAATGTCTTATGAAGTGAGCCAAAATCTCTTCTTTTTTAAAATAATTAATTTTTGATGCATTTGACAGATTTCAAATGAGATTTGATAATCGAGGTTGTTACAGTCGATCTCCAATGCCTCATCAAATGCAAGTTCTTTATATAATTGATCTTGTTTATTCAAACTTTTTGTTATAATTTGGGTTCGTTACTACATAATTGTAGATGTCCTTTAGTAGTTTGAAAATTACATCATTTTGATTTGGCTATATTACATTTGATTTATTCATTTTAGGTCTAATAAATATTTACCTAATTACAAAATAATAATTTATTATTTATACTTATCTACTTTCTTAATTGATTATAATTCAAAATATGGAATGATCAAGGCAAAATAAAGACTTTCTTAAAGACCTCTATTAAATTAAATATTCTTTGTTATATTTTTAAATAATATATTTTATAGGGTCTTGGAATCCTAACTAGACATTTTTATTTGTACTTAAGTTCATAATCAAGGACATTATATTTAATCTCCTTAGTATCCTAGAATGTAACTTTCACATAAAATTTATCTCTTTTAGTTAAGTTTTTCTACTTTGGTGTTATATGTTACGATAAAACACTTGTTCTCCTCTCTAGTGACCTTCAAAATGCTTTGATTTTGTTATGTTGTATTGCTAAAATTTATTTTAAATAATCTTTAACATATATTCACTTAATTTTTAAATAAAAAATTATTATTATTTTTGTATATTTACTTCAATAATTTATGTTCATTCTAATAAGTTTGGATCAACGTGAATCAAACACAAATACTCATCGTAATGAGCTGTTCCAATTTTGTATTTGTTTTCTTATTTGTAAATATTTTATTATCTATTTTTTTGACATGTGTGATGAGACATTTTGTTTTCTACATGATTTGATAATTAAGGATGTTATACTCAATCTCTTAAGTATCTTAGAATGCAACTTCCTTTTGGGACTTATCAAATATACTCCATAGGTTTTTCTTTTCTTTTGTTAGATTGTTATGTCATTGGTAGTTCATATTTTTTCGAATGAGGTCAATTATAAATGCCAGGACTCATCTTAGTGAGTACTAGCTAATTAAACAGCCATTTTAATATTTTAAAAAATATATGTTTTTTGCACTTCTTACTAGGCATTTCAATTTGTACTTCATTTAATGTTTAAGGATCTCATAACAGATATTCTAAGTACCTTGGAGTCCAATTTTGCCACACAATTTATCTCATTTTCTAACATTTTTAATTTCATTATATAACTATAAAACTCTAGTAATATTCCTATGTGAGTGTTACACCATTATGGTTTTTTATCACAATGCTTCATGTTTTGCTTATTTAAGCACAATTATAAAATTTCATCATTCTAAGATAATAATTTAATTTTCTTTATGGTAATTTAATTTTGTAATTCATAATTATTCTAAAAGTGGTTTGTTCATGATTGAATGATAATCACTAGACTCGCCTTTACACTATCCAATTAAATCTTGATTTGTATTATTATTTATTTTCCATGGATTTAAAAAACTTTATAATTCATTTCCATTCATTATTGATTCTAGTATCCTAGAATGTATTTTTCCCATACACTTTCTCTCGTTTCTTTTAATTTTTTAGTTGACTTGCTCATATTTTTATGAAACTTTAATTCTTCTCTTATGTGACCCTTAAATCACTTTTATTTGTTATATTGTATTGCTTCAATATATCTCATTAGGTTTATCTTTTTTTGTAATTCTTAGAACTTCAACAAATGTCATGAGATAAACCTTGTTGAGTTCTACCACGTTAAATATTCCTATTAAATTTTTAAAATATTTTATTTTCTATTAGTTTAGAATAACTTATGAAGCATTTTGATTCATGTTTGATTTGTTGATCAAGAATACTACACTTGACATATTTAGTGGCTTGGAATAAAATTTTCCCACATAAATTATTTTCTTAGCATTAATATATACTTGTTAAATATAAAAGTAATAACGTATTATTATTATCTTTTTTTGGTTTGCAGACCTATAATAATTCAAAAGAAAGTTTTATCAACACAAAAAAAAAGTTGTGGGAGCCATCTTGATAGGCTTTGTACATATAATGCTATTTTTATATTTTTTTATTTTAAAAGTGTTTGGTGCACTTTGTATGAGTTTTTAATTTGTTCTTAATTTGACAAGGAAGTATGCCATAATAGAACAACTTAATGTTTGGAATGCAACTTGCTTGTACAATTTATCTCATTTATACAAATATTTTCTTTGATTTCATTATATTACTACGTAACTCTAAATCTTCAATCTTATGAATTTCATAAGTCTTTAATTTTGTTATATTAATTTTCTTAACTATATCTTATTTTAGCTTTAATATATATTGACATAATAGAAAATATTATATTATATTTTGTTTAATTTAGTAATATGTAGTAATTCAAAATTAAGTACAATAGAGATGAAACAAATGTTGTTGGGAATCTCATGATGCGCATTAACCAATTAACTATTCATTTTTACGTTTTTAAATATTATTTTTTGCTTACTTTGGGAAAAGTATTGAATCATACCAAATTTAATGATTTAGGATGTTAAAAATGATCTCTTTAGTATCTCAAAATGTAACCCTCGACAACAATTTATGTAATTAAAAATTTTTCATTTCAATTTGGTTATATTACAATTAAACTCTACTTCTCCTCCATGTAAACTTTACATCACTACAATCATGGTAGATTATATTACCTTAATTTATAACATTTTTGTTTTATTATATATTTAATTAAAATTATAAAAAAGTTATTATTTATGCTTATTTACTTTGGTGTTCGTTAAAATTCCCATAGAGGTCCCATCGAGACTAAATAAATGTCATTGGGCTCATCTCAATGACCTACATCTAATTAAATATTTATTTTTACATTTTTAAATATTTTGTATTCTAATATTTTGGTATGTTTTATATGACATTTTGATTCAAACATCGTTTAATAATTGAGGATGTTACACCCAACCTCCTAAGTATCTTTTAATTTAATTCTTTGCATACAATTTATCTTATTTCATCAAATTATTTATTTGATTTGGTTATATTACTATGAAACACTAAACCTATCGACATGTGACCTTTATATTGCTTCCATCTGGTTATATTACTTTGCTATAATTTACATTATTTTAGCATTAATATATATTAAATTAATATTAAAATAAAAAAAAATTATTGTCATTTATGATTATTAAAAT
The DNA here is from genome assembly GCA_023846275.1 of Vanilla planifolia. Taxonomy (NCBI): domain Eukaryota; kingdom Viridiplantae; phylum Streptophyta; class Magnoliopsida; order Asparagales; family Orchidaceae; genus Vanilla; species Vanilla planifolia. The sequence continues at coordinate 155,372 of JAIUJO010000044.1, read as the reverse complement.
TATTAATTTACAGCAAATCGAAATAAGTTCGAATTTATAAGAAAGAAACATCATTAGACGTGGCTTTCTAAGCATTTTTGAATTGCATGTTCATCGTTATATTTTTTAAAATATTATTTTCAAAGATTTTAGCATACATTTTAAGACTATCAATTCATAATAAATTTGATGATCAAGGATGTTGAATTGATTTCTTTATTATCTTAGAGTACAACAATTCTTCAAATATTTGTCTTAAACATGGTTATATTACTATAAAACAAAAATTCTTCTCTCTTGAGTCATTTAACTCGCTTTGATTTTGTTATAGAAGTACATTGCTTCAGTTCATGTATTTTTCTCTTTAACATATGTTTACTTTTTTTAAAATTAATAAATTTTTTTGATTATGTTTTATTTATAAAACACACATTTAAATATTATTAAACCAATAATGTTTTATTATATTAGTATTTTTTTAGTGATTCACAATAGTTCCAAATCATCTGTAGCAGAGAAGAAATGAGTGTCGTTAGATTCGTCTTGATGATCTCCCTAAAATGTAAAATTAATTTTTGTAATTTTAGTTTTTTTCTTTTCTATTATTTTTGTCACATATTAAGAGACAATTTTATTGCTCCTTTATTTTATAAAGAAGATATTAAACTCGATCTCATCACATCAATTAATGCCACTTCTCTATGCAATTTAACTCAAACAATTTTTTGATTTTCCTATATTACTATGTAATTCTAAATTTGTTATTAATTTGGATGTCTAACCAACGTCATAAAAAGGACATTAGCCTCTTCTTGACTTGGTTTATCTAATCAAAAAGTTATTTTCGTATTTTCATAGCTTTTTTACGTTTTTCCTCATTTTGGCAAGAATTATGAGATATTTTAGTCATATATTCTTTCATGATTGAAGCTTAATTATGTTTTATTATTATTAAACTATGATTCTCTTTCTATGTAATTATTATTCCACATTAATTAGGATATATTTTATTACTTAAATTTATCTTATTTTAGATTTACTGTATAGCTTTTAATATTTAAATAAAAAATTATCATGACTTTTGCTTATCTATTTTTATAATTCACTATAATTTAAAATAAGAATGCTGAGATAAAACAAATGTTGTTGGACTTGTTTTGACGAGTTATGTGCAATTAAATATTTTTTTTTATTTTTTAATTTAAAAATGGTTTTAACATGTTTTATTAGACATTTTTACTCCTACTTCCTTTAACTAATGAGAATGTTATACTTAATACCCTTTATATTATTGAGTCTTGCATTTTAATATATTTTAACTAATTACTTCAACTTTTTTCTTTGATTCGCTTATATTACTATGGAACTATAATTCTTCTTTCATGTGACCATTATATTAGTTCAATTATGTTATATTATTTTTCCTAAAGTTGCCTTATTTAATCTTTAATATATATTTACCATATATTGAATAATACTTTATTATTAGTTATGATTATTTACATCAATAGTTTGGGGAAACGAACCAAATGTTGTTGCACTCTTCATGACATGCTCTATCAAATTAAGTATTCATTTCTATGTTATTATATATTATATTTTATAATGTTTTTATACATTTATAAGAAATTTTGATTCATAACTAATTTGACAATCATGCATGTTACGCTCATCTCTTTAGTATTTTGAAATTAAATTTTCCCATAAAATTTAACTAATTTTTTTAAATTGTTTTCTTGCATTTGGTTATATTATTGTGAATCTCAAATTATTACCTAATGTGAACTTTTTATCATTTTTGTGTTATGCTACATTGATTTAATTCATTTAATTTTAACTTTAATGTATTCTTGATTCATATTAAAAATAGTAATTACCTATTTATGACTATTAAATTATTTAATTTGCAAGATTTATAAACAAAATACGATCATAACAAAACAAACATCGCTGTAGAGATCAAGATGTGTCATATCTTTTTTAAAATTATATTTTATTCCTTAAAAGTTTAATTTTTAAAAGTTTTGGCATGTTTTTTGAGGTATTTCGATTAATACCTACTTTGAAGATTAAAGATGCTACAATCAATCTCCATAATAGTTTGGAATTCAAATTTCCCTCATAATTTATCATATTTTTTTAAATTTTATACTTTGATTTGGCTATATTATTATGTTATCCTAAATTTCTTATGATGTGACCTTTACATCACTTTGATTTTGTTATATTATATTTTTTTGTAATGGGAAGAGAAAAACATCATTGAAGTCATCTCAAAAAGTGTTATCAGATTAAATATTCATCATTATATTTCAAAATATGTTAATTTCTATTATCCTTACATGCTTTGTTAGACATTTTAATTCATACCTAATTTAACTATCAAGAATATAATAGACAGTTTTCTTTGTTCTTAGAGTGCAACATTCTCAAACCCTTTAATTTATTCCTTCAAATGTTTATCTTTGAGTTAGTTTTATTATTATAAAATACTAATTGTCCTCTCATATGAAATTTATATTTTTTTATTGAGAAATATTACATGGCTTTAACTTTAATTTATATTTTACTTTAATTTTAGTTAATAATTTTTTAATATTTATTTTTTTTGAAATTTATGGTAATTCTGAATGAAGTCCAATGTAGATAGAACAAATGTTAATGGGCATTTCTTAATGACCTCTACCCAATTTAAAATTCATTTTTATTATTTTAAAATTTTTATTTTCTATTATTTTAGCACAAATTATTAGATATTTCTTTTCATACCACATTTAAAGATCAAGGATGTTACATTCAATTGCATTAGTATCTTTGGGTACTAATTATGTTTATTTTCAAATTTTTTTTAGTTTTACTTGATTATAGTAATATACAACTACAAATCTCCTCTCATTTGACATTTACACTCAAATTCACTTGGCCATATTACATTGCTTAAGCTTATTTCATTTTAGTTATTATAGACACTTACTAAATCATAAAATAATAATTTACTATAGTTTACCCATTATTAATTCGGTAATTTGTAGTACTTCTAAATGAGATCTAATCAAGACAAAAAAGTATTTTAGACTTGACTACATGAGCCTGATCTAATAAAACATTCAATCTAAAATTTTTTAAATATGCTTCTTATTATTTTAAAATATTTTATGAGACATTTGTGTTTGTATTTTATTTTATGATTGAGGAAGTGAGACTAGGACTCATTTGTATCTTTTGATGCTACTTTATTGCACAATGTATCTCATGTTTTCAAATTTTTTGTAGTTATTTACTTAAATTATAATTTAAATTTAAAGTGCCTCTCTCGTGTCCCTAAAAATTGATTTTTATTTGGTCACTTTACATTACTTCAATTTAGCTGATTTTATCTCCAATGTATAATTAATTAGTGTTACAAAACCCAAGTTACTATTAGTTGTTCATATAGAATTTATTAATTCATAAGAATTCCAAATGAGGTCCAATTCAGAGAAAGAAAAACCCGTTGGACTAATCTTGATGAGCTTTATTCATTTAAAATTTAACTTTTTTATTTTAAAATATTTTTTCCTCTAAGATTTTAGTGCTCTCTATGTGACTATTTAATTTATTTTTAATTTGATGATCAAGGATGTTACGCTTGATCTTCTTAGTTTTGTAGGTGTAATTATTCCATACAATTTTGTGTGATTTTGTCCAAAAAATTCATTTTCACTTGTTTATATTACTATGTAACTACCATTTTCATTTCATATGACCTTTACACTATATTGATTTGTTCATATTACAATCTTTAACTTATCTAACTTACAACAATTCTAATTTTTCTTTTTTTTTTGTTTTAATTTTGTCTTATTACTATTAAATTCAAAATCTCCTCTTATGTGAAATTTACTTATATTGGATTTAGTCATATTACATTGTTTGGATATATCTTTTTTTAATTTCAACATATATTTATATAATATTACAATAATAGTTTTTAAATTTTTTTTATTTACATTTGTATTTTCTAAAAATTCTAAATGAGGTTAGATCAAGATAATATAATAGTTATTGGACCCATCCCATTAAGCCCTAAAAAATTAAATATTCATTTTAAAATTTCTAAACTTTTTATTCTTTATGCCTTTGGTAGGTTTAATGAGACATTTTAAATAGTACATGATTTGTTGATCCATAATTTTAAACAATATGTCCTTATTGCCATGGTATGCAACTTTCTTATATAATTAATTTTATTTCTTAAATTCATTTTCCTTCAATTGTTTATATTATTACGTGACTCCAAATGTCTCTTATGTGCCCTTCACATTACTTTATTCTAGTTATACAACAATGCTTTAATTTACCTCATTATAACAATTATATATATTTACTTTATTTAAAAAAATCGTTTCTTTTTATTTATGCTTACTAATTTTTGTAACACTTAATAATTATAAAAAATATCTGATTCAGATGAAACAAATATTGTTTGACCCTTTTGATGTGCTCTCTCTAATTAAATATTCAATTGTATAATTTTAAGTTTTATATTTTCTTCCATTCTCTTGTTTCCCTAGAAATTCTAATTACACATTATATTCTCATAATCATGGAATTTAATTTTCTCATACAATTTATGTTAATTATTTTAATTTCTTTATATTATTTCTTATATTATTATATAAATTTTTAAATTCATTTGTTTAAGCTTTGTATTACTTCTATTTGGATGTGTTGAATTACATCAATTTTTCTTTTTAACTTTTAAATATTATTTCATTAATATTAATTTATAATTTGATATTATTTATGATTATTTAATTTCATAATTCTTAATAGTTCTAATCGATGCTAAATCAAGCCGAAAAACACATCTCATTGAGCTCTATCCGATTAAGCTCTTATTTTTTTGTTTTGAAAATTTTTTCACTACTTTTGGTGAGCTCTATGAGCCATTTTGATTTGAACTTGATGAGAGGTTTGAGTATATCACACTTGATGTCCTTAGTATCTTCTAGTGCAACTTTTTTGCAAAATATAGATCATTTCATCAATTGTTTTTCTTTTATTTTTTTAAATTACTATAAAACTCTCAATCACATTTCATATAACCTTTACATCACTTTGAATTGTTTATGTTTTATTGCTGTGATTTATCCCATTTCACCTTTATTTTATTTTTACCTAACAATAAAATTACTTGTTATTTTTATTTATGTTTATTTATTTTGTTAATTCAATGTAATTTCTAATGATATCAAATAAAATGAAACAAACATCGCTGGACGTATTTTATTTTATTATATTTTGAATGCTTTAATATATATATTTAAATTTGAACATCATGTAATGATTAAGGATGTTAGAATTGATGTACATATGATTTCAGAATATAACTTTGCTATATAATTTATGTTATTTTTTCATTGCTTTCCTTTGAGTTTTTTACACTTTTATAATATTCTAAATCTAGACTTTTATACTTTTACTTCTCTTTGACTTGATTATATTACATTTCTTTAATGTACTTGAAATAAATTTTAACATAGATTTACTAAATATTAAAATAATATTTTAGTATTATTTATGCTAATTTTGTTAGGTTATTTATAGTGATTTCAAATGTAGTCTAATGGAAACGAAACAAAAAACATTGGACTCATGTCGACATGCTATATCCAATCAAATATTTATCTTAAAATTTTTATGTGTTTCATTTTCTTTTTTTATGGCATAGTTTTTAAGAAATTTATATTCTTACATGATTTTATGATAAAGAAAGTTACACTCAATCTTAAAAATATCTTCAAATGAAACTTTCTAATGTAACTTATCTCATTTATTTTAAATGTTTTGCTTTAATTTTGGATATATTTCTATGAAATTCTAAATCACCATTTTGTGAGTTTTTCATCACCTTTAATGAGTTATGTTACATTTTTCAATTTATCTAATTTAAAGATTTTAATAAATTTACTCAACATTTAAAATGTAATTTATTACTATTTATGCTTATTTACTTTTTTATTTCCAACAAATTCCAAAGGAGGTTTGATCACTATGTATGAAATTTCATAGAATTTTTTGAAAATGCTCTATCCAATTAAATATTGAATTTAAAATTTTTATGCATTTTATTTTATATGACATTTCCATGATTTACAAGATATTTTGATTCTTAGTTGATTTGATAGATAAGGATTCTGTGCTAGATCTCTTAGTATTATATATCACAATTTTGCTATACAATTTATCATATTTTTAATTTTTTTATTTGGTCATATAGTACTAAAGCTCTAATTCATCTTTCGTATGACCTTTACATTTGTTTTTTTATCTTGTGAAACTCTTTTAATTTATCTCATTTCAATTTTAATATATATTTGCCATATAACTTATTGTGAAACAAACCATTAGACTTATCTCCATGAGTTGTATCCAATTAAATATTAAATTTAAATTTTTTTGTATTTTATTTTTCAATTCTTTTGCACCCTTTACGAGGTATTCTAATTCTTAACGAGTATGATTCTTATGAATTTTATTATTATTTATGGCTTTTTATAATTCTATTTCAATGGAATTCCAAAAGGGGAGCAATCGAGACTAAACATGTATTGTTGGACAACTTCACAAGTTCTATAGTATTAAATATTCAATTTTAAAATTTTATGTGTTTAATTTTCAATGGCTTTGGCACATTTTAGGAGACATTGTTATTTTTTTCTGATTTAATGATTATGCATTCTATGCTCAATCTTTTCCTATCTTAGAATGTAAATTCCCAAAATAATTTATCTCATTTCCTCATATTTTTAATTTTTATTTTCTTATATTTTTTTTTGTTTAATATCATTGCTTTAATTTATGGTTGCTGAAATTTAATATATGCATAGTAAATATTAAACTAATAACTTTTTTTCTTAATTAATTTATTATTTTACATTCATTCCAAATGATGTCTAATCTTGATTAAACAAATGCCGTTTGACATGACTCGACAAAGTTCTACCCAATTAAATATTTATCCCTACACTATTAATTGTTTTACTTTTTTGTATTTTTTTTGTTTTATTAGAATTTTTGTTTCGTGCCTGATACGATAATTAAGGATATCACAAAATATCACCATTTATTTTTGAATGAAAGTTTTAATTATAATTTTTTTCATTTCTTCCGAGAATATGCCTTTATTTTCTTATATTTCTATGTAACTCTCAATCTATTCTTATGTGGCCTTTCCAATTCTTTGATTTGGTTTTGCTATATTGCTTCAATTTATCTCATTTAAACTATTGAGCTCTCAGCTCTCTTATCAACTCCATTAAGTAAATTTTTTATTTTTTTTATTCCACACTTCATTTAAGTAAAAGTATAAAACATTTGTAATTTTTTAATATTTTATCAAACATAAGATTACTATAAGCATCAAATTCAAATTTGTTGTTTCAAATTTTCCTATTTTTTATTTCCTTAAAATACTTTTATAGCCCTTTTATTATATTTTATTTCTTGAGAGTTATCAATTTGTGATAGGCTTATACAAATTAGTTTGATTTTTTTGTCCTTTGTTTGGGCTTGATGTAAGCTTCAATTTGAGCTAAATATATTTTTTTAGAAAAATTTCAAATGTGTAGGTTTTTATTCTTAAATATCCATCCCTTTTGCTAAAGCACACTTCAACTAGCACCAAAACTATTTTTATTTTTTGTGAGAAGAAAATCTTCTGAGAGAATAATGAGTTAAATTGATACTTCAATGAGTTTTGTTAAAAGCACGTCTTCCAATAAGTCAACACTTTTTTTATGGTTAATAAATCCCTATTGCAAGATTAGGATTGCCACTCCCTCGGCAGCATTAGGTAAGGAATTATGGGAGCTACTACAAATTTCATTCAAATTTAACTTTTAAAGGAGTTTAATAGAGAGTCATTGAGGAATGTGTCAAATTTGTTTTAGCTAATGAGAAACTTCTCTTTCCGCTCGTCAAGTTGGAGTTTAAGCATCGAAAGGAGATTATTGTGGGCTTTCATTATTTTGATTTTCCTTTTATCAAAAGAAAGAGGGCTTCATTTTCATTTAGGGATGGTCAACCTCTTGGTTCATATCTATTTGCTTTTCATTGTCTCATGGCCCATTTAAATGATAGAGTTAGTGCAATTTGCTCTCTTTTTTGTTAACCGGACGAGTGGTTTAATTCTCAGATGCCCATGGTGGGTGAAGTAATGTCTACCTTATGACTTGTGAAAAGATTCCAATTATTACCTTATCAAATAATTGGAATGTTTCGTTGGATTTGGCACTCGCATTGAATCAATAAAAATTATGCCAACATCTAAACATTTGGGAGAGAATCAATGAATTCTTTTTTGGAACAATTCATCCTTCCTAAACAGCAAGTTAGAGGTATCATAGAAATGTACATTTGTTGTTAACTAATTTAAAATAAATATCAGAAAACATGATTATTAATCGTTTAGAATTGTATTCAATGAATTTCTTAAGAAAATGAAAGTTACTCTAATGAAAGATTACCTTAACAATTAACTTAGACAGTTAGTACTAAATAATACTTTGAAACAAATTTTTAAAAAATGGAAAATATAATGAAATAGAGTGGTGCCAAAATTGTAATGCTTGTACAAATATTAAAAGAAAAAAATTTTAAAAAAATGAAAATATTATAAATAATATTTGTAAAATAATAATAATTTAATAATTAAAAATAACAATCTTTAAAAATATTAGTATGAAATATAAGTTTCATAACTACCAAAACTACATAAATAATAAAAATTAATAATGCATAAATTATGTGAATATTACATTGGGAAAATGCTACATTTGAAACTAAAATTTGTATAACTTCTATTTCATAAAAATGTTGTACTATAAGTAAACAAAATTAATTTTTCATATCAAAATAATTTAAAGATATTATGGAATTGTACATTATGAAATACATATAGTATAAAAAAAAATAAAATAATGATTCTTTAAATACTAAAAATAATGATTCTTTAAATCCTAAAAATATATGATATATCAACAAAAAGAACAATGCAATAGGGAAATATATAATTAAAAAATTTAAATCTTTTTCTAAAAGTTTCGTAATTATGTGAAAGCAATTCATTGAAAATTTGAGCATCATAATTGATAAAATGTATAAAGTGATTAACAAAGGAAATAAAAGAATATTCATAACTATTTTAATAAATATGAAATGCACAAAAAATTTATTATAATTTAAGATTTTCTATTAATGCAAATAGCAAGGTTGAGTAATGCTAACATAAGAAACCATAATTTTTAAAAAAGTTATGTTAGTCTAACAAAACTTTAAAATGAAATTAAAAAAGGAGAGAATATATATAGAATTATAAAATAAGTTAGTGTTATTCTTCACTAATGAAAGGAAAAAAGGCATCTTGAAGATTTAAAATTTTTTTAAAGAATTAATAAAATTTTAAAAATATATGATAAAATAATAAGTAAAACTTAAAAGAAATGTGGATAAGTTATATACAAATAAGTATAGAAAAAACTTATAAAATGAATCTAGTAAAAAACTTAAAATGTTACTTAAAATGTGCAAAACAAATAGTTGAGTAGAATAGAAATGAACCATATCGATTTGTTCAGCAACCCTAAAATTTTAATGATTTTTAGGATGGATGTGGTGAAGGCTTATGGACATATGAGATGGCTTCCACCTTATCATACAACAACTAAATTTTAGAGTTTTTTTGTCTTACATTACAATTATTTGTTATGGATTAATTTTAGCTATTCAAATTGGGTTATTAATAGTAGTGAACTTAGAGATAAATGCTTTATTATCATCAATTTAAAATATCTTTCTCACATTTTTATTTGATACAAAATAATTTTCATAGTTTTGTTAGTATGATAAATGCCTTATTAATATTTTTAGCCTTTTCTATATTTCATACTATTTAGTATATGATATTTTTAATAATTCATCAACTATTAATTTTTTTGTATATGGTTTTCTTTTCAACATACTTTGAAATTACTTTTAGAATTAAAATATTTTTAATTTTTATTATTTTATTTTTATAATGTATATTTTTCATTTTAATTAAATAGAAGAACACATCTCATTATTGTTATTCATCCCCAAAACGCTATTTCAAAGGCATTCTTAAAATGTTTGGAATTTTAAGACAATTTATTATTTATATAAATTATTTCTAACAATTTTAACTTTCAATAGTATTTGTATTTTTTAATCTTCAAAATTTTAAATTATATTTATTTCATTTTATATGTCAATTTTTTTGAAATAAAAATATTTTTTTATCTCATGGTTCTAATTAATCTAAAATTTTATTTATAAGATTCCTTTTTATTTCTTTAATGGATTATGTTTTTATAATAGCATTTTATGGCGTGACCCAAAAGTTACTTTTGAGAAGTAAATTAATAGATTAAATATTTAATAATTCTAATTACCAAAATTATTTCTTATATTTATATTTATATAAAACGTTTAATCAAATTTAATTTTTCTCATTTTAATAACTAATTTTTTTATCCAATTATAAATAAAACATAAGTTATCTAAAATATTTCTTTTTCTTTTATAAAAACAATTTTTAAAAAATAAATTAAATTGAATTGTTATGATATGAAACATTAAATAAATTCAATTTAAAAAATAATTTAAAATTGAAATATTTTTATACTACATAAAAAGATTTTATAATATTGGAACAAGGTCAACAAAGGTAATATAACATAATAGTTTGAAAATGTTAAAAATTGCTTTCCATTAAATTATTATATTTATAATTTGAAATTATTTGTGCAAACATTAACCCAAAAAGTTATTTAGGAAATATGAAATTTTTATAAAACTTTGACTATAAGTGATGAAGTAATAAAAAGTAGTACAATGTGATGAACAAAACTAAATGTTGAAATTACATATCAAATATTTTTTAAAAAATAGTCATTTAAGGATTAATAGTATCATTATTAGAATAAAATAAAAAATATAATAAAATAAAAATAATAAAATAGCATTTTAGTTTTTAGATGACATTTTGTCACCAAAAATTTTTAATTAATACTTGTACAAAGGCGAAATAAAACAAAAAATTTATATATTAGCAGCATCTTAAAAAGTAATGTTATAATAAGGTAATAAAAATATTTGTGTGCCAAAATAGTGTGAATAGGCAAAGTAACTAAAATAGGATAAAATAAAAATTATTATGTTCAATATGCATTAGTTTGAAATTATGATGTAACAATTTAACATAAAAAATTTAGTACAAATATAAAAGATTGTAACAAATTTATATATTCAAAACTTTGTGCATAATTATCAATAGGAAACCTTTTCCATAAAAAAATGTCAAACTTGATTCTTCATGACTATAAAAACATATAACAAATAAAAAAGATTATTATATAACAAAATATTTCGATTACTAAAAAGATTTGAGTGTTACAAATCAATAATAAGTATCTATGCAAATAAATAAACTACAAAAGAGTATAAATAGAAAACAATATAAAAATAATTAATTATTTGAAATGTAGATTCATATGTAAAAAAGTTAAAAAATGTTTTAATAAATATTATAAATAAATAAAATGATCTAAACAAAAGCATTTACACACAATAAATTTTATATTATGAAAACTTTATGTTGCATGATAAAATATGATTTTTCCAGTAGTGCAACACTGCCAAATATCACTTTCGTGAGAAAAAATGAAAAAGAATGTAAAAAGTAAAACCTAATGCAAAGATATTAATGCAACAGAACTAGTTAAAAAGAATGACAATACATAAATTCAATAAAACACTTAACACTCAAATATCAACATTTTTTACTTGATAAAGTACAATAATAAAAATTATTTTTTTTGAAAAAAGGGTGTAAAATAATTGTAAATATAAATATAATAAAATGGCAATAGATTGATAAAATCCTTTGTAATGCTAATTTTACCAATACTTTCGAAAATAAAAGGAATTATGTAAATTTGAGGGAAAACAAAATTTTATTTTAGGAAAATTTAAAGCCTTTAATACAACATACATTTTGCTAAAGTTACAAAAAGAAATTAAAATCTTTAATACTGCATTCGACTTTCCAATCTATCAAGTTAAAATGTAGTGGTAAATATCTCAACAAAAAAAATTTGTTAAATTTTAATAATAGTTTTTCAAAATGACTATTTAAAAAAAACAATTTCTAAAAAACTTTGGCAAAAGTAAATATATTTTAACAGCAAAATTTAGAGCATAGAAATTTTATGATTGAAATGTAATGCATAAAACAATAAAATGATAAAAATTAAAAAATTGGCAACAAAATTAAAATATTTTAATGGAGGTAAAATTTGTACATAAAAACAAAAATATATATTGTTATTTATGTAAACATGCTAATTTGAAATTTTTAATGATTTTAGAAAACAATGTCAAAACAAATTTCTACATAAACATGCTAAATTTTCAACATTAAGTAATAAGAAAATTTTTTTATTACTGATATAGCTATTGTTTAAGTATTTTTTTAAAAATCTATTTAGTTTTAAAAAATATTATCTATCATTTTAATAATAATTAAATAAGAAGAATTATAATGGTAAAAATGAAAAATATAGAAGTAGAATAAATATGTTGTCATTGCAATGCAATTAAAATGCTCAAAAGTTTTACATAATATATTAAAAAAAATCTTTTTAAAGAGTAATTGTAAACAAACCTTCATAGTTTATGTAAAAAATGAAGCTTAAAATATAAAATGTCATCATGCAAATAGAAACTTTATAAGATTAAATATTTTAGAGAAAAAATAAAACATTTTGAACACGAAAATATAGAAAATTACTATCACTATTAAATATTTAATGGATAACAAATTAGTTTAGCATTTGAACTAAAAACATATCTTTATATTCAATGTTTAATAAATAAAGAAAGTGATAAGCATTAAATTACAATTTCCTATAATAAGTGCCATCCAATCTATTCTATTTTGGATATCACAATGTAAATTATGTAAGTATACTATAATATACAATTAGACAAACCTACCTAAACTAATTATTTAACTCTTGCAAAAATACTATATAATGTCAGAATATAGCATATAATGTTGTTGTATGAGAAGCAAATAATAGTAATCATGAAAGAATGTGATTGCATGAAAAGTTCACTGAACAAAAACTATACAAATAAGCCCAACAAATGCTGAAATCATCAAACCTAACTCATGTTCAAGTCTATATGATAATGGCATGATATTAGTATTGTACTAGTGTAATTGAAATCTATCTATATGTCATTTATAAGATTTATCATAGTAATACGATTACGTAGATAGTCTTACAACAATGCACATTTGAAATTAATTAATCTAATTATACTAGTATGTGCTTAAGATCCTAAAAATAGAAATAAATTAGCAAAATTATAAATTAAAACCTCAACTCTTAGCTCATAACTTATAATTCTATATTGGCAATAACCTTATTGCAACATTTCAAACATTACGTCACATAATATATGTTAGCTTCCTATCCAATTATCGAATGATTAAATCGTATGCTATGAAATGATATACTTTTGTATGAATTTATAATTTTACACACGTTAACACATAGTACAAACACTGTAATTCATGAATGTCTTGCTTGATGACGTTAAACTTAATCATTATTCAATTCCATGCAATATAGATCACATAATTAGATAGTTGAATGGCATATGTAATATTTTTTTATTGATTTTGCAAATTATGAGAATCAATCCCTTTAATTCTTGAAATCTATATATTAAATGTTTATTAAGGCACATTTATTTGAATATAAATATGTAATAAATACATGCTTATATTCACCAAAATTTTACAGTCATGAGTAATATAATACTATGATATTTATCATACAAATATAAAGTTATTATTTTTATAAATCTAACAAAAATAAAGTGTACATTATGAACTTTTTATAAGAAACAATTGCTTAGAAAATGACTCCTTAATTTATAAGTAGAGCTACACTTCAACAAAGCCACCAACACTCATTGACTTATTTTCAAAAGTTAATTACTCCATGTACACTTGATTGAGTTTTTTAAATTGATTAATCAATACTTGATTTTGTGTTGCAAGATTGGAAAACCACTCAAAAAATCATTTATAAAGAAACATGAGATTTCATTGGCATCAAAAAAGTATTTGGTAAACAAAGTTAACCAATTATAATTATTTGTATTTCACTCAAAGAACTTCTTTTCAATATATAAACATACCTATTTCTCAAAAATATGTGTCATTAAAGAGTTTTAATAGTATTGAAATTATCATAATTATTCATTGTAAACAAAAATGTCAATTCTTCAAAATTGCATACTTTGTTTGTTATAATTAAACTAAAAGAATTGTAATGATAAGTGGTACAAAAAATATGAAACAAAACAAAAGACACATCATCATTATTGTATTGTAAACAATTTAAAATATTTTCAAAGAAAAATAAAAATTTCTTAATAATGGAAAAATGTTGCATTAGAAAAACAAAATTTAAAATTCATAAGAATTCAGAAAATATTAAGATAATAGAATGCTCAAAATCTTAAAACCTATGTGTAAAACACATTTATTAAAAAAAGTTAAATCATTAAAAAATAAACTTAATTGTGCAATTAAAGGTTTTTTTTTCTTTTCTATTCTATAAAACATTAATGAAAAATGAACTTAATAACTCAAATATGCAATCTATGTTATTAACAAATGCAATTAAAGAAATAGAAATTTATCTTCAACGATCTACTTGAAAATGCAAACAAATATTTTTATAATATTTTGATAAAAATATACTGCATAAAATGGTTTTTTATATTATAATTTTTTAAAAATATTCATAAAAGTTAATGAAAGGATACTTTGTGATATATACAAAAATGCCTTAGTAAAAGCAAAGGACCATTGATAATAAAAATTAATAAAGTTATCGAGATAAAAAATAAAAAATCTTTTGGATTGTTTGAATATTTTGTGAGAAAGTGAATTTTATTGAAAAATTAAAGGAACAGAAATATATTAAACTTTTGAGACAAAAGAGAATCTTAATTGCATAGATTTATTTTGTGACAAGCCTCCAAAATATATATCATTTATTAATATAAGAAGAATAAATGAGTAACTATAAACAGAAAGAATTAGTAATACCGATATAATGAACATATAATTATTTTTTGCTTTTACACAAAAACAATAACAAAAACATATCTAAATAATTAAATTTAGGAAAACTTAAAATTACAACAAAAATAGAAATCTAAAAATTTTAAAATACAAATATCTAGAAGCATAATGAAATATTATAAATGTTATAAACATTTTTTCAAAATGAAATTACTAAAAAAATATTTTTATTTTGGACTACATGAAAACTTTTATAACAAAAAAATATCAAATTAATTAATATACCAACATAAATAATAACTAAATAGATGGTAGACACTTGTAACAAAAAAGTAAATAATACTTGATAATTAGTGATGTTTTTGTTGGAGATTTAGAAGGCTTATGACCACATTACTTATCTTTTCTCTTCTTTATAACTCATTAGTTTAGGTATCGAGAGGGCCACTGCATATATATAACGAAATGTTTTTATGATCTAGTGTTTAGTTTTGTATTAATGGTTAAATAATGTTGGATCATTTGTATGTATCATTATGGGGAAGTCTTCCTTTTTATGAAATTTTTCTTATTCTTAGTTTAAAATATTATTTTTTCTTTTTTATTGGAAATAAATATTTTTTACATACTATTGCAATAGTCAATTTTTTTTATTTTTAATCTTAGTTTGTACGTTATTTACTTTTTAAATATTTCTTGACGGTTTTAACTTTTGTTTTTCATTTTTTTTTTGGCTAATATGCCTTGTGTTATGACAAATTTTGAATATTATTTTCATGATTTTAAATAATTTTAAGTATTCTTTACTTTCTTATTTAAATTTTGTTGTCTCATTTTAAGAAAATATTTTTTTAAAATTTATCAAAGCATTGTTGATTGCAATTTTCAAATAATATACGTTTTTGCAATTATATTTTCAAATTCTTCAATAGTATATAAATTTATTTTGTTTGTTACACTAATAATTTTACTTCAAATGTTGGATGGTTTACATTATTGAAAATATACAATGGATTTATGTTTCTTAATTTTTATTGATTTAAATGTTTTTTAATAAAATTAGCTTTTGTTTTTTCTTTGTATTATTTTAATTTATATTTGCTTCAATGTAAAAATATTAATACTTAATGTCTTTGAAGATTTATGCGATATATTTTTACATTAAAATTTATTTTTCTTTTGTTATTAAAAATTTTTTTTTGACAAACAATAAAACAAACTTTCAAAGTTAGAATTTTTTGCACAACAAAACGTATAGTTTTAAAATTCATTTAATTTAAGTAATATTATGATGAAAAATATTTTTGAGTGAATTAAATTACACCAGCGCCAAAATAATAGAGAAAAGTTAATTTGCAAATATTTGAAGAAAATGTATTCTAATAAAAAATTTTTAGTGCATAAATGATATGGTGAATTATATAGTGTATGGAGAGATCTATAAGGCATTAAATGACCTAAAATATTTAACAAAATATGCAATGATATGACAAGAAAATTGTTCATGAAATTTGAAACCTTATAAAAAAATGAAAAAAAAATCTAAAATATAAAGTTATAAATTATATGCATTTCATTTCACAAAAAAGTATGTCTTTTAAATTAGAATAAATCACACTAAAACACATGTCAAATAATTTAACATTTAAAACAAAAAATAATTATGCAAAGATAATAAAAATAATCACAATGGCAAAGCAAAATATTCAAATTTAGAAAATGTATGAAAAAAAATTTAGATGTTTAAAAAATAAAAAAATTTTAACAATCTAATAATAAAAACATTTTATTTTTCAGATTCTACAATCAAATAATAAATGTACCTAATTTTTCGAATTCTACGTGTTAATGTAAAAAAATTAATAATGATTATTATATATTGATTGAGAAATCATTTGTTTAAAACTGAAATATTTTAAATAATTAATTAATAATAAGACCATTGATATTTTAATTAAGATGTCATATTTTTGTCAAAATATAATAACTAAACTGATGAAAATAAAATGAGTCAAGAAGCAAATCTAAAAGACATCTACATAATACAAAATGCAAATATTTCGAACATTATGGGATCATTTAATAGAACATTTTGTCTGAAGTTTGTCATGTACTATGAAATTGTTTCCAGAAAAATTACGTATAAAGATTGAATTTTAAAATTTTTTTTACCGTATATATTGTTATTGGTACTTGTGTAATATGTTTATCTAAGTTGGACACTTTATATATTTTCTTGATTAAGAATATTTTACTAAGAAATTATGAATAATGATTTGAGAAATTTAAAAGTCTTTCGTTTCTAATTTTAAAAAAAATTAAAATTTTATAATTTAAATGAGTTTATACAACTATAAACAAATAAAGAATAACCTAAGTGAAAAAATATTTAAATTTTGACATTTACTTCAAAAAGGTTTAATAATATAAAAAATTATATGACAAAAAGATGGCATAAATTAACAAAAATTATTCATTTATAATATAATGATAAATGCACTAACCTAGAAAACATATCCAAACAAAATAAAAGACTTGAGAACATAATATATTGTGTTACTTGCAACTTTTAAAATATAAAAATAATAAATATACAAATATATTTAAAATATAAAAGAAAACATAAACCAAATATACAAAGCATAATATAATAATTTCTTACATCAATTCAATAATTATGATTTGACAATAAGGATAGAAGTATGAAAATAATAAAACTTTCAAATAAACAAAAAATAATAAAAATTAAAATTATATGTATAATAATAAATTAGTATATGTTGTTTTTTTATTATAATCCTCAGAAATATGTTTGTCTACCTCCATAAAAGTAAAACATTTATAATGATTAATAAAACTATAATATAACTATTGATGCTCAAAATTTTTAAATATTAATAATTTTATGCATAATAAACTAAAAATAATTTATCTTGATGTATGTCAAACTTTATTTTTCTAACAAATATAAAATATGAAGTAAAAACCTTTCAGTTAAAATATATAACATTAAAAGAAAAACGATTATTGCATAACAAAAAATTATTAAGTTAAATACTATTTCGAATATAAAAATAATAAAATCGATTGTTAATTCATAATATTAAATTTTAATATGTGATTTTCATAATACATAAATAATTTTTTTTATTGAAATATACTTATTAAAATCAATATTAAAAAGAAAAAAATATATATAAAATCTAAAAAATATAGCATAAGTAAATTTTTAAATATTTAAATTGTTATGGTCATTGCATATCTTTCGATTAGAAAATTATGACAGTCATTGATGGCTATTCATCAGCTAGTTATTGTACTAGTAAGGTCATATGGATGCTCTATGTAATCTCAAGATTTGGAAAACTTTGTCTTAAGATGGTAGCTCCCACTATCACATCAGACAAATGATCTTCATAGATGCCTGTACTAATAATCACTAGATAGATTCATACAAATCACCAAGTATGTTGAATGCCATACAATAACTAATTTTACTTGCCAGTTAAGTTTAGATGGATAGTGTGACCTTAAAAGCAACTAAAATGTTACGTAATGTCAATTATTGGATGTAAAACTCAAGAAATATGGTGATGTTTAGCATGAAATAATTTTTATTTTAAAAAATTGTTTGCAACATTGTCAAGTATGTCATTGCCAATAAAGACAGCACATTGGATCACAATATATATAGTTTTAATAACAGTAAAAATATATTATATTTAAAATCATTTGATAACATATCAAATTGGTGCAATATAAATCTTAAAATATTAGTTGTTATGTAATATCAAATAATTTTATGTTTAATATCAATTTACAAAAGAATTAATTTTTCATAAATAAAAAAATACCTAAAAAGTCGTAAATATATTAATTAATTAAATTTAAATATAAATATAATAAGTAGAAATATATATAAAAAATATCATCAATATAAATAAATATTAATCTATTTAAAAATACAAATTATTTAAACAATATATGAATAATAAACCTTTTCATATTGAAAGCTAAAAACACCACAATACAAATAAAAGATATTAAAAATTAAAACTTATACAAAAAAATTATTAATATAGCAAATATTTAAAAAAATTAATGTTATTATTATAAAAGTTGTGCAAAAAAATTTAGTGTTGATAGATGAATATATAAATTTAAATAAAAAATGTAAAATAATATAGTGAAAGTACATTAAAAAATAAATAGAATAAGAAATTTGAGTTTATTTTCTTATATAACCTTTAAATGATATTTGCAATGGTAAACATAGGGAAGACTCATGAATATGTCAGCTCATATTTCCTCCTAATGTTGAATATATTTCCTACTATTCGCGCCAATTCTAAAATAATATTGAATTGTCAAATTAGACACTAATCATTAAAGAAAAAGAAATATTATTCTCATTTTTATTTGAAATGTCTTATCCATTATTTTTTATTAGTTGTTTATGTTTTTGTTGGTGTAACAAAAACTTAGTTTTTATACATGAAATATTTGAAGTTATTTGTTATTGTATTCGATTTTAAAATCTTGAAATATTTTATTTTTTTACATGTATGTAATTTTTATGATAATGCTTATTCTATTAAATCGCTTTAGTATCATGCATCGTTAATTATCTTCTTTTTTAAATTCATAAAATGTATTTTTGAACATTTATTAGAACATAAAACATAGTCGTCATGATTTTTTATCCATGGAATTTGACAAAAATTTTAATTTTTTTGTTATTTGACATTACAGTTATGTTTCATTTGTTCTAAAGTTTTTCATATATATTATCATATTTTCAATGTTGCTAATAAAACTTCAATTTTTTTCTAAAGAATTATATCTTTAATTTAATCCTTTTAAATATTTAATAATAATCATGTTGAATTTTTTATTTATTAAGTTTAATACTGAATATAATAGAATGTTATACAAAGAAGATAATTTTGCACTATTTACCAAATTATATGCATATTTTTAATGTTAGAAATTTTATGTGAAGATTTTTCTTTATTTTTATATTTTGATTTTCGTGTAATTTTCTTACAGGTATTTAGAATAAGTTTATTAAAGGAAAAAAAATTGATGTTGTATTTTATTTGGACAAGACATTCAAAATTGCTTTATTTTAAATAAATTGTGCAATTAGGGATATGATTAATACTAGAATTGTTTAAAGTTTTAAAAATTGTCATACTGTGTAAAGTAGGTTCTCTTAGCAATACAATGATTGAAAATAAATAATTATAATTTAAAAAATATAACTTAAAAAAGTAAATCAATACACTTTATTTTATATAACCAATCCCATTTTAATACTATTCTTTAATCAAATAGTACATTAAACTTTTCAAATAATTGCAAAAACTTATTATTACAAAACTTAAGCATTTAAAATTTTAAAATAAATTATTAATATTTTTAACAAATGATATAGTACGAATTTAAAAATAATAAAGTAGGCAAGAAAGAGAAATAATATTCAAATTTTAAAAACACAAAAAAAAACAATGAAACTAAATAATAAATTTTAAATTTGTTATATATTGCTTGACGCCAATAAAATTTATAATAAAAGGAATATAAGCATAATAATTCACTAATAATAATAATAATATAAATAATAAAAAAAAAATTAAAAGTTGTGCAAAATAGAAAAATACAACACAATAAAAATAAAAGATATTAAAAATTAAAACTTACATAAAAACATATTACTATAACAGATATTTAAATACTAAATGTTATTATAATAAAAGTTGTGCAAAATCTTTAGTGTTGATAGATAAATATATAAATTTAAATAAAAAATGTAAAATAATAAAGTTGAAGTACATTAAAAAATAAAAAGAAAAATAAATTTGTGTTTATTTTCTTATATGACGTGTAAATGATATTTGCAATGGTAAACATAGGGAAGAATCATGAATATGTCAGCCCACATTTCCTCCTAATGTTTAATATATTTCCCACTATTCGCACCAATTCTAAAATAATATTGAATTGTCAAATTAGACTGTAACCATTAAAGACAGAAATATTTATCTCATTTTTCTTGAAATGTCTTATTCATTATTTTTGTTAGTTATTTAGGTTTTTGTTAGTGTAACAAAAACTTATTTTTTATACTTTAAATATTTAAAGTTATTTGTTATTGTAATCGATTTTATCATTTTGAAATATTTTATTTTTTTACATGTATGTAGTTTTTATGATAATGCTCATTCTATTAAATCGCTTTAGTATCGTCGATCGTTAATCATCTTCCTTTTTAAAATAAAAAAAAAATGTATTTTTCAACATTTATTAGAACATAAAACATAGTCAGCTTGATTTATTATACATGGAATTTGACAAAAAATTTTAATTTTTTTGTTATTTGTCATTACAGTTATGTTTTATTTGTTCTAAAGTTTTTATTATATATATATTATCATATTTTCAATGTTTCTAATAATACTTCAATTTTTTCTAAAAATTATATCTTTAATTTAATCCTTTTAAATATTTAACAATAATCAAGCTAAATTTTTTATTTATTTTTTTAATACTCCATATAATAGAATGTTATACAAAGCATACACTTTCGTACTATTTAGCAAATTATATGCCTATTTTTAATGCTAGAAATTTTATGGCAAGATTTTTCTTTTTTTTTAATATTTTAATTTTCGTTTAATTTTCTTACAACCTTTTAGAATAATTTTATAAAAGACAAAAAAATTTGATATTATATTTTATTTGGAGAAGACATTCAAAATTGCTTTAGTTTAAATAAATTGTGCAATTAAAAAAATATTAATGTTAGAATTGTTAAAAGTTTTAAAAATTATGTGATACTATGAAAAGAAGGTTCTCCTAGCTATACAATGATTGAAAATAAATCATTATACTTTAAAAATTTTAACTTAAAAAAGTAAATCAATACACCTTTTTTTTATATATTCAAATCTTTTTTTAATATTATAATCTAATCAAATAGCACATTGAACTTTTCAAAGCCATTAATATTTTTAAATAAATTGTTAATATTTTTAGTAAATGATATAATAAGAATTTCAAAAGCATAAACTAGGCAACAAAGATAAATAATATACAAATATTAAAAACAAAAAATTCAATGAAAACAAAATAATAAATTTTTAATTGGTTGTATATTGCTTGATGCCAATAAAATTTATAATAAAAAGAATAATAAGCATAATATTTCACTAATAATAATAATAATATAATATACAAAAAATATTAGCCTTATAAATTATGTGCGACATAAAAAGTGATATGTATAATATCATTTGGATAAAGCTCCAATGCATTAAGGAACTATAATAATAGGATTTAAGAACAATCATTTAATGCACCAACATTACAACTATTTAAAAATACGGAAACATTAATTTGTTTTATGTGAGATAGATAACAATTAAGAACAAATGTATGAAGAAATTGTTTTTAATTTAATGATAGTATTATCAAATGTTCACTAAAAGAATGGCTTATATTTTAAAAATTAATTTCAATTAATAATTAAATTAACAATGAAGTATAAGTTTCATAAAACAATCCACGAAAAAATAAACAAATATGGAAAAATATAATAAAATAATTAAATAAAAAGACCCAAGACATTTACCATGTTCGAAAATATGAAATATAAAACTAACTATTTATAAAAAGACAAATATTAAATACGACATATAATAAATGAGCTTTTGTATTTATTATTGTATCAAAAATTAGATAACAAAAATTAAAAGTCCTTATATTTTAAAAAATAAATTGAAATAAATAGTTAACCAAAAAAAATATTTCCAATGTAAAAATTATAAATACGTAACAAAATATAAATATCATAATGAAATAATTTTAATTGTTAACACAGCATAATACCAAAAATCCTTTCATGATATTGCAAGTTAAACAATGTTAATCTTACAATAAAAAAAATTCAAAATTACTAAAATACACAAAATATTCAAGATATTGGAACACTTAAAACATAACAATTTAAATCTATTATTTATTTACAAAAAAACTATTCTTATCCTAGTAACCATAATAATTTGTAACAAAAAGATGCAAATTATTAATTTATTATAAACAACAAAATTTTATATCCAATGTGCAAAAATGTTAAATAGATAATGTAGCCATGAATCCAACGAAGGCCAATACTTCTACAAAAATTATTTAGTTGGCCACAGATAATGCTCATGAGTCTTATTGGGACTAATCAGTACACAAAGTGATGCATGCAAAGTATTAGTACATGACTCACAATAGTAAAAATATATGCTTAGATAGATTGAGGTAGACGATGATTTAGATAGTCAATGTGTGCATAAATATTAAGTAATGCATAAGCTTATAATAATTGATCATATGATGACAATACAAAAATGCAAGAGAGCTAAGTTGACAATTTATGGATAAAGTTTTATCAACATTCATTTCTTTTATTTATATGTCATTTATTCAAGTAATTATTCAAGAAAAAATTTTAAATATTGATAACTTTTATTTTTTCTTATGTTAGTTAAGTTGAACTAATGTTTCTTACATCATATTTTAATAATAAAAAAATCATTATATTATTTATTAACTTTTTAGTGATTCAAATCATGTGTCTCAACATCAAATAGGTTAATCTACTATAAATCTCAATTAATTAATTCATTGTTAAATCCACAATTGAAGACAACAAAATGAGTGTTGGAGACATTGCTTAAGAATGGCTTAGCTTGAAATTTTGGAGCTAATATATAGAGCTATTAATGTAATAGTTTCCCATCTAGAGCATATCTTCTATATTATACTTTGGTCAGAATTATTAAACTAATCACTTAATACTGAAATGACAAATAGGTTTACATTTTTCCTTCTCATGATAAAGGGCATTATTTTGTGTGATCTATATGTAAGTGAAAATGTCAATCTCTATCATAAAAGTAGGCTATCAATAAATGGCTAAATAATATTGAATAGTTAAAATCTAAATAGTGACATTAATCATAGGTTTAATCTCTACACATCAAGAATTGAAATAACGTTGGCACAGCCTTGAATTTTATATGCATATTCATCACAGAATTTCATGCCTTTTAATATTACTATTATTGAGTTGAACACTAGTTATTTTATTTTATTTGAATTAATTTTTAAATTTTAAAATAATTGATATTTATACTCATTGAAGAACCTATAAAATGACAAATGTCAAACCATATGAAGATCATCATAGTTTATTGATAGATCATTATGAGATTTATTTTGAATTTAATTTTAGGAATTTTACTTTTATTTTAATTAAAATGTTGAGCTTGGTTAAAATAATTTTAGTAAAATACAAAACTTAAACATTTTATCATAAAAGTTTTATTTAAATTAATCAACTAAAAAAATATAAGATTCCTAACTTTGATAATTTTAAAAATCATCTCATCTTGATCACTTCTTTGAAAAACTTCCAATAATGCAAAATAGTACATTAAGAAAAAACACTCAGTTCTAACAACCAAAGCAAATACTTTTCTACGTATTAAGTCAAGGCATGATCCATGAACACATATGCTATAATATCTAACCATGGAATCTCTCTTGAACCCGCATGTGCATATTAATAAGCAAAGGTGTCCAAAGTGAACTATAATGTAGCCAATCTTATATGCTTGACTAATTATATACCTACAAGTATAGCCTAAATATCACTACCTCACAAGTAGATAAACAATGTCGGGCAAAAATTACAAATTATTTTCATATATCATTTAAATAATTTGGAAGAATTAATGTAGATCTAAAAAAATATTTTAACCCATAGTCATCATAATTAATTGTTCAAATATCCATTATCATTTAAAAAATGTGTAGATTTTAATCCAGTAATCTGAGCACGATATATTCAAGATCGAATTGTTGAAGATCCGTCTTCCTTTCTTAAATGTGTAGAACAAAATCTAGCTATCTAATTATTCATTTTAATGGTATAAAGGTCCATATTAAAATCAATAATTCATTTATCATTTACCTTGATTCAATCATATAAATTTGGGATTTTACCTTGATCTAATTACACAATTTGGAATATAATGATCTGTATTTTCAAGCATGTGGCTCCCATTTTTCTTAATCTATCCTATACTCAAAAAAAAAAAATCTAATGATGAACGATGGATTGCAATGATTACTTTATGAGCAACACTGAGCTATCCAACTCAGTATTTACTGTAAACGACTATTTTTAAATAGTTATTGAAATCAAGCAATTCTACTCATAATGAATAATTGGGATTTTTTGTAAGTTTTTCAATCATTCAAATATGTCTATAAATTATAGATTTTTTTTAAAAAAATTGGAGAAAACATTTAAAACTACAATATTAAAATCATAGCAACTTATGCTAATAATTTTTTTCATTTGTTGTGTCCATCATCCTTGGAGCTCTATCCCTCCTTTCCTTTTTCTTTCAAGTAAAGGAAAAACACGTTTGTGCTTCGTTATATAATTCATTAAGCATAGGATTATTATATACATCTAATTCAAAACTCTTCTTGTAATTTTTCTTTTCCTACAAGTTTCATTTCATTGAAAGAATGCTATAGCCCAATTATTTTCTTTCATTTTTGTGAGCATTGTCATTCTTTCAAAGTCTAACATTAATTAGTTTATTATTTTTCCTATCCTTTAATTCGGGAGGCTATAGGTTACAATTTGAATTCAATCACTGAAGATTGTTGAACTTTTTTTAATATTTCTATTTTTTATTTTCAAAATTTCTATAAAAATTTAACATAAAATTAATATATTTTAGAAATATTAAATTTAGAAAAAAAGAAGCCATAGGTGCATCCAATAAAATTTTACACTAACAGAATATTAAGTATTGCATTATTGAGATGTCAAAGATTTATTCTTGTTAATTAGTTTTTCCATCTATGATAGTTAGGTATTTATTGAAAAAAATTGATTATAGCTATTAGAAAGTACAGAGGAGCTATGTGAGAAGTTGTAGCCAAAAAGCCTAAAAAACCTTTATAAATAGGTTAAAACATTTTTTTCAAATGGCTAATGAAATGGCTAAATAATTAGCCACTTGGAAGATTAGGGCGATTAGATCCAATCATAGGCAATAAAAACGATCAAATCTAATGCTAAATAAGTTGATTAATTATGCATAGTTCAATCAAGATAGATTTGATCTAGGCCATCTGATCATGTTGGATGATATCTCTATCATTCCATTCAACAACCATAAAGTTAGAGTTGATCTCATCCTTTGGATTCAAAGAGGATCATTAAGAGATACATGATTCAAGGATAAGATAGAAAGAGTTCTAATAATCTGATAAGTTAAGATAAGCTTCAGCCATCAGATTTAGGAATAAATGATATGAAATCAACAAAATTAGTAATCACTAAGAGGTCTAAGAGATTAAATAGATGATGTGATGGACGATCATCATTGATTAATAAAGTGGAGGTGCGGTCCATCATGCAATCGTTAAAATGCACGATCAGTTAGTGCTAAATGCTCATAGTTTTTGATGTAGATGAGCATAATAGATTTGGCCCCACATTATAGGGATGGAAAAATATTTGGACTTTGTGAGCACTTGCATGAGATAAACATTCATACCTAATTGGGGTTAGCTCCCCCTTATGCAAATAGAAATTCTTCACCAAGGCTTACTCATAACATACAGGTCTATATGGGTCTGACCCAACCCATACGCATACTTGGTTCGTGTGCTACCCAGCTTTTACCAATGCCTTACCCCATATGATATAGGAAATCACAATTAGCTGTAACGGCCCAGTCTTAATTTTGTTTCAATTATTTTCTAACCCAAGCCTTGCGAGTGCCTACTCGAGCTAGCCTAACCCAATAGGTTTACATTATTGCACAAGTATGTGATAATTTGTTTTGTAATTTAAATTATAAAAAATTTAACATACTTAAATTTTTTCAATTAATAATAGTTTAGCAAGCAAAATAACATGGAATTTGATAAAGATATTATTTAACCAAGAAAAGTGTCATAAGATTGAAAAAACATTCTATTGATTTTTAAATCAAGGAAATGACCCAAAAGTTTGATATATGAATATGATTTAAAATTGAAACTAAATAAGAGTGTATTAAAATAAAGAAACTAACATTCTATAATAAAAAATATTTTTAAATTTGATGCACATGTCTTCATTCTTTATGAATTATTGAATAATCCAAGTTACTTTGAAGATATGATACACCTGTATAACATTTTAAGACTCGTCTCATCAAATATAATGGTGACCTAACAGCTTCCTCTAGTAAGCCTTCACTTTTTTGTGATCATTATATTCTTTATTTGAATATCAGGACAACCACTCACTTGAAGTTAGTAAGTAGGGAAATGCACACTTTAAAAACTTTATAAGGTGTATTAAAACAAAAACAATTTAACAACATGGATACAAAGAAGAAACATAGAATTGAATTAAATAAAAAATAGTTACAATATTTTAATTTATGCTTTGAATGTTGTAATATTTAATATAATTGTGATTTAAAAAATTATTTTTAAAATTTCCCATCAGTTAGTGGTAACATACACAGACACATTTTTTTTTTAAGAAATTACAAAAAATATTATGAAATATTATTAGGAGTTGTTTAAAAAGCTTTCTTATGAATAAATTGAAACAAGTTTTATTTTATTTATTAACAGTATTAATGGACTAGCTAGTTTGGGAAAGGCTATATTTATGAATGAACATGCAGAAAAGATCGTTAGAATTTTGCCAAAAGAGTATGAAACTTCAGGATTGCTACCAACATTTCTACTATAATATTGAATGAGTTTATAGGTGAGCTCATAACTAATGAACTAGAGCTAGAGAGGAGAAAGAATAAAAAGGCTTGATTAAATAAAAACTAATTATAAACAAAAAATAAATAATAACACTAAAGGGAGAGGAAGATACCTCAAAAGAAGAGACAATAGATGAAGATAACATGGCTCTATTTTTTTAATATTTATCTAAATGTTTATGTGTTTCAAGGGATATACAAAACAATGGTCCAAAAGGAGAGAAGAAAAGAGGAGATCCTTTGCCATAAGTGTGACAAACTAGAACATATCAAACCAACATGTCCTGTGGTGTAAGATGGAATTGAAGAAGAGAAAAATGCAATGACAAAGGGCAAGATCTAGAAGAAGAAAGCATTGAACAAATCCTAAAATGACTTTGAAGTGACTAACCCAAGTGAAGAGAAAGAGAGTAATGAAGGGCTATTTTGGATGATGCCACAAGAGGATGAATATGAAAAGGGAACATCATTAAGTGAAGTAAAGGTAAATAACCATGATGAAGGATTACCTTAACAATTAATTAATGTGTGTAACAATATTAATGTTTATGTAAGGAAAATAAGAAACTAAAAGAAAAAGATAGTGAATATTTAAGACTTTGAGAACATATTAGAGATTGGGCTAACAAATAGTTAATGAACATGTAAATGCCTAATGATGGATTAGTAATAAAAATTAAGGATAGGCATCAATAGTTATAGAATGATTGATGTCAAATCCTTGAAATATACTTGTTCATTATTAAATAGAAAACTTAATAGTTGAACTATTTTTGTTCCTAATGGGAGAACCTTTCACGTTCATTAGGATAATGGAAATGTCAATTTTTTATAGGGTTAACATGTCACTATAAGAAGAAGAAGAAGAAGAAGAGGAAGAAGAAGATGAGGAAGTAGAAGAATAAGAAGAAGAGGAAGAAGAAAAAGAAGAAGTAGAAGTAGAAGTAGAAGTAGAAGAAGAAGAAGAAGAAGAGACGGAAAGAGAAGAAGAAGACGAAGAAGAAAATGAATAAGAGGAAGAAGACGAAGAAGAAGAAGAAGACGAAGAAGAAGAAGAAGAAGAAGAAGAAGAAGAAGAAGAAGGAGAAGAAGAAAAAGGAGGTGAAGGAGATGAAGGAGAAGGAGAAGAAGAAGAAGGAGAGGGAGAAGAAGAAGAAGAAGAAGTAGATGAAGAAGAGGAAGAAGAAGAAGAAGATGAAGAAGAAGAGGAGAAAGAAGAAGTAGAAGAAGAAGAAGAAGAAGAAGAAAAACATGAAGAAGTAGAAGAAGAAGGAGAAGTAGGTGAAGGGGAAGAAGCAGAAGAAGACAAAGAAGACGGAGAACAAGAAGAAGCAGAAGGTTAAGATGAAGAAGAAGAAGAAAAAGAGAAAGAACAAGAACATGAAGAAGAAGAAGAAGAAGAAGAGGAAGTAGAAGAACGAAAAGAAATAGAAGAAGGAGAGGAAGAAGAAGAACAAGAACAAGAACAAGAAGAAGAAGAAGAAGAGGAAGACGAGGAAGAAGAAGATGAAGAAGGAGAAGAAGAAGAAGAAGAAGAAGAAGGAGAAGAAAAAGAAGAAGATGAAGAAAAAAAAAGAAGCAGAAGAAGAACAAAAAGAAGAAGAAGAAGAAGAAGTATATTAATAATAACAAAAACAACAACAAAAATA